>CM029021.1:17799067-17976994 GCA_016801055.1 Panax notoginseng
ATATATATATATATATATATATATATATATATATATATCGGTCAAATTTTTAACCTTATGATTTAAACATTCTATACTTCAATGTATCAAGTTTCACAGCATTAATGATAAGATCATTCTTGGCAACATAGGGGCGCATTCTGGTAATTTTGGAATCTTATCGGCGCTTATTAGTGTAACCTCGGTGCTTACAGAACTCCTAATATCATTCAATACCCTACTCACACACACTACACACACACACAACACACACACACATATATATATTTATGTATATGTTTGTGTGTGTGTGTCTTTATAGCTATCACTTCATATCAATATTTCCTATTTATCTGAAATTCACAATATTTAATAACACACTTTTACACACCTTGCGATGAATTTGATTTCTCATCGGTGCTAGATCTCTATTCTTACAGCACTCACAATGTTATTCAATATCCTCATTCAAATATATAGTTCTTTATCATTATTGTATTAATATTTTATTATCTATCTGAAGTTCAGAGTATCGATATAACATGATCAATCCATAATACCAATACTCTCACTCAGATTAATAGAACTTTAATAATTCTAAGTTATATCAAATTAAAGACATAACACCATTCTGATGATAATAACATGATATTATTAATATAATCTTCGATTACATGGTTTGTTTGTTCGTATTACAGAAGTCATTATGACTTAATACAAATACAAGTAAATAAAACATGAAACCTAATCTACGCTTCTTCTTTACGTTCAGATCTTCTTATCATTTTTCTTTAACTACAAATAAAGTTTTATTCGCAAGAATGAGTACTATGGCTTAGCAAGTCAAGCTAATAACATATAACCATTTTATACTTTCATATAAACTTTAACATGCTTGATTTAACATATTTTTCAATTAACGATTACGTTAACTCATGCTCAACAATGGTACATAGTCATATGTATGACATATCAATTAACACTTAACATTTAATAAATACTTAACACATGCTACTTAATATCACATAACACTTCTACATATCATCTTCATATCAACTATCAAATAATGACATTAACAAGACTAGAAATACTAGCACGTAAGTTTAGGATAGAAGACTTGCCTTGTAGTAAACTAGTTTTCTCGATAAACGCTTAAAAGCCTACATAAAGGGATTCGCGTACCCGACGATTAGTTTATCAAGTTTTACTTCTTAATAAGTGTTTTTTATAAATTTTTAAAACTATTTCCATAGGTGGAATTACTTAGATAATTGGCTAGCTCAAAAAGTCATTTTTAAGCCTTAAAATCCGAGACCTTCCCTTAAAACTTTTCAGCTTTAACGTCCTTTACAGAAACTGTCATAACTTTCTCATAACAAAATATTTTAAGGTGATTCTTGAGTCTAAATTCATTATAATTTCCTTATCTACAACTTTCTTTTACATTTTAAAAGCATATTTGGAGTTTAAATGTTCGAAAAATGTGTAGAAAGGTTAGAATGAAAATTTGATCACAATTTTTTTCATTCCACTTGGTAAAACATGATACCATGAGCATAATAAAGTTAATTTATCATGTTCTAAAACTAAATAACCTTCAATAACATAAAAATAACAAAATCATAAACCTACTTATATACGATTTATGAATTTTGCTCAAGAACACACGAAGAACGTGAAGAACAAAAAATCGTACATAGTAACGACTTGTGTTTTTGAGCTTTTGGATTTCATAATTGAAATAATTTGGGCATTATAAAGGTTTACATATGTGATTTATGACAATTTAAACTTAATATATCATAAATTTAACTTATAATAGATTTGTTCAAGAACACCCGAAAGAACACTGAGTTGGAAATCGAACATGGTAACGACGTGTTCTTAAGATTTCTACTATACTATTACATAAAATTGAACATAATAACTACTTGCAGAAGAACTTATGAAGGACACGGAAAATGACAAGCAAACATGGCCACAACTTATGTTCTTGAGCTTATAGATTATAATATGAACGAAAACGAACATAATAACGACTCGGGATTTTACCTCTTGAAGTTGCAAACTTTAACTAATCCTTTGCAATTTAAAATTAATCTAACTCACAAGAACTCTTTCTTTCTAATTTTAGATTATAACTTTGAATACTTGCTTTTTGCTTTGTAAATTGGTGAGAAATGAATGAATTTAGCTTGTTATTTATAGGAAAACATAATTTCGCTAATTGCACGTTACGGGCTCGACTTATTACACTTTGAATACAAACTTATTATATATGGAAATGTATTATAATTTTTTTAAATCACTCATGTTATTAAATGAGATGGAGGGAGTATATAAACTTGAACATTTTATATACCGAAATGAAATAACATTTTCTTTACCCACTTTGACTTCTCATAATAAACTGCACTGAGTGGTGTTACTTAACTTACTTATACATATACATACACAGGCATATATATATATATTTATATATATATATATATATATATATATATATGTGTGTGTGTGTGTGTGTGTGTGTGTGTGTGTATGTGTGTGTATGTATACACACAGTTAATTAGAGGAAAGGAGAGCAGTTAATTTTATTCCAGTGGTGCCAGAAGATGCGCAGATTAAGAGAATCTTCTTTCAACCAAGTGGGCGCAGGTTAAGCCCAGTAGTGTACTTAGAATTGAAAAAATAAAGTATTCAAAGTTATATTCAAGTACATAGAAATGAATGAACTTAGCTTGCTATTATCGTCGATTGTACTAAGAATATCGCTTCAATATAAGCGAGGGGTCAAGGTGTCGTTGGTGTCCATTTAGCGCAGAGTTCCTAGCGCGAGCAATTGTACCAAAATTACCGCTTACATTTAAGCAAGGGGCTAAGGTGTTGTGAGCGTTCCACCTTCATAATTTGTTAGAAACGATCCGGGTGACGACCACCTCACGCAAGCGTGTCGTGGAGTCTATCATTTGGTATCAGAGCTAAGTCTTTTAACGAGTTATCTATCCTTAATTTTTCTATTTGAGTTGTTAAGCAAAAAATTATAGAAAATATTTAGTTTTTTATTTCGATTGCTTGCTATCGTTGAGATTCACACCTTCTATAATTTGTTTCGTGATAAGTGATTTTTGAATTGATTAGTGAAACTGTGAATTTTGTTTGGTATGTTCAAAAGAACCTATTAAAGAGAAATTTAGAGGTAAAAGGCAAGAGTAATTGAAGGTAAAAGCAATTTTAAGTTCATACACGAGTGAAACATTAATTTAAACGAAACACGTAAGGGAGTTGTAAGGAAATTATTTTCTACTAACCCTTATTTTGCAACAAATTATGTTTAACTCAAAGGATAAAGGTACTATGGAGGAGACCCCGTCAAAGTTCGATACAAAGTTTATGAAGGAATAGAAGAGACCGAAATTGGGAAGAAAATAACTTCGATAACATTAAAATGAAAATTCCAGCTTTCCATGGTAGGAGTGATCCTGAGGCATACCTAGAGTGGGAAAAAAATAGAATGGGTATTTGATTATCATAGCTATTCAGATCTTAATAAAGTTAAATTGGTCGCTATAGAATTATCAGATTATGCAGTTACTTGGTGGGATCAGTTGATGACAAGCCGAAGGAGATGTGGGAAACGTCCAATTGAGACTTGGCAGAGATGAAAGTTGTAATGAAAAAGAGATTTGTACCAAGCCACTACCACTGAGATTTATTCCAAAGTTTGCATAATTTAAAACAGGGAAGTAGGGGTGTGGAGGACTACTTCAAGGAGATTTTAATGGCCAGGGCTAATATCGATGAGGATAATGAGGCGAAAATGGCTCGATTTTCAGCAGGGTTAAATTGGGAAATTATAGATATGGTGGAGCGACAACATTACGTGGAGTTGGAAGATATGGTGCACATAGCTATCAAAATAGAGAAGCAGCTTAAGAAGAGAGGCAGCCAACGATCGAATCCCACCACAGGCTCATCTTGGAAGTCCAATGTTATAAAGCGAGAGGAAAAGCCAATTATGATCAAACCGAAAATGGAGCTAAAGTAAGGAATGGCTAACCGGGGATTGCAAGGTAAAACTGAACAACCTTTTTTTAGTCATAATCGATATATTTTATATTTTAAATGTCAAGTTAGGGGACATATTTCAAGTCAATGTTTATAAACGAACTATGTTGTTACTTGACAATGGAGAATTGGAGACCGAATGAGAAGATAGTGACACTGATTCTATGCCACCATTAGAGGAGGTAGATGATAGGGAGGTTATTATACATGGAGCAATTTTAGTTACGAGGAGAGAAATTAGTACACATGTGAAAGAGGAAAGTAGTGAACAGCGGGAAAATCTTTTCCACACTAGATGTCTTGTGAATGGGTAGATCTGTTGTGTCATGATAGATGGAGGTAGATGTACTAATGTGGTGAGTACTACCATGGTGGAGAAATTGGGATCGTCTACATCTAAGCATCCACAACCGTATCATTTGCAATGGCTCAATGACAATTCAGATATCAAAGTGACCAAGCAGGTAGTAATTGTATTTACTATTGGTCGATATGTGGATGAAATATTGTGCGATGTGGTTCCTATGCAGGCGGGACATTTGTTACTTGGTAGGTCATGGAAGTTCGATAGGAGGGTTAAACATGATGGCTTTACTAATGAATATTCATTTGTACACAATAAAAGGAAAGTCACTTCATATCCTATGTCACCACAACAGTTTCATGAGGATCAAATTCATTTCAAAAAAAATGTTAAAAAAAAGAGTGAAGAAAAGAAAAATCAAGAGGAAAAAATATTGAAGGGAAAAATAAGAGAGAAAAAGAAAGAAGAAGAGAGAAAAAACCAACATTTATGCAAAAAAAAAAAGTGATGTGAGGCGAGATTTGGATTCTAAACAACCGATGACTATACTTCGGTATAAGGAGATACTTTTGAATACTAACACTAATAATTCTTTGTTGCCTAGTGTTGTTGCATCTGTCTTGCAGGATTATGCGAATATATTTCCCGAGGTGTAAGACCCTAACTTTTTATAAATAAAAGATTTAATTTCTCTATTTATTATTTTAAAATAGTAAGGGGTTGATTCGATTAATGTGGTTAGTTATGGGTAAAATACGCAAATATTTTAAATAAGCAAGTGATTATAAAATATTCATTGTTGTCGGGGAATATTCATTTAGTCGTGGAATATTCTTGCTGTCGGAGAATATTCGTACGACGACGCAGCTATTTGTGGGCCCCATAACAAAAAACTGTCAGATGAAGAAAACGACAAGTATTAGTTTTTTTATAAATAACGGCATAGTTCTTACCGTTAACACTGTTGGAATACCCCGTGGTTAAAACACAGTAATATGCGATGTTGCACAGTAGCACACGGTATTGCACCAATTATTGATTCTTATTTAAAAAGGCACTACTCAATAATTGTTACCGTAATTACTGTTCAATATTTTATTTTATTGATTCAATAATTGCTGCGTTGATATTTTATATTGTTGATTCAATAATTATCATTGCACAGTATTTCAAATTTTAAGATCAATAATTTATATTATTTGAATAATATTATTAGATAGCATTATTGGCAATGTCTAAGGAAATTCTGTCTATGAGAGGTTATTTAATTGCGCGCCAGTAAGAAAAAATCTTTACTGGAAGGCCCTCTCTTTCCTGGGAACGACCTGGTTGTCATTATTGTGATTCTGTAATATTATTTGTGAATAATTAATTATTGATAAAAATAGTGAGAAAATATTTATTTTATGTGGATGTAAATGAAGGAATTAATGTTGAGGTGTTTTATCAGTATTTTGTCGGAATGGAAGAATTTTTAGGAAAGTGACAATTATTAAAAATTAATATTTTATCTATATTATTATATTACATTATAAATGTATAATGTGATAATATAATAATATAGTAACGATGATATTTTTATAATGAATGTGCGATATATGAATAAATGAGGAAGAAGAGTATTTTTGTAACAATAAATGCTAAAAACATGTTAAACATGTTGGTGGATCCCATTTTTGACTGAAATTTGATTATAGCCTGTAAAATCGTCCGTATGTAAATTTCGGTCATTTTCTGTTTGGAATTTGAAAAAACTTTCTTCTGCAAAGTTGTAGAGAATTAAATTTCCTATGTAGTGGACATAAGATTTGAATTTTTCTGATAAAAGGGTATTTATTATGAATTACTGAAGTTTCGAAATATTGGGTCTAAATTGATTTTGTTACAAAAAATGTTTAAAACATGTTTTTCATGTTGGTGGGCCCCACTTATGTTGAAAAAATTCTGAAATCAGATTTAGTGTGTGTAGGAAATTTGTTTTATAAATAATAATATTTTATTAAATTTTCTGCTTTGGTGTTCTAACTATTTTTTTATAAATAGGGTGCTTAGGTTAGAATTGAAAATCACACCAGAAACTGAAGTTTTTTCTCTCTATATTATCGAGCGTATTTTTGTGAGTATTTAGATATCTTGAGTTTTGCTATACAGTGCAAGTTTCCTTCAGCATTATATCCGATATTCCAGTCAGAAGTACTGTTCTTTTGAGGTAAAGGATGTTATTTTTTTCGTAAATGATATTATTTTTTTCAATATCATTATACCGAAATATTGGTATAAATTTTATTATGAAATTTTTACCTTTTCCTGTCGAAGTTACTATTCATGAGTTACTATTCACGAGTTACTATTCACGAAGTATGATAATTTTTCTTGTGAAATTTCTACCTTTTTGTGTCGGGGTTACTATTCACATATACGGGCACTATTCACGTATACGACACTATTCACGAATACGGCATTATTCACCGAAAAATTAAATTTTCTTTTCTTTGTCCAAGTTGTCTATTATAGTTACTATCTTTGATTGTATCCATGTTTTAATCTTTATTTTTGAATTCTGCTCCACAATTGATTATTATGGAGTATTTTAGAACTTGGATTATCTAAAGTACGAATCCCTAATCTTTGTCCTTTTATCTCACTAGATTCGCTTCTTTAAAATATTTTTCATCATCCTCAGTCCTAAATAATGATATAACTGAATATTTTTGGCCTGTAGTGCAAAGATGAATGATTACCTGAGGAATATCTTTGGCCCGTAGTGCAAAGATGGACAGGTGTTGAGATGAACATGACCAACTGGTGATACAAATGAATATCTTTGGTCTGTAGTGCAAAGATGAATATTTGGTTCAAGATGTATATTGATTGATGTTATAGGGATAAAATATTGATGATGGACTTCTAAATCATAGAAGATAGTAGATTTCATTCTCTACTTAACTCTTCTAATGAATTGTTATTTTCGCTGCAGTTGTTGATCTAAAACTTGTTTTCTATTGTATTCTATCAGATTTTTCCCTGTTGAGGACTAACGATAATTTGTTCTATATTATCTTAGTCATAATATTCTTTACTGGGCTAGTTGAGCTCACCCTTTTCCTTTTTGTTCTATTTTTCTTCTCTGGAGGCGAAAATATAGCGGGAACTAGTCGGGGTATGGAATGATGGTTCAAGATAGTTGTTTTAGTAGTCCTCACTATTTTGTAAAATAGTGTATCAATAATTATAATAAGGACTTATTTGAGTTTAAATACTGTCTAGAAAATAATATTTGTATTTAAACTCATAGTATATGTGTTGTCGTATTTTGCACGATAATTGAAATAATAAAGTTGTACGTAGTTGTTTTCTGTACCATGTATTTGGCGACTCAGAATGGGTTGGGTGGAATGGACCTATTTTAGGGGCGTCACACGAGGAGATTCCACAAGGATTACCACCAATTCGGGGAATTAAACATCAAATTGAAATTGTACCCGGTGCTACTATTCTAAATCGTCCAGCTTATTAGACCAATACCAAGGAAATGAAGGAGTTGCAAAAATAAGTTGGCAAACTAATGGAGAAAGGGTTCGTGAGGGAAAGCACGAGTCCATGTGCAGCTCTGGTGATCTTAGTGCCTAAGAAGGATAGAAAATGGCGTATGTGCATCGATTGTCGATCGGTAAATAACATTATGGTAAAGTATCGATAATTAAAACTCACTATATACAATCTAGAGTAATAACAACAAAGATTAGGGCAGAGAATTGTAAAATAAAAAAGGAAAGAGATCTAAAAGATCTTTTTCCTAAAATTCCCAGTTAGTCTACTTATATCATACCTCTCCTCAATGAATATTCATTTTATATTAGTAAGCCAATCCAAATAGTTAATATTCTTAGTCCGCATTGGGAAGCCTGCTCCTCGTGTTGTTCAGTACTTTATATGCTTGTCGCGGATAAAGAAGACTTTCCTATTCGTTTGTTTGTGCACCTCTTCTCATGCGGGACCACCCCCCGCTCACCTCTATTTCTGTGAGTGTTTCCGTCACAATGACCGAATTGATTATCTTCATGCATAAGGATACTAGATTACCTAGTACAAAAGATTTCAAAAGCATCACAAACCTCCCTTTTTCCTTTCTATTGCAATTTCTAGATTATTATATGATGATTTTTAAACTTTTCTTATATAAAAAGAAATAGAAAGAGATAAACTAGCAACCGTTGTTTCATCGGGCGATGGCTTATTTCTAACACCCCCTTACTAGATCAAACAAATAAAGCTCCATTGAATGAATCCCACCCAAACAAGGGTCAATGATTCAGGGAAAGCCTATCTCAGTGATTTTCAAAAAAAGAAGGGGACTAAATAGGAACAAGAGGGATCCACCGAAGAAGATCCTTCTCCTTCCCTTTTTTCGGAAGAAAAGGAAGATCCGGACAAAATCGATGAAACGGAAGATATCCGAGTGAATGGAAAGGAAAAAACAAAGGATGAATTCCACTTCTAGATCATTGATATTTTTCTTTCTCTTTCTTGCACCCTTCCATTTATCCACATCTTTATTCTCTATTTCACTTTATAACTTAGAATTAGATTGATTTTTCTTTTGTTTATGCAAAAAATATTTCAGTTGCTATAATGATATAAATTGCATGGGTCATGTGTGTTTTCAAAGATTGATTTAAAAAGTGGTTACCATCAAATAAGAATGCATGGTGGCGATGAATGGAAAAATGTGTTTAAAACGAAATATGGATTGTATGAGTGGTTAGTGTTACCTTTCAGTTTAACTAACGCTCCTAGTACATTCATGCGATTAATGAACCATGTGTTGTATCCATTCATAGAGAAATTTGTTGTAGTTTATTTTGATGATATTTTTATTTATAGCAAAAACTTGGGAGAACATGCATTGCATTTAAAATCTGTTTTAGATGTACTTCGTAAGTTGTTTGCTAATATGAAAAAGTGCACGTTTTGTTCGAATAGAATTGTTTTTCTTAACTTTGTTGTGATTTCACACGGAGTTGAAATAGATGAGGAGAAAATACGTGCAATCCGGGAATGGCCGAGTCCAACAAATGTAAGTCAAGTTCGTAGTTTTCATGGACTCGAGAGTTTTATCGACATTTCGTGAAAAAATTCAGAAACAACACAGCACCATTGACAAAAGTAATCAAAAAGAGCGTGGATTTTAAATGGGGAGATGAGCAAGAGAAATCATTTCAATTGATTAAGGATAAATTGACTAATGCTCATTTACTTGTTTTACCTAATTTTACTTAAACATTTGAAATCGAGTGTGATGTTTCATGTTTGGGAATTGGAGCAGTGTTGATGCAAGAAGGAAAATCATTGGCGTATTTTAGCGAGAAGTTGAGTGGGGGCAGCTTTAAAATATCCTACTTACGAAGAGGAATTGTATGTGTAGGTTCGAGCATTAGAAACGTGGCAGCACTACCTATGGCCTAAGGAATTTGTGATTCATATTAATCATGAATCATTGAAGTATTTGAAGGGTCAACATAAGTTGAACAAGAGATATGCGTGATGGATGGAGTTTATCAAGATATTTCCATATGTCATTCGATACAAGAAAGGTAAGAAAAACATCATTGTGGATGCTCTTTTGCATAGGTATGTGTTGTTAAATACTCTTGATACGAAATTACTTGGTTTTGAGCGAATTAAAGAATTATATGATAACGACCATAATTTCTGTGAAGAGTTTAAATCTTGTGAAAAGAATGTTGTAGGTAAGTACTTTAAAGTTGATGGATTCTTATTTAATGAAAACAAATGGTGCATACTTGCATGTTCTTTATGTGAATTGTTGGTTAGAGAATCACATGGGGGGTGGTTTAATGGGTCATTTTGGTGTTGAAAAGACTTTAGCAGTTTTAAAAGAACATTTTTATTGGCCACATATGGAACGAGATGTAGAAAGAATTTGTGATAGATGCATTACTTGTCGTCAATCTAAATCTCGTGTTCGACCTCATGGATTGTATACACCATTGCATGTTCCTAATGAACCTTGGATTGATTTGTCTATGGATTTTGTGTTGGGTTTACCAAGGTCTAAGCATGTTCATGATTCTATATTTGTGGTCGTGGATAGATTTTTGAAAATGACATATTTTATTCCATATCACATAACTGATGATGCATCCCATATAGCTTATTTGTTATTTAGGGAGATTGTGTAATTGCATGGTATGCCTAAAATTATTGTTTCTGATATGGATACAAAGTTCTTAAGTTACTTTTAGAAGACCTTGTGGTGTAAATTGGGTACTAAACTATTACTTTCAACTACTTGTCATCCACAAACTGACGGTTTAACTAAAGTAGTAAATAAAACTTTATTTGTATTGTTACGGGCTATCATTAAAAAAATATCAAGTAATGGGAAGAATGTTTACCATATGTTGAGTTTGCTTATAACCATTATATTCATTCTTCTACTAATTTTTCTACATTTGAAATTGTATATGGTTTTAATCCTTTGACACCATTAGATTTATCACCATTACCTATTTCTAAATATACTAACATGGATGGAACGAAAAAGGCTGATTTTGTTAAGCATATTCATGAGAAAGTCAGGCTCAACATTGAAAGGAGAACAAAACAGTACATTAAGCACGCAAATAAGGGACGACGTCAAGTGATCTTTGAGTTGGGAAATTGGGTTTGGTTACACATGAGGAAAGAAAGATTTCCAACTCAAAGGCATTCAAAATTGCTTCCGAGAGGGGATGGACCTTTTCAAGTCCTTGAGCGCATCAACAACAATACTTATAAATTGGATTTACTTGGTGAGTATAATGTGAGTGCCACATTTAACATTATTGATTTAAGTTCGTTTGATATAGGTGATGATTCAAGGACAAATCTTTTTCAAGAGGAGAGAAATGATAAGGACATGCCTAGCTCAAGCATGGATGGAAATCACGGAGGTCAAAAGTGGACGGATCCACTTAAAGTTCTTGTTGGTCCAGTTACGAGGTCACGAGCCAAACGATTAACGGGCTAATCCAAGAGGTGGAAACGGATATGGGTTCGATTTCAAAGACATTTGGATTGGATTCTAGACTCGTTAATTTGGTCCAAGTGAAAGGCCCAAGCAAGGAATCAAACTCAGGGCTTAGGAGCGAGGAAGGAGTAACAAAAGGGCAAATTTTGGCATTAGACAAGAGGTATGGAGACGCGACGCTCCAAACAAGAGCCGCAACGCTCTAATCTTGAGTCGCAGTGCTCAAGGTTCTGTTTCCTACAGCGTGGACGCATTTTGGAGAAATTTGGACGTGGATTTGTGCGGGATTTTAGGGTTTTGATATATTTTTCCAATTCTAATGTAATTTGGATGATTCTTAGCTGGGACTTTAATTCCAAGTTAATTTCTTATTTCCTTATGTGATTAGGTTATATAATTACTACTATAAATAAGTATTCAGTTGATGTAATTAAGACACTTCATATTATTATTCAATACAAATTGTGAGATTATTTTCCTTTTGATTCTTTGAGAACTCCTGAATTATTCATAGTTTTCTATGAGATTCAAACCCGACTTATCATACAACAATACATAGTTGTGTGTGGCGTCTTCTACCACATCAATCGTTGATTTTACTAAGATTACCGCTTCAATATAAGTGAGGTGTCAAGGTGTTGTTGGTGTCCATTTAACATAAAGTTCCTAGCGCCAACAATTGTACCAAGAATACCTCTTACATATAAGTGAATGGTTAAGGTGTTGTGAGCGTTCCAACTTCATAATTTACTAGAAACGAACCGGGCGACGACCAATTCACGCAAGCGTGTCGTAGAGTCTATAATGATATGTATTTGAACTCATTCATATTATATATTGTTCTTCACTCTTTCATTGTTTCTTCAATATGGAACTACGAACTCACTTGTGAATTTCACACTACATCAAGGTTATGTTTGTTTGTAAGGATTATACTTGGGATAGGACTATTAATCTTAAGTGTCTTGTTTGTTTTTAAATTTAGACTTGAGACTATTAGTGTAGGGATTATAAAATGACTTAATAGTCTTTAGATTATAATTATTATCACGGAATTATAATCTTAGAATTAATAGTCTTAAGATTATAATCCCTTGCATTATAATATTGGGATTATAATCCTTACAAACAAATATGACCCAAGAATCGTAGGAGTGGCTTGTGAAACATGATGTTTTACTCAAAATAAGCACAATCGTTTAAAAAGATTCACACCCTTTCATGGTGACACCACTCACACCAACTCAATAGAAGACAAACTTCGAATTATAAATTTAATAAACTAAAACTAAATTTTCAAAACTATATTATAAAAAAATATATTTACATAAAATTGGTTTATTTTTAACTTTGCATTGGAGGACAAGCAATGAAAATTGAAATGAATTAATCAATCTCGACAAAACAAAACAAAAGGTCAAAAAGATGAATACTAAATCTTCTACATCTTTTACTCCCTCTGTCCAATTTTAAATGACACAAGTTAAACAAGGAAGGAATTGAAGGAATGTGGTAATAATGTATGAATAATGTCCAAGCTCTTATCTTTATAAAAGCACTTGTAACATGTAATGTGTGTTTACTCTCTCTATACAAGGAAGAAACATAAAATGATCAAGTACTCAGAAGAATGTAAATCTTCTTGTCTAAGTGAGATTTTGCTAGGGTTCCCCATTTAAGTACTACTGTGCAGTACAAATAGGGACATGTTGGAAGATTGTTATGATAATAAAAGTTACATGTCTGAAAATGTTACAAGAGTGAAACGGTATATGTCCTACCATATTGGTACTGATATATGTGCCTATATTTGAGTACATGGGGCACCCCTGAAGCTTCTGTGACAAAAGACAACTTCTCTCCTTCCAAAATTTCTCCTCTCAGTGGAAAGCTCATTTCCCCATGCCCTTGAGGTATACATTATACAAGAAGTGCTTAATCCTCTCATAACAGCAACTGTGGTTAGAGCAAGTCCTGTTACTTACAATCGCGAAATATATGAGATTGATAAGAATTATAAGAGAACATCTCTCTAAAACGCTTACTACTAAAGCAAGACAAACTAAGGACGAGAGGTAGAAATATCACTGTATCTTAATATTACAGTTTGTGACGAGAAATATCACATCCAAAAACCCGATTACGCCCATATTATTTCTCTCTAAGGCGGTTAAAGATTGAGAAAAAAAGAATATAAAAATCCTAGCTACAATAATATATATATATATATATATATATATATATATATATATATATATATATATATAGTCCGGCTCTCTCCAACGAACTGGAGTGAGCGAACTAAAAGCGAACCGGCTATAGTGACGGTTTTTTCCGTCGCTATAGCATAAAAAACCGGCTTTCTATGCTATAGCGACGGAAAAACCGTCGCTATAACCAGTTTATTCTTAATTCGCTCCTTCCACTTCACTGGAGAAGTGAACTATATATATATATAGTTGGCCAAAAACATAATAGATCCAAATAACATAACATGTCCATATCGCTTACAAGTAAACTTCATCTTCTTTTCTTTTCTTTTTTTATGTTTTTTTTGAGTCACCACAAAATATACAGCAATGCTACTATCACATAAAAAAGGGTCACATAATTCTCACATACACACACATGCATACTGTGGGTCTCCGCCTGATATGTGGGGCCCACAAATATACATGTGTGTATGTGAATATTATGTGATCCTTTTTTATATAATCGTAGCATTATTTCAAAACATAACTCGATTCGAGCTAAATCAAATGTCAAATCCCAACCTAACACTTGAGGCATACATAACAGTTGCATGTAGGCTTAATACTATCTCACATCAACATCTGCATGTATTAACTTAACCCATAAGATACAATAAAACAAATGGATTACCTTTTGATAAAACATTGAAAATTATACTCTCCTGAAAAGGGAATCTCCTAACAATGGCTCTGGTAATGGTTATAGGATATCAATTGGAACATCACTTGATCCAACACATCAATGTAACTAAGGAATCGAATAATTTGAGGCCACGTGTACGCGAACAAGAATTTTTTCTAATTCTTTATTAGCTTAGTGCTTGGCAATTAAGCCACGTGTGTCAATTTCCCTAATCACTTTCCTTAACTTGCTAGTCCACCAATAGCATCCCTCTATGTGCCACATAATAATTAAAAAAAAAAAAGAGTGAATTACAAATATAAAACACTAATTAAAACAATCAACCGCCCCATTAATTGGTGGAGGAGGAAGTGGTAGGGTTGAGTTCCACAAAAAAAAAAAAAGTAGAAAGAGAGAGAAAAAAAAGAAACTTTAACTACTAAAATTGTTTTTGTCATTGTTTAAAGGCATTTGCCCAAAAAAAATACCTAAAACTGCAAAATGGGGATTTTCCCTCAAACCTCAAAATCACCATCCCTTGAATAATGCCCACTCCCCTACATTATCCTCCAACTATTGCCTCTCCCTATAACAAGTGTCAAGACATTCTACTCTTGGAAAAGAAAAGCTCGTGTCAAAACTCAAGTCATGTTTTGATTCTTCCTTGCACGCAGCCGAAAGGCATATACCCGCATTACATCTAAACTCCTAAAAAGTGAATGACTTGGTTCTTTGTCCCACAATAAAGTTACTATCTGGCAAAAAAACAAATGTCAAGGTGGCGCAATTTGACTGTCTTATAATTATCGTCTACGCATTGCCTAGTCAAAGCCACATTAAGGAATTCTCAATTCTGTGAATGCTAGTAACTGATAAGAACTAAGAAGAACTATCGAATTTGGAAAAGCTCAATTACCATTCAAATATGCCAATCGTGTAGAGTTAAGGAATATGCAGAGGGTTGTCGATCCGTATGGATTTCCAAAGGGTTTTTTTTTAAAAAAAAAAAAAAAGGGTCCTCGAGTTCTTTATCATATGATGAAAATGTGGACCATTACTACTGAAACATGCACTAAGGGATGACTTTAGTAGAGTCCCCTAGGGAGGCATGATACCACTTAAGAGGGTGCAGTGGTGGTCATTTGTAGGGTAGAGTTATGAGCTTTAGGGCCATGGGATTTGGTAATATACCATTTTTCTCTAAATGAGAACCGACCTCCAATTTGGAATGTCTGGAAAAACTAGCATAACGCATCGCGTTGGCCCACATTGTGTTTCCTCACTCACTCACTCACCGAATATATATTTCTTCAGAGTTTCTTCACATAAAGACAATTGACTCAGCTGGAGGAGAGATAAAAATGATTTGTTTATTCATTTGTTATGGGAAACGGTGGAGGAGGATTAACTTGAAAGGAAACGCTGAACTTAATTTAGTTATACTTGATTGCAGGAAGCTTTGCTTTTAAGTGAAAATGTGGCAATTGACTACACCACTCTTAAGTAAGTGGTTTGACATTTCTCTATTTTTGGTAGTGTTTTGACTACTTTTCGGTGGATTTTGTGCATATCGATAGGGAAATAAATGAATCAGATGAGAGATACAAAGAGAAAGGAGGCAAAGAAAAAGGAGTCCAAGAAGCCATGATTGAACACCATGGAATTATGATCACCAGATCACATTGCTTTTTTGAGTGGGTTTCGCAAACAAACAATATGGTTAATGGATCAGCAGGATGATGATTATGATTAGCACAAACCACTTGGCCACAAGAGTCCAAAAAAGGGTCAGAGGTTAAGTTTTCATGCTACGGAAAAAATACAAGTGAAAGATTTCCAGTGTTGCCACCAAAACATAGATAATGTTGACAGAAACATAGTAATTGAGTTTGAATTCATGAAAATGTATTCGATAACAAGTAACATTATTAGCATTTTCTTTGGTACCAAAGAACTATAAACATATTTGCAAGTGCCAAAAGAAAGCTTAAATTAATTTTACTGAAAATCCTTCCAGCCACAAGTAAAAAAGGCAAACAACAACGGGGTGTGTAAAATGTCTACAAACGAAGTAGACATCCATGTAAAAGAAGCATATACATTACAAACTGCTTGTACTTTCTTTCTAACTGTAGAGTAGTAGGATCTAATTGCAGCAGCCTGAGTTCTGAACATGACTGGGCTAAAGAATATTTTCACTAGGATGGTTCAGCTTGTGCTCCTCTTCTCCAACAAACATACACACCAGACTACGGTTAGCAAAATTTAAATTGTGGGTTCACATTGGAAATGATTTTTCCCAATGCATGTATTAACATCTGAAATTCAAAAGTATATGCACACCTAGAGGGAGTGAATAAGTGCTTATAATGAAAGTGATCTACAATAACAATTTTAAATTTATCTGCTAACTAAACTATGCAGACAAGTTATCTCCTGTCTGCTTAAGTATATTAACCTGAAACGCAGAACCTTAATATGCAGAACTTCTTGAATTGAGTAGTGTAGAATATAACTTGTGGTTGAATGCAGAATTTAAACAATACAAACAAGATAAACAGTAAGTAAGAACACCAAAATTTTTACGTGGTTGGGCCCTTAACCTCTAATTGCTTAATCCACGTCCAATACCAATTGGTATTGCAGACTCTTTTATTAACTTTAAAATTTAAACAATTACAAAGTTAACTCCCTGTGCAAAGCAACTTAGAAATTGTCAAGACACCATTGACCCTTGTTGCACAGCAGCAAACTCTTGCTCCACAGCAACCTTTGCTCCACAGCAACATTCTAAGTCTTGATTTGCACTAACCTATCCACCACTGGATCAAGCACAAGCAACAATAGCTTGTATACTCTTTTTGATTTTAGAAAGAATATAATTACAATATCTATAAATCTCTATCAACAAAGAATTAATATCAAGGCACAAACAGTTTACTAGAATTTTTTCAATGGAAGCACTTATAAGTATTTGCTCTCAGTTGGTTGTCTGCTTAGGCTTTTGCCAAAAGGATGTATATATATAGACAAAAAGCTAACGGTAGGAAAATCAAAATCCTTAACTTCAGTATCCCGAAAGATACATAGTAACAAAAACAATATATGAAGGATTTGAATTTTGAAGCTAACTGCTACAATAAAGGAATAGCAATTAAAAAGGCTAGCAGCATGAAATCAGCCACAAAAAGGTCTTTTGACTTGGTAAAACAAGGCTGTGATTTTGATTTTGTTTCCCAAAATAACTTCTCATCTTTTTAAATTTGAAATATCAGCTCTAAGCAAGATTGGTTCGGTTTTTCAAAAGAAGTTTCCGAGATATAGATTTGAAGTAACAACTCTTTTGAAATAAGGAATTAATAAGATAGGAAATATTTTAAGCATATAAAATTCTTTTTAAAAAACTTTCCAGCATAATGTAATTGCCCTGAAATTAATTAAATGAGCTAGAAATTCTTACATTTGATTTCCTAGGTGAAATCCTATGGACCTAACCATGTGGTGGCACTAAACACCTTCTCTTCATATATGCTTCACTTGATATCTTGCATAATCATTTCCATAACCTGTGAATCACAAAACAATTCCATACAAAATATATGTTGTCATCATTAAAATAAAAACCATAAATCAACATTCTCCCCCTTTTTGATGGTGACAATATATTACTCCCCCTAAGATTATGCATGGTAAAGAGCATAAATAAACAGAACAGAAAATAGATAACATAATCAATCCATAACAAGACATCATATAACCATATATCATATTTCAGAGTATCATAATCAATAGTACCAACAACCATTAATTAACAAAACCTCTCATAAGTCCAAAAATAACCATCAGTAGAATAACCATCATGAGTTCATATTATCTCTCGCCCTTTGTCATTATCAAAAAGAAATGTAAATTTCATTCTCTTTCAAATTCAAAACAAACTTCATCAACCTTCTTGTTCATAGCCATCAACTGAGCTTTAATCTCACCTTGCTCGACCACAATATCTTTGACCTTTTCAAGAGTCGCATCAACCTTTTCCATCATTGAATGTAAAAGAGAAAGCATTTCTGATGTGGAATGAGTACAAGTAAGAATAGATGTGGAAGGTGGAGGACCAAAGGAAGGAGATGGAAGACCATGAAGAGGATTATCCATTGAAGTAGTTTGGGCCTCAATATCCCAGAACAGAGTTCCATCATCAGATATCCCAAGACAAGAGCACAGATTTATCATTTTTTTCAGAAAGAGGATAAAATTCCTCAAGATCAAATGAAACTTTGAAATGAGCCAAAATAGTAGTGATAAAACAGCCATAAGGGAAACATTTGTTTTTGTTTTTCAAGCAGCTTTCCATGTGTTTTATCATCATTAAAGCAAAATTAAATTTTGTTCCTTTCAAAATCAAGGCAGACACAATCAAATCTTGGTAAGTCATATAAGAACGACCACCAATCCTAGGAATTAAATTTGATCGAATGATTTTGTGTAAGGTGCTATTCATAGGAGTGGTTTCACACTCTTTGACAATTCGCAGTTGGTCAAGAACGGTCAAATCATCAAACTCAATAACACCTGTCAAAGTGATTGGGCAAATACCTGACGATGGAATTTTAAAGAGTTTACCAAGTAATTTTGCATCCACAGAAATTACTACATTTTAAACAAGGGTTTCGATGGTATCAGATTTTATGGACATATTACCATAAATCTGTTTGATTAAAGTAGGATAAACACGAGAGCTTGGAGTTAACATTTTGCTTAGCCCAACAGTTGCAAACAGAGATAGAATACCACACTTTTGAAACAATATGGTATCCACAGGTTTTCCATAAACAATTTGTTTCTTAGACATGGAGGAATTAAACCGACAAGTATGCTTAGATGATCGAAAGGATAAGGGAGTTACCGATACCTTAGGAGTATGAGATCCATGGAGAAGATGATTGCAGTGATGGATTGGGTATGATAGAGGACTCTGTTGCTTTCTTCTTCTTCGACTTAGTGGGTTCACCCTTTTTCTTCATAGCTTTCTTCGAAGAAACCCCAAAATCAGTGGATGCCCGTTGAATAAGACGATTGTTCCTTCGAGCATCTCTCATGGAGGTCTCAGTTTCAACTTCCCTTGTTTTAGCCGTAACTAGTTGTCTACCAGTGGAATACGTAAACCCTCCTCGAGTTTTGGCCATGGATTTGCTTCAGAAAAACAAGCCCTAGTTTTTGGAGCGAGGGAAAGAACGAAATAGGAACAGAGGTCAAATTCCAAATATACCCTTTAGTGAGCTAAAAATACCAAAAGTACCTTTAATTGAAGATGTTAAGTTAATATTAACCAAAAAAAACATTACTCACATAACACTGCAAATTGGAATTAAACCACAATTTTTTATTTTTTTTATTAAACTAAACCACATTTATGCAGAACACATATTTTGTGTCCAACAAAAAAAAATTTAAACACTATTATACTGGTCATTTTAAGTACAGATGTTCATGCCTAATTCTCGTCTTAAAATGCAAAAATATTCTTCACTCAATGGTTTTATGAAAATATCAGCTAGTTGATGCTCAGTTGGGACAAAAACTAGTTTGATTAAACCTTTAGCCACATTATCTCGTAAAAAATGACGTCTAACCTCAATATGTTTAGTACGAGAATGAAACATAGGGTTTTTAGATATATCAATTGTACTAGTATTGTCACACAAAATTGGCACATTTTCACATATAACATTAAAATTATGCAACGTTTGAATCATCCACAATATTTGTGAACGACAACTACCTGTTGCCAAATATTCTCCTTCAGTGGTGGACAGAGCCACTGATGTTTGTTTCTTACTATGCCTTGAAACAAGGCTTTGACCTAAAAATTCACAAGCACCACTTGTGCTTTTTCTATCTACTTGGCATCCTGCATAATCTGCATCTGAATAGCCAATAAGTTCAAAGATTGGAGAAACAGGATAAAATAAACCGAGATTAATTGTTGTAGATAAATATTTAAATATCCTTTTCACAGCATTAAGATAAGATTCTTTTGGTTGGGCTTGGAATCTAGCACATAGACAAACACTATACATAATATCAGGTCTAGATGCAGTTAAATAAAGAAGACATCCAATCATACCTCGGTTCTCGGTTACCTCAACATTGTTACCTGTAGCATCTGTGGTTAGCTTGGTAGTAGTGTTCATCGAAGTTGCCTTTCATTTGGTATTGTCAAAACCAAATCTCTTCAATTAATAGCTCATTTATATATTTTGTTTGATGTATGTGGATTCCTTACTCAGATTTTTTAATTTGTAGCCCCAAGAAATAGTTTAGCTCCCCCATTAAACTCATGTCAAATTCATTATGCATGCATTTTGAGAACCACTCACACAAAGAAATATTAGTAGCACCAAAAATAATATCATCGATGTAAATTTGAACAGTAAGTAAATCTTTATTTTTAGTTTTAATGAAAAGTGTGGAATCAATTTTTCCTCGATTAAAACCATTTTCTAGAAGTAATTTGTAGAGCCTATCATACCAAGCTCTTGGAGCTTGTTTTAGTCCATGCTTTCTTTAATTTGTAAACATAATTATGATATTTTTCATGTTCAAAACCGGGTGGTTGCCTAACATATACTTTTTCATTTAAATAGCCATTTAAAAAGGCACTTTTCACATCCATATGATATAATGTAAACTTTTTATAACATGCATAAGCTAGCAGAATTCTAATTGCTTCTAACCTTGCAACTGGGGCAAAGGTTTTTTCAAAATCAATTCCTTCCTGTTGGTTATATCCTTGGGCCACCAATCTAGCTTTGTTTCTAGTTATTATGCCATCTTCATCAAGTTTATTTTTGAAACCCCATTTTGTGCCAATTATAGATGCATCTTTAGGAGGTTTAACAAGTTCATATACCTAATATCTTCCAAACTGGTTTAGTTCTTCTTGCATGGCGATAGACCAATTCTCATCTTGACTTGCTTCCTTGGCATTTTTTGGTTCTATATGTGATAGAAATGCTGAAAAGGCACAATAATTGCGAGCTTTTCTTCCTGTGTTCATCCAAGTGTTGGGATCTCCTGTGATCATATTTGAAGGATGATTTCTCACTGTTCTTGATGATCTGGGTAGTCTGATATTGGATAATTCCTCTTCTTGAGCACTCATAGGTGTATCAAATTCTGCTTTAGGATGTCTATATATGTCATATTCTGCTTCTGAAAGATTATCTGATTTGTCTTCTGAAACAGACGGGTAATTAAGATGTCTGGATAGTGCTATCTTGTCTGAACTTTTTCTTTCTAAAACAGACAGGTGATCAGGTTGTCTAGATACTGCTATTTTATCTGAAACAAACGGGTGATCAGGTTGTCTGGATACTGTTGTTTTATCTGAAGCAGGCGGGTGGTCAGGCTGTCTAGATAAGTTTGGCTGAACTCTAACATCCATATTCGTTTTATCTGCATCAACTTCAATTTCTTCTTTTAACAAATCATGATTAATCTCATCAAATATTATATGGACAGATTCTTCAACTTTTTGTTTGTCAAGATTATAAACTCTATATGCCTTACTATGCAATGAGTATCCAAGAAATATGGCTTCAGATGATTTTGCATTAAATTTCCCTAGATTACCTTAAGTATTTAGAATGAAGCATTTAGCACCAAACACTTTAAAATAACCAATATTAGGTACTCTTTTGTTTAGCAGTTCATATGGTATTTTCAATAATATAGGTCTAATTAAAACCCTATTTAAAATATAACATGCAGTACTTACAGCCTCTGCCCAGAATCTTCTAGGCAGTTTACTTTCTTGAAGAAGCGTTCTTGCTGTTTCTTGGAGTGTTCGATTTTTCCGTTCCACCACCCCATTTTGTTGCGGCTTTCTTGGAGCAGAAAATTCATGTGAAACACCTTTCTCATTGCAGTATGTAATGAAATCTTTACCGAACTCACCACCATGGTCACTTCGAACACTAATTAATTTAAGATTATACTTTGTTTCAAGATTCCTTATAAGCTTGTCAAATTCTGCAAAAACTTGATCTTTAGTTTTTAAAAATAATACCCATGTAAATCTTGAAAAATCATCGACAATAACAAATGCATAATGATTATTTCCTAGGCTAACATATCTTTCAGGACCAAATAAATCAAGATGTAACAATTGAAGAGGTAAAGAAGTGGATACCTGATTTTTACTTGAAAATGAGTTTCTTACTTGTTTACCTAACTGGCATACATCACAAAGCTTTCTTTTCATATTTCAGTTTGGAAGTCCCTCGACAAGATTCTTTGAAGGTAGCTTATTGATTAGTTCTATGTGTATATGTCCTAGCCTTCTATCTCATAGACTTGACTAATCCTGGACAGCAGCTAAACAGACGTCTGCATCTTGTTGTTTAAAGCAGATTGTATATATATTCTCTTCTCTGTTAGCTACTAAAGGCATATGGTGAGCAGAATGAATAATAGTACATTTTTCTTTATCAAGCATTACCTTGTGATCACTATCCATAAGTTGATTTACACTAATCAAATTATATTTCAAACCTTCAACATAATGAACATTATCAATACAAATCTTACCATTTCCTACTTTACCTTTACCAATAATTTTGCACGTGTTATCATCTCCAAATGTAACAGTTCCTCCTTTCATTGACATGAGTGAGGTAAATTTAGACTTATCCCTTGTCATGTGTTGAGAACAACCACTGTCCAATACCCATTTATTTGATGGCACCTTTGCCTTTAAGCATACCTGCAAAATAAAAGGTATCTCATCCTTTTGGTACCCAAACCAATTTAGGTCCACTCTTGTTAGACACAGTTAAATCACTTTTCTTTACCCAAACTTGTTTTATTTTTATTTTATTGCAATTAGTATTAAAATGTCCTTTTAATCCACAGTTTTTACAAGTAACAAAAGATGAACAATAAAGAGGCTTATTTCTTGGTTTATCATTAATTATTCTAATTTTATTAGGCGTACTTCTAATATTCTTCACAAGATTATACCCAATTCATTGTTTGTCTAAACTTGACCTTTGAGCACCCAACATAATATTTAAGTTTTCTTCACCTTAAACAAATTTTGCAAGATCCTTTTTTAATGAAATTATTTCTTCATTTTTGTCATCTTGTATGTTTATTATTTTTCAATCATTAAAAGCATCTATACATGTATCTCTCATTTTTAGGCTTTCTTTCAAATCATTATTTTCCTTTTTTAAAACATTGTTTTCTTCATTTAATTTATTTGCATGATTATACAAAATTTTATTATAGTTATCGAAGTAATCAATTTTAGCATTTAACTTGGACACTTCATTTGATGTACAATCTCTAACAATTTCTTGTTTTTCTTCAATCAATGTTTCTACTTCATTCATTAAATCTTTTATCCAAATTTTTAAATATGCATTTTTTTCATTAAGACACAAGTTTTCATTTTTCAACACAATATAATCTGAAACTGTAATTTCAAAAGTTTCATTACTTACTTCAGATGTTTCTTGATTGTCTAGTCCGGTGAAGCATAATTGGGCAGTTTTATCTTCTTGCTCCGCTTCATTTTCTGATTCATCATCGCTCCATGACATCAAGGCTCGTCTTTTTGAAGTGTTGCCTTTGTTCTTCTTTTTAAGTTGAAAACAATCCCTCTTGAAATGGCCAGGCTTTCCATACTCAAAACAGATTTTTTCTTGAGATTTCTGTTTGAACTTTTTCTTGTTGTTGAAGTTCTTTCCTTGAAGCTTTGTTTGGTTCTTCTGTCTGATTAAGGCTCTCAACTTCTTGGTCATTAGTGTTATTTCCTCATCAGAGTCATCATAGTCCCCATCATTGTTGCTTTCGACTTGAAGGGCTAAGGTTTTCTTCTTCGGTGTCTCATCTTCTTCATCATATCTTTTTAGTTGGTTCTCGAATTCCTCAAGTTCTCCAAACAGCGCAAGTGTTTCCATGGTGCTAATGGTTGAAGAATCTTGTAGTGTAGTGACTTTTGGTGCGAATCTTCTGGGCATGACACGTAGTAACTTTCTGTTTATTTCTCTTTTATCAATCTTCCTTCCAAGCATGCTAAGAGAGTTCATTATAGTGAGGAACCTTGCTTGAGCTTCCTTGATCGTCTCATTCTTTTCTAGTTTAAACAATTCATACTCTTACATCAACATACTAAGTTTCACCTCTTTCACCTTAGACGTCCCTTCGTGGCTCATGATGATAGTATCCCCTATTTCTTTCGTTGTATTGCAGCCGGAGACTTTGTTGATTTCTGATTGTACCATCCCATTTAGCAAGGTATTCATGGCTTTGGAATTGTAGGACATCATGTACGATTCATTCGCATCCATATCCATAAGCATTTTGTGCCGACCATCATCATGCTTAGGAATGACGGGTCCATTGTCAACAACCCACCATTCCTATGGATCTCTATTAAGATATATTCTCATCCTGAACTTCCATAAATTGATGTGTTCACTGCCTAGCAACAATGGAGGTCGGCTAGTGGACTGCTTCTCTTGAAAATTGAAGTGTGCGATTAGAATCTTACCCTACGGTCTGCAATGACACACGTTAGTAGAGCCAAAGCTCTGATACCAAATTAAATTCAGAAGTGTATGCACACCTAGAGGGGGGGTTGTAAGACCCCGAATTTTATGAAATAAAAGTATTCAATTTTTCTTATAATTACTATTCAGTAAATGGTTAAATTGATAAATGTTAAAGTTAAGGGTGATATATGAAATTTTTTCAAAATACGCAAGTGGTTATAAAATATTCATTGTTGTCGGGGAATATTCGTTTAGTCGTGGAATATTCTTTTTGCCGGGAAATATTCGTACGACGGCGCAGTCATTTGTGGGCCCCATAATAGAATAACTGTCGGATGAAGATAACGACAAAAATTGAGTTTTTATAATTAACGGCGTAGTTGTTACCGTTAACACTGTTGGAATTCCTGGTGGTTAAAATACAGTAATACACGATATTGCACAGTATTTTTTTTAATTATTGATTCTTACGTGAGAAGGCACTACTCAATAATTGTTACAGTAATTACTGTTCAATATTTTATTTTATTGATTCAATAATTGTTGCGTTGATATTTTATATTATTGTTATTTCAATAATTGTTGCTGCACAGTATTTCCCATTATCAGATCAATAATTCATATTATTTGAATAATATTATTAGATAACATTATTGGCAATGTCTAGAAAGTTCTGTCTAAGGAGAGGTTTGGTCATCTAATTGCGCGCCAGTAAGGAGAAATTCTTATTGGAAAGCCCCCTCTTTCCTGGGAACGGTCTGGTTGTCATAAATGTGATTCTGTAATATTATTTATGAATAATTAATTATTGATTCATATGATAAGGAAATATTTATTTTATGTGAATATAAATGAGGGATATATTTTTGTGGTTAAAAATGAAGGAGATAATGTTGAGGTGTTTTATCTGTATTTTTGTCGGAACGGAGGTATTGAAAATCAAATTAGGATTTTTGAGATATTTTGCGAGGGTTATAATTTTTAATCCGACCGTTGGATCGTGGTAATATTTGGATATGTTATACATATATAAGTTGAGTATATGTCCACAAAATTTGAACCGTTAAAAATGAACGTATGATTTATTATGAATTTTATAAGATGACTGGTTCAGAAATTGTTAAATTTTCGGAGTTTATCATTTTGGTGGAAAATTTTAGAATTGGTGGGCCCCACTCTTGGTTGGTGAAGAAATGTGCTGAGATTTTTATTCAAATATGGTGGGTGGGAATAGTAGCAGGTAAAGCCATCAGGTTGCAGGTTAAGTCTGCTTCGGCGTGCTAACATTTTCATATAAATAGAGGGCTAAGTTAGAATTGAAAATTACACCAGAATTCATAAGTTTTCTCCCTTTTTCTCTCTAGATTATTGAGTATATTTTGTGAGTATTTAGATACTTGATGAGTTGATATTCATCAGTGCAAGTTTCCTTCAGCGTCATATCCGATATCCAGTCAGAAGTACTGCTCTTTTGAGGTAAGGGATAATAAGGAATTGTAAGGGATATTAAGGAATGTTATATTCTTTATAATGTTGTTATTCTTTCAATATCATTATACTAAAATATTGGTATGAATTTTATTGTGAAATTTCTACCTTTTTGAGTCGGGGTTACTATTCACGTATACGGCACTATTCACGTATACGGCACTATTCATGTATATGATACTATTTACGTATATGACATTATTTACGTATACGGTACTATGTACGAATACGGAGTACTATTCATGAGTTACTATTCATGAATTACTATTCACGAGTTACTATTCATGAGTTACTAGTCACGAATTACTATTCACGGGTACTATTCACGACAAAAAATTAGTTTCTTTTTCTGACCAAATTATCGTTAATTTATGATTGTTGCTCTCGAAAATAAATGCAGTTGTTGATCATATTGTTTTTATTATCATATATAACATTTTTATAACCCTGATGTTGAATTTCTCTTTCACTTGAGTGTAAAGATGGGTAAATTATTGGTATGATCGTGACTGAAAAATGTCTTTGGCCTGTAGTGCAAAGATGAATTGTTAACTGGTATGATCATGACCATTGAATTTATAATTGAATATCTTTAGCTTAAGTGTAAAGATGAATTGATTAACATGGTTATAATTATGGTGTATATAAATTCTGAAATGATTATATATTTCTTTGAGATATGAATATATTTGGCCTGTAATGCAAATATGAACTGTTGAAGAATATCTTTGGCCTGTAGTGCAAAGATGAATTGTTGATGAATATCTTTGGCCCGTAGTGCAAAGATGACCTGTTGTTGAATATCTTTGGCCTGTAGTGCAAAGATGGTCTGTTGATGAATATCTTTGGCCGTAGTGTAAAGATGAAATTGTTAGTATGATTATAAACAGGAACTGTGATTTGGTATAACCATGATCTTTGATGTTTCAGGTAAAGACATGTGATGAAAATTATCTTCGTCCTGGATGCGAAGAGAAATTTAGAATTACAATTATGATTATGAGTTATTCATATAATTGTGAAAAGGAACTGTTGATTAATGTTACAGGGATAAAACATTATTGATGGACTTTTAATGTGGAGAAGATAATAGACTTTATGGTCTATTTGACTCTTCTAATGGATTGTTCGTTCCGCTGCAATTATGGTTGAAAAATTTTATCATCTACCATATGTTCTAAATCTCTGATTTATTACTGATGAAGGTTATTGATAATTTAATTATCTTTAGTCATGATATTCTTTACTGAGCTAGTTGTGCTCACCCTTTTGCTTCACAATTCCTTTCAAGTAATACGAGTGTAGCTGGGTCGAGCGGGGGATAACAGGGGAATAGAACGGTGGTCTATAGCTGTTGAGGGTGAGGTGAACTCAACTTTGGAAGGGTGTTTTTGCCACTATCATATAAGATGTCTAATGACATACAATCTCGTGTCATCATAAGACAGGGTTGTGCTCATCCACTTGCTGAGTATATCTACGAGCACTACTTATATAATCTTGGTGTTTGTTTGAAGTATAATTCTCAATTAGAAACAGTGGAGATAATGATAAGTCAAGAGAAGACTCACCATTGGGAAGAATATGATAGTAAACTTCTCGTTTTATTTTGGGGTCGTTACAGGGGTGAATAGGTGCTTATGATGAAAGTGATCTACAATGACAATTTTAAATTTATCTGTTAACTGAACTACGCAGACAGGTTATCGCCTGTCTGCTTAAGTATTTTAACCTGAAACGTAGAACCTTAATATGCAGAACTTCCTGAATTGAGTAGTGCAGAACATAACTTGTGGTTGAGAGCAGAATTTAAACAATACAAGCAAGATAAACAGTAAGTAAAACACCAAAATTTTTACGTGGTTGGCCCTTAACCTCTAATGACTTAATTCACGTCCAATACCAATTGGTATTGAAGACTCTTTTATTAAATTTAAAATTTTAACAATTACAAAGTTAACTCCTTGTGCAAAGCAACTTAGAAATTGTTGGACACCACTGCCCTTTGTTGCACAATAGCAACCTCTTGCTCCACAACAACCTTCTAAATCTTGCTTTGCACTAACCTATCCACCACTGGATCACGCACAAGCAACAATAGCTTGTATACTCTTTTTGATTTAAGAAAGAATATAATTACAATATCTATAAATCTCTAGCAACAAAGAGTTAATATCAAGGCACAAACGATTTGCTAGAATTTTTTCAATGGAAGCACCGATAAGTTTTTTCTCTCAATTGGTTGTCTACTTAAGCTTTTGCCAAGAGGATGTATATATATAGACAAAAAGCTAACGGTAGGAAAATCAAAATCCTTAACTTCAGTATCCCAAAAGATATATAGTAACAAAAACAATATATGAAGTATTTGAATTTCGAAGCTAACTGCTAGAATAAAGGAATAGCAATTAAAAAGGTTAGCAGCATGAAATCAGCCACAAAAAGGTCTTTTGACTTGGTAAAACAAGGCTGTGATTTTGATTTTATTTCCAAAATAACTTATCATCTTTTTAAATTTGAAATATCAGCTCTAAGCAAGATTGGTTCGGTTTTTCAAAAGAAGTTTCCAAGATATAGATTTGAAGTAACAACTCTTTTGAAACAAGGAATTAATAAGATGGGAAATATTTTAAGCATATAAAATTCCTTTTAAAAAACTTTCCAGCATAATGTAATTGCCCTTGAAAATAATTAAATGAGCTAGAAATTCTTACATTTGATTTCCTAGGTGAAATCCTATGGACCTAACCATGTGGTGGCACTAAACACCTTCTCTTCATATATGCTTCACTTGATATCTTGCATAATCATTTGCATAACCTGTGAATCACAAAACAACTCCATATAAAACATATGTTGTCATCATTAAAATAAAAACCATAAATTAACAACATCTTGATGATAGCATGCAATAAGAGCAACTCTAGAATAACAAATCGCAGAAAGCCAAGGGAATCATTTAAGAGTTAACACAGGCAGAGTCGAGTGACAAAAAATGGGTACACCGTGCTCACTTTCTCAGTATGAATAGCCATCCTGTAGAACAACAAACTTCATGCAATATATGATTAAAAAATCGATTATAAAATGAACATCTACATATTGAGACAATTTGTTTTCACAGAATATTTCCGTAGTGACTGTGGAACCCGGTTTACAATGGGCTAACCACCGGGTGCACGCAATACCTCACAAACCATGAACACCCGGGTAAGCCCAAAGTAAACTATTATGAGTTGCCCATGGTATAATTTATGGGGATAAAGTTGATGAAAAATTAATATTTAGGTGTGTTGTAGCCCCTGGGATAATTAAACAATCAAGCCTCATATAGTCCTACCTCCACAAGTCCGATATCACAGACTCCTCACTTGGTCTTGTTACAAGGAGATCATAAACTGGAACAAGTATATCACAGATTAACAGTCCGTTATTAAACCAATAAAATCAGCCCAACCTAGAAGCTAAAACTAAGAGTACATGAGCCTACATTAAAGTCACTATACGTTATTCTTTCTTTGCTAGAAGTTTAAATGAGTATTTCACGTAAGTTCATCACCTTGAACAAAATGCAAACGAATCATTCACTTTCTCGTACATGTCAACTGAGACTGTTGGCGAAAGGAATTCCAGATGATGCTGCCTATGTCCCTTTTAAGCACAAGTTAAACATAAGACAACTATTGTCGTCCCAATACTTTCATGAAGAAGCAACAAGAAGTTTCCCCTAGATCCTTAACATGTTCCAAGAAAAAGCAGTTCAGCATCTTTAGGAATTCCTATAAAATTACTTCAGAAATTCAAATGCAGTGGTAGGCCTTTAATTTTCCTTGCGAAAAATAAACACTCAAGAAGTTATAAAATGGGTTAGTCTAGTACAATTATCACAGCCTGACAGCACACACAGAGAGAGAGAGATAGAGAATGTATACCTTTAGAATTAAACAAGGCTGGACTATGGATTGGCTGCCTTGCTTCCATTGATTTGTCAAGTTGATATCAAAGTTCTATAAACTGCAAAAATGCTTTTGTTTGAGGGCTCCGATGATATCCTGCCAAAAAGAAATTAAGTGTTATTATTATATCTTGGGAGGGAGTAGGAAAGCAGCTATTATAGACCATAGTTGTTCTCAATCACCTTATGCAAGAAGTATGTTTTTAAACAAAATCTCCACAATTTACCCACCAGAGAGGTTCTCAGAAACCAGATTCCAAAGACCCAAGCTCCCTTCCCTTCACAGTGCTTTTGCCTTTGGTAGGAAAAGGCCCTAGAATGGAATACGATTTATGAAAAAATGACCTTAATACCCTTAGTTTGCAAAAAATTTATATAAAACAAATTAAATATTAGTTGACCTAATTACCATTAATATGTACCATAGAAAATAAATAATAATTATAAAAAAATTAACATAGTATGATAAAATACTAAGAAAATGAAATATCAAAATAATAAGAAAAATAAAATATTAAATGTCAAAATATTATAAAAATAATATATCAAATTAAGAAGAAAATAAATTAATAATATAACAAGAAAATAAAATCAAATAATAAAATAGTAAAATAACAAAATAATTAGAAAAATAATATAATAATATTATAATAATAAAATATTAATTGAAATAAGAAGAAAATAAAATATTTTAATAAGAAGAAAATAAATATCTACGTTTGGATCCATGGAATAGGAGGGAGAATGAAATGAATCATTCCATTGAAATGATAAAAATGTTGTTTGGTTTGTTTATTCCAACGGAATAATGTATTCTTAGTAGAATAGGTATTAACTTAAAATTATAATTTTTATTCCTAGAAGGGGGTCAGGAATAACTTATTCCATCTACTATTTTTAAATAATTGACAAATATGTCCCTTAAAAGAAATACTTATCTTTATTAAAAGAAACACCCCATTCCCCTTACCCACCTACCCCGACCCCCTACCAACCTAACCCCACCCACCCCCACCCCATCCCACGCCACCCCAACCAACCCACCCCCACCCCTTACCCACCTACTCCCACCCCTACCAACCTACTCCACCCCCACCCCACCCCTACCAACCTACCCCACCCCCACCCCCACCCCACTCCTTTACCCACCTACCCCACCCCACTCACCTCACCCACCCTACCTTCACCCCCTACCCCCACCCACCCCACCAACCCTACCCACGCTACCTAACCCACCCCACCCACCCCCTACCCACCCCACCCACGCAACCCACCCCACCCCATTATCCACCTACCCCACCCCACTCCCACCCCACCTCACCCTACCCCCTTACCCACCTACCCCCACCCCACCTTACCCACCCCATCCTAACCCCACCCTACCCACCCCCTACCAACCTAACTTATTCCATTCCTTCAATCTAAATGTAGCATTATAAAAAAAATTTAGAGAAATATGTGTTAAATTTTTAATATAAAATGAATTTAAGTTAAATTTGAACATTTGGGGGTATTTAGGTCACTTTCTAATTATTTATTTCAGATGTATTCCTAATATCAACCAAACATGTACATGGAATATTAAAAAATCATTCTATTCCCTTCCTTATTCCATTCCCTCATTTATTCCATTCCCTACTCTATTCCATTCCTTCAATCCAAACGTAAAATTAAGAAAAAATGAGAAGTTTATAATTGTCACGTTTCATTCCATTCATGTTGGAATGTCCCATTCCATGACCTCGAGAATGAAAATCATTCCTAAGAATCAATTTTCATCCCACTAGAATAGTCCATTCCATCGGAATAAAGTAAGCAAATGCACATTTCTCATTCCGCCGAAAGCACTATTTCACTATGCCGAAAGCACTTTTTTTTATTTTGCCAAAATTGGTCATCCCATTCCAGTCTTGATTCCTTCAATCCAAACAAAAGCCGACACATAATCCGCTACTACCGTATTACAATGATCATACGCTCTAGTGAAAAGGGCACTGCTTCTCAGCAATCCAACTTCTTACCACCTCTCTCAACGACCGATTCAGAGGACTCATGGATTATCCCCCAAGGGAATCTGAGATTTTAAGAGTAAATGCTTTTGAGGAAGGGGAGATTATGTTAGCACTAGATATGAAACCCATTGTGACATTCTACATAGAGATTTGACTCATCTTTTTTTACTGAGAATCTAATTTACTAAAACAAAAAAAAATCCAGAAATAATGAAAAAAATAGAGTTTTTGGTATAGGTAGAAATTCACCCAACTTCAACAAAACAGTTTCTTCAATCTTCATAATGTAGACTCATAACTTCATTGTAATGATTCAGTTTGTGAACTGTTTGTAACTTCATTTTGCGCCAAGTTTTGGACACATAAAAGAGATTCCAGATTTATGGTTTAGTACATAAAATGAAATGGAAAACTACTAACATACTACAGCATATATCCATACATTACCTTTAAAGGAACCATTAGAAGCAGACTGATAAGGATCTCAGCCAGAAACTTTTTGCACAAATTCAAAAGATTTTGGCTCTCTTCCTTGTAGCTTATTCCTGAACCACTGCTGACATTCTTGCTTGTTGAGATATACACCCTTATTTGCCAAAAGAAGAAAGATTACTATCTAACTCTAATGAACGATTCGAAAAAAATCATCTCTCTAGAATATACAGACCCAAAATTTAAGCGAATCGGAATCAAATAGCAATGTAATAAGGCTTTATCCACTATCCCAATGGTTCTAGCTCATCACATGCCCACCCAATGGTATCTTCTTGGTCATTTTCTTGGGACATGATTTACACCTTTAATATCGTCGAAAAGCTGTCCAAAGTTGTAGAATGCACCAAAACAATGACATTTATAAGATGAAAAGACCTCACAAGATCTCTAAACATTTGCCAATGTATAGGCAAAGTTGCATTGTTATGTTGCTTGGGGTATATGGAATTCTATTTTTGGAGCATTGGGAAAGGAGTGGATTTGTCACTTTGTCCTCCCTCGTTAGGGGATTTGCTGCTTATCCAATCAGAGGTTCTAAATAGAGAAAGGATGGTGAGGTCCTTTGGAATTATGCACTCTTTTCTTCTTTTTTTTTGGATCTGGATCGAGTGTAATGCTCGACTTTATAGAGATAGATATTTATGTTTCACTTTTGTTGGGAGCAAGGGTGGAGCCACCCATGGGCTAGGGTGGGCTCTAGCCCGGGTGAACTTTTTGACAAATATTTAGTATTTATATATCTTAATAGCTCAGCCCAATCATCATAAGTCATTTTCCTTTACATCACATGTCTCCTGTTAATTGTTATCCGACTCATTCCATATATTTTCCTTCTCTCTAAACTACTTCAAACATTTATCAATTACTCTTGGTTTTTGGGTGAAACTAATAATGGAATGAAAGCTGCAAATTGAATTAGGCTTATTTTCGGCAAGAGTAAACTGATTTTGGCTAATATCAACGCAGATAACAAAAAATTTAATGTCGATTTTGTTGTGCTAGCTATAATGAATTGTTTGTGTAAATGAGAATATTTATGGTGAGTGCCGGGTGGAGTAATAAGGAAAAGGAATTAAAAAATTTGTGCTTAATTATTTCTAAATGATTATGAGATCTCTGTTTTAAAGTTATGCACTTCACTTGTTTGATTAAATTCCTATTAGAGGCTATAAAGTTTTAAAAGTGAAAGCTTGATGTTATTGTAAGCAAAAAAACTTATGTTTATAAAATATGTGTCTCAAGTGGCTTAACTGAATTAGAAATGGTTTAGAAGTAAGTTTAAGTGAATTGAGTAATTTTGGTTTGGTTAGAAAACTGATGTGGCTGAGCAGTTTTGAGCCCATATAGAACCTGTGTGAAACATTTATTTGGACTGGTTTATATTTTTTTAAAATAGTATGTCATACCTTCTATAACATGTTAAAAATTGGTTCAAATTGGATGTGTGTAGGTTAAGTTAAAAAATTGTTAAGTGGCTACGAAAAAATGTTAAATTTGAGAATTCTGGGCAGAAGCCCAGCGGTGAGATAGAGTGTCGCTACTCTGGTCCCCTGCTCCAGTTTTTAATTATTTGTAGCCCAGGATGAAATTTTTTCCTGGCTCCGCCCTTGGTTGGGAGATAGGATCATTTTCTTTATTTCTTTATGGCCTCTGTCATGGGTGTGCCTTTAGAGGAATTTCTGTTTTTGATCTTTATAGGGATTGGAGAGATACTCTGTTTTGAGTGTCCTTTTTTTTTCTTTTTCCTCTTCTTTAACTGGCTGGTTTACTTATTCCCCTAATACTAGTATTTTCTATTTTCATCTAATAAGATTTCTTCTTTTATCTAAGAAAATAGCATTTGAAATAGATACTAGCTCACAAATATCACAATCTCCCAAGTATTTATCAAAACTAGGTGGTGAAACATTATCTTCCAAACGTTTGGAGCGTACATGTTCAACTTAGATATCATCAAAAATTGGATGACATGATCAACCCAAAATTGTGGGGAAGAGGTGTAATCCTGTAATATATAGCATTATTTAATATATATATATATATATATATATATATATATAATAACAAAGTTAAGTAAAACAGAACAGAATTATAAAATGAAAAGTATTATACTTACTTAAAAAATGAAGTCAGATTTTTCGAAAATATAAAATAGATAAATCTCAGTCCTTTGAATTCACAAAGTCTCCTTAAAGCAAATTTATTCTCTCATTGGTGCTAAAGGATTAATTGAATAATTGTTTTCCAAGATAAAACGGATTTACAATTCTTAATTAGAAGCACTTCAAATTAAGAACACTTTGAATGCAAATTCTATGTTATGTACTGACCTGGAATGAATATTTTTTTGGGAAGGCAGAGAACGGAACTGTTTTGCAGAAACGGGAAGGAATGGGAAATTAACTTGTCCAGAAACAGGAAGGAATGGGAAATTAACCTAGTTGACTGGAGATCCCACATAGTTTATTTATAGAATATTTTGTGACCGTTAGACAAGATATGACCGTCGGTTCGTCAAAACAACGACGTAGTATCGTGATCAAAAATATTAAACAGATTTTGTCTAAAAATATATATATATCACGACCCGACCCCGGGCCCAGCCCGCCCGTCCAATCGGACGAACGGCGGCGCGCGTGTGGGTTCGAATAAAGACTTGGCTAGGTCATCTCCCTTCCACAAAAGTGGGGTGCCCCTTGGGGCTCTTCCCATTGAGCAAACATCTCATATATAAACTCTTTATTTTTCTCTCTAATGCCCTATATAGGATTTTTGCATCTTTCAACATTTCAAGTAGGTAACTTTGGAGTGAATTTTTTCATTCAATTCTTAATGGATTTGAACACATAAATATACCATGTTATACTCCTTGCGGAGGAGAACGCATTGGTTCATGGACCCGACATTTCTGGAGTTTGGGTCCCACATTAAATTAAGCGTCAAAATGATTTAATATTTATTTTGTCAAACTCATTTTCAACAATCTCCCACATGAATGTAAAATTGTCTTTACACCATGAAAAAAGAAAAGAAAATAAATAAATAAAAATGTTATGAATATACAGACACTAGTTCGAGTACATGAGAAAAGATACTTCATCGGGTTAAGTAGCCTAGTGGCTTTGAACTTCCCCTAGAAAAGTCTATCGGATTTACTTGGCTAATCAGTAGACTTGATGCCTTTGAACTGTCAACTTTTCGTGTAAACCAAGACAATAGAATTCACAAAATATCTCTTCAGACATAGTTGGTTCTCACGTTTGTGTTCATTTTGGCCTTGAAACACATCTTGGTTCTGTGAGTATATTAGGGAATTCAGCCTTCAAAATTCTCACAAAAGTGGCCCCCCTTCATACTCACGTAGGTGACTTTTATCAAGAGTATCCTGCAATACCCCACTTGAACGTATTTCAAGATATGAAAGTCATTAAAAGCTTAACTTATCCTGATTCTTGCGGCAGATGTACACTGTCTCATCATAGGAATGGTTATGAGTAAATATCTCCTCAGTGCTTTACTGAGTACTACATAGTTCGGTTTGCCCATTAAACCTAGATCTTGGGATCTCCAGTCAACTAGGTTGGGTTGCCACTATGACGACTCTTAATTAAACAATAGACTTTAAACTCATTCCCTTCGATGAACTTTCCACTTACTCTCTTGTTAAACCTTTCGTAAGCGGATCCGCAATATTATCTTTTGACCTTACATAATCAATTGAGATAATTCCATTTGAGAGCAATTGTCTAACGGTATTATGTCTCCGTCGTATATGACGTGACTTACCGTTATATAGATGACTCTATGCTCTTCCAATTGCTGATTGGCTATCACAGTGTATACATATAGATGGAACAGGTTTTGACCAATTTGAAATATCCTCTAAGAAATTACGAAGCCACTCTGCTTCTTCTTCAGCTTTGTCTAAAGCAATGAATCTTGATTCCATTGTAGACCTGGCAATACATGTTTGTTTTGAGGATTTCTAAGATACCGTTGCACTACCAAGTGTAAAAACTTATCCACTTGTGGATTTTGAATCTTTATTATCAGATATCCAATTAGCATCACTATATCCTTCCAATATTGCTGGATATCTTATATAGAATCAATCCTCATCGCCTCTGCTAGGGGTGCTCAAAATTTTTGATTTTTTGTTTTTTACCGGTACCGGTTTGTTAGGTACTGGTTTTTTTTGTACCGATTTTTTCGGTACCGATTTTTCGGTATTTTAACATTTTTCGGTACTGGTAGCGGTAATGACTTTTTTGAATTCGATAAAAATCGAAATACCGAAAATACCGAAATTTAATAATTTAATAATTAATAGTTAATGTTTTGTAATTTTATATATTAAATAATTTTTTATATATTAATAATTTCTATATAATAGTAGTTATATTAATTTTTTATATATATTAATAATGTTTTGTAGTTTTATTTTATATATTAATTATTATTAATAGTTAATGATTTCTTAGTTTTTTAAAAAATTATTAATATATAAAAAAAATTATTTAATTATTATTAATAATTATATATATTACCATGCGGTATTGTGATACCCCCAAAATAGGTATAAATACATCACCTATTCTGAGTCGTCAAATACATGATACAGAATACAAATACAATCTTTAATATACAACAAGAGAGCTGTGAGTTTTAATACAAATACTGTCTTTTAGACAATATTCACTCTCAAAATAAGTCCTCATTACATTTATTGTCACATTATCATCTTGACCGTCACTCCGTTCCCCAACTAGTCCCGGCTACGTTCTCATTTCCGTAAAAGAAACTGAATATAGAAAAAGAAAGGTAGCAGACTTCTTTTCTTCTTTCTCTCTCTAGAGTTTCAGTGAATTCGTAAGAAAATAATGAAGCAATGAACTTCTATTTATAGAAAAATGGACTGCATAGTAACTAACTCATGAACGGTCTAGATTGATTTACTTTAATCTGATGGTCCATATTTAAAGCAAAATCTTTTAAATAAAATATAATATATTCTATTTATAATCTAATAAAACGAATAACTTTATAAAAAAATTTACTATACAACACTATGCAGGTACTATGCAAATACTATGCATAATAAAATATAATATATTCTAATTATTGTCTAATAAAACAGATAACTTTATAAAAGTATTCTGTTTTATATAAAAAGATTTTACTATTAGCCTAATAAAACGAATAACTTTATAAAAGTATTTTGTTTTATATAAAAAGCTTTTCTGTTTTATTACATTAATAATACCAATAAAATAAAACTGAGTGACTTATCACGTAAGCATCAATAATCAATACCGTGTGCTACTATGCAACCACGCGTATTACTGTACTTTTACTACCGAGTAGTTCAACAGTATTAATGGTAAAACTTTCGTCGTTATTTTCAATAAAATATTTTTGTCATTTTCTCAATCCGACAATAATTTCGTTGTGGGGTCTACCAATAATTGTGTCGTCGTACGAATATTCCCCGATAAAAAGAATATTTCCCGACTAATCGAATATTCCTCGACACAACGAATATTTTATATCAACTTGCTTACTTTGAAAAAAAATTCACATATTACCCTTAACTTTAAACTTTTATTAATTTAACTATTTATCAAAATAAAAAAATTGAATACTTTTTTATCATAAAATTCGGGGTCTCACAATCACCCCTCCTTATGAAATTTTGCCCTCGAAATTTACGTACGTACCTGATATTCGAAGATATGAGAATACCTTGCTTTCTTTTCAGATTGTACTTTCCCGGTAATTTCCTTGCTATCATGATTTTCCCATTTCTCATCTTCTGTATTTCAGATATCATTCTAAAATATAGCTTCAAAATAAAGCTTAATTGACATATCATAATTTGTCAACTTATCAAGTAAACAGTTTCAGCTTAGGTAAGGCACACACTAGCAAAGTATATAACTCGTCTCTCCCCTCCTAGTTCTAGACTTTTATCCCAGCGACCATATCCCTAAGCTCTGATACCAACTGTGATGCCCCCAAAATAGGTATATATCACCTATTCTGAGTCGCCAAATACATGGTACAGAATACAAATACAATCTTTAATATACAACAAGAGAGTTGTGAGTTTTAATACAAATATTGTCTTTTAGACAATATCCACTCTCAAAATAAGTCTTCATTACATTTATTGTCACACTATTTAACAGAATAGTGAGGACTACTAATACTATCATCTGGACCGTCACTCCGTTACCCGACTAGTCCCGGCTACGTTCTTATTTCCGTAAAAGAAACTGAATATAGAAAAAGAAAGGTAGCAGACTTCTCTTCTTCTTTCTCTCTATAATTTTCTCTCTCTAGAGTTTCAGTGAATTCGTAAGAAAATAATGAAGGAATGAACTTCTATTTATAGAAAAATGGACTGCATAGTAACTAACTCATGAACGGTCTAGATTGATTTACTTTAATCTGACGGTCCATATTTAAAGCAAAATCTTTTAAATAAAATATAATATATTCTATTTATAATATAATAAAACGAATAACTTTATAAAAGATTTTACTATGCAAATACTATGCAGGCACTATGCATAATAAAATATAATATATTCTAATTATTGTCTAATAAAACAGATAACTTTATAAAAGTATTCTGTTTTGTATAAAAAGATTTTACTATTAGCCTAATAAAACGAATAACTTTATAAAAGTATTCTATTTTATATAAAAATCTTTTCTGTTTTATTACATTAATAATACCAATAAAACAAAACTGAGTGACTTATCACGTAAGTATCAATAATCAATACCGTGTGCTACTATGCAACCACGCGTATTACTGTACTTTTACTACCGAGTAGTTCAACGGTATTAATGGTAAAACTTCTACCGTTATTTTCAATAAAATATTTTTGTCGTTTTCTCAATCCGACAATAATTCCGTTGTGGGGTCCACCAATAATTGTGCCGTCGTACGAATATTCCCCGACAAAAAGAATATTCCCCGACTAATCGAATATTCCCCGACACAACGAATATTTTATATCAACTTGCTTACATTGAAAAAAATTTCGCATATTACCCTTAATTTTAAACTTTTATCAATTTAACTATTTACCAAAATAGAAAAATTGAATACTTTTATTTCATAAAATTCGGGGTCTCACAGGTATAATTGAAAAAATCGAACCGAAAAAATCGGTACCGATTTTGTACCGAACCGGTACTGAAACCGGTAATTCGGTACCGATTTCGATTCTTATTTTTTCGATAATTTTGGATCGGTACCGGTTCGGTATTTTCGGTACCGGTTCGATTTTTTACCGATGAGCACCCCTAGCCTCTGCAAACCATACCAGTCCTAATCGCTAGCGTCCATTTCTCCGATCAAAATGTCCACTTCCAGCTCTTAAATCATCGAACACATAGTGCTATTCAAAGTCAAACCCGACACCGACCCGTCAAAGGTTTCCGCCATGGTCAACAGACTCAACACCCTGATCTCACTCGACCAAGTGGCCCACATCACCGCCGGTCCGGTCCTCCGCAACCGATCATCTTCTCTCACCTTCACTCACTTGCTTCACAACCGCTATCACTCCATAGACGACCTCAACGCTTACGCTGCTCACCCCGCGCACGTTAGTGTCGTGATTGAATCAATCCACCCAATCGTCGAGGACATCATGGTCGTCGATTGGGTCGTCAATGACCTCGTCGGTCCTGTGGTGCCGCCGGACGATTAGGCCATGAGAGTCACGTTTTTGAAAATGAAGGAAAGTTTGGGGGAAAAGGAGAAAGGTCAAGTATTGCAAGTGGTTGGAGGAATTGGAAAAAAGTTTCCGTTGATTAAGTAGTTAACTTTTGGGGAGAAAATTTGTGATAGAGCCAAGGGATATTCGATTGCTTCATTAGTTGTATTTCCTGGATTGAGTAAATATTTTAATTCAAATATTTATTTTAATTTTATTATTTTAATTATTTTTTTGCCACATAATTAATGATTTTTTATTTTAATTTTTTTGTTAAAATTAATGTAATGTTATAATAGATCTCATTGATACAAAAATTTTGATATATTATTTGTATTATTTAGAATTAATTTTTAAAATAAAAATAATTATTAAAAGAAAGGAAAAGATAAAAGGAAATTTTTTTTTATAAAAAAATGAATTAAAATATTTATTTTAATGTCAACATGTATTGTACATGGCAAAATTATATTTTTATTTATTATTTTATTTTAGGCTTATTTATTCATTTTGAAGGAGAAAGAAAATAGGAAATGAAAAAATTATTAAAAAATGAATTAAATTTTTAATTTTAATTTTATTATTATTTTAATTATTTTTTGCCACATAATCAATGATTTTATTTTTTATTTTTTTGTGTTGCCACATCAGAAAATAATAATTTTTTGATTTTTTTTAATACCACGTGTGTAATTATTTGACGTCCGTCCAAGAAATTGAACGAAATTGCTTGATTGAATATTTTTAAAAAGTACAGTGGGCTAATTGAATAATTTAAAAACACAGTGACTGTAAGACCCCAACTTATTATAAATAAAATTGAATTTTCTCTACTCATTATCTTGAAATAATAAGGAGTTAATTTGATAGAATATTTTGGTTATGGGTGAAATGTGCAAATTTTACAAAATAAGCAAGTGATTATAAAATATTCATTGTTGTCGGGGAATATTCGTTTGGTCGTGAAATATTCTTTTTGTCAGGAATATCCGTACAACGGCGCAGTCATTTGTGGGCCCCATAACAGAATAACTGTCGGATGAAGAAAACGACAAGTTTGAGTTTTTAAAATAACGGTGTAGTTGTTACCGTTAACACTGTTAGAATACCCGGTAGTTAAAATACAGTAATATGCGTGGTTGCACAGTAGCACACGGTTTTGCACAGTATTAATGAATTATTGATCCTTACGTAAGAAGGCACTACTCAATAATTGTTACAGTAATTACTGTTCAATATTTTATTTTATTGATTTAATAATTGTTGCGCTGATATTTTATTTTATTGTTATTTCAATAATTGTCACTGTGCAGTATCTCCATTATCAGATCAATAATTCATATTATTCGAATAATATTATTAGATAGCATTATTGACAATGTCTAAGAAAGTTCTGTCTAAGGAGAGGTTTGGTCACCTAATTGCGCGCCAGTAAGAAAAAATCCTTATCAGAAAGCCCCCTCTTTCCTGGGAACGACCTGGTTGTCATAATTGTGATTCTGTAATATTATTTATGAATAATTAATTATTGATAAGGAAATATTTGTTTTTATCTAAATAAAGGATTTAATTTTGAGGTGTATTTTGTCGGAATGGAGGTTTTAAAAATCAAAACAATGTTCTTAAAGCTCTATTGTGTGAGTTATAATTTTAATCCGACCGTTGGATCGTTGTGATTTTTGGATATGTTATACATATATAAGTTGAATATATGTCCACAAATTTTGAACCTTTAAAAATTAACGTATGATTTGTTATGAATTTTATGAGGTATTGAAAATCATCCTTTTGTGAATTTCGGATATTTTCGGTTTGGAATTTGGAAAAATTTTCTTCTACAAAGTTGTAGAGAATTAAATTTCCTATAAAAAGAACATGAGATTCGAATTTTTCTGATAAAAGAGCTATTTATTATGAATTATTAAAGTTTCAAAAAATAAAATATTTTTATTAAAATTGGGTGGGACCCATTTTTGTTTTTAAAATATGTGGGCTGCTATTTTTTTCTTTCAAGATGGCATGCTTTGAATTGGTCATGGTTGGTGCGTAGATGAAGAAAAGAAATATTATATTTTATTATTTTAGTCTCCTTTGGCGTTCTAGCATTTTTCTACAAATAGGCGCTTAGGTTAGAATTGAAAATCACACCAGAAATAAGTTTTCTTTTCTCTCTATATTGTCGAGCGTATTTTTGTGAGTATTTAGATACTTTGAGAGTTGTTGTTCGGTACAAGCTTCCTTCGACTTTATATCCGATATTCCGATCAGAAGTACCGTTATTTTGAGGTAAGGGATGCTATTTTCTTTTTAAATGATATTATTTTCTTCAATATCATTATGTAGAAATATTGGTCTGAATTTTTTATCAAATTTAGAACTTTAATTTTGTCTCGGAGTTATTATTCACGTATACGGCACTATTCACGAATACGACACTATTCACCGAAAAAATAAATTTTTTTTTTGTCCAAGATGTCTATTATGGTTACTATCTTTGATTGTATCCATGTTTTGATCTTTATTTTTGAATTCTACTTCACAATTAGTTATTATGGAGTATTATTGAATTTGGATAAACCGAAATACGAATTCCTAATATTTGCCCTTCTGTCTCACTAGATTCGTTCTCTAAAATATTTTTCATCATTCTCAGTCCTTAATGGTGATACTTGATGAATATATTTGGCATGTAGTGCAAAGATGAATGATTACCTGATGAATATCTTTGGCCCGTAGTGCAAAGATAAACAAGTATTGAATTAAACATGACCAACTGGTGATACAAATGAATATCTTTGGCCCGTAGTGCAAAGATAAATATTTGATTCAAGATGTATATTGTAAGACCCCGAATTTTATGAAATAAAAGTATTCAATGTTTCTTATAATTACTATTCAGTAAATGGTTAAATTGATAAAAGTTTAAAGTTATGAGTGAAATATGATTTTTTTTCAAAATAAGCAAGTGGTTATAAAATAATTATTGTTGTCGGGGAATATTCGTTTGGTCGTGGAATATTCTTTCTTTCGGAGAATATTCGTACGACGGCACATCTATTTGTGGGCCCCATAACGAATAACTGTCGGGTGAAGGAAAACGACAAATTTGAGTTTTTACAAATAACGGCGTAGTTGTTACCGTTAACACTGTTGGAATACCCGGTGGTTAAAATACAGTAATACGCGTTATTGCACAGTAGCACACGGTATTGCATAGTATTTTTGAAATTATTGATTCTTACGGAGGAAGGCACTACTCAATAATTGTTACAGTAATTACTGTTCAATATTTTATTTTATTGATTCAATAATTGCTGCGTTGATATTTTATATTATTGTTGTTTCAATAATTGTTGCTGCACAGTATTTTCTATTATCAGATCAATAATTCATATTATTTGAATAATATTATTAGATAACATTATTGTCAATGTCTAGAAAGTTCTGTCTAAGGAGAGGTTTGGTCATCTAATTGCGCGCCAGTAAGGAGAAATTCTTATTGGAAAGCCCCCTCTTTCCTAGGAACGGCCTGGTTGTCATAAATGTGATTCTGTAATATTATTTGTGAATAATTAATTATTGATTCATATGATAAGGAAATATTTATTGTGGATATAAATGAGGGATATATTTTTGTGGTTAAAAATGAAGGAGTTAATATTGAGGTTTTTGTCAGTATTTTTGTCGGAATGGAGGTATTAAAAATTAGGGTTTTTGAGATATTTTACGGGGGTTATAATTTTTAATCCGACCGTTGGATCGTGGTAATTTTTGGATATGTTATACATATATAAGTTGAGTATATGTCCACAAATTTTGAACCGTTAAAAATGAACGTATGATTTATTATGAATTTTACGAGATGACTGGTTCAGAAATTATTGAATTTTCGGAGTTTATCATTTTGGTGGAAAATTCTAGAATTGGTGGGCCCCACTTGTGGTTGGTGAAGAAATGTGCTGAATTATATTTCAAATGTGGTGGGTGGGAATAGTAGCAGGTAAAGCCATCAGGTTGCAGGTCAAACCTACCAAAATTTTCCTATAAATAGAGGGCTAAGTTAGAATTGAAAATCACACCAGAAACATAAGCTTTCTCTCTTTCTCTCTCTATATTATGAAGCATATTTTGTGAGTATTTAGATACTTTGAGAGTTGCTATTCAGTGCAAGTTTCCTTCGGCTTTGCATATCGGTCAGAAGTACTGCTCTTTTGAGGTAAGGGGTAGTAAGGGATAGTAAGGGATAGTAAGGGATTTTAAGGGTTGTTATGATTTTCAGTTTCGTAATTTTTCTGATCTTCAAAAATTCTGGAAAAATTTGAAATGATATTTTGATGAGTTTTCTTGATTGTGTCCAAAAATAGTGATTTTTGGATATATAGATTGAGAGTTATGAATTTTATGAGAAAAGACTATTTTAAAAGTAACAGCTTATAATTCCTTGTGGTTAACTCAAAAATTGATGAAATTTTTATTGGGAGTACATGTGTATGATAGAAGTATACTCTGTAAATTTTAGAATTTTTGGACAAAAGTACAATTTTTGATAAATATCTAAATATTCGATGGTTTTGGCCATATGAAAAATAGTAAATGAGTTTTAAAAAATTCTGAGAAAAATATATGTTCAATATGGGACTATATTATGCTAAATCCCAGAAAAGAAATATTTTTGGAACTGATTTGGTATTTTTCATAAAAATGGTCTAGTTATGAGTAAATGAATTAAATATGTTTTGTGAAGAAAGAAAATTGGAAAATAGGATTTTATGGCTTGAGAATCCTATATGAGGTATATGCAGATTTTTGATGAGGGTTTTGGTTATTGATGATGAAATTGTAAGAGTTGGCATTTTATGATGATTAAATACATTAATTAGTAAAGTGTAAACAATTAAAATAAATTGTTTATAAATTTAAGTAATGTTATTCTTTCAATATCATTATACCGAAATATTGGTATGGATTTTATTGTGAAATTTCTATCTTTTGTGTCGGGGTTACTATTCATGAGTTACTATTCACGATTTACTATTCATGAGTTACGAATATTACTCTTGAGATTAAAACTATATGTTGATCATATTATTTTTATCATCATATATAACATTTTTATAACCCTGATGTTGAAATTCTCTTTCACTGGAGTGTAAAGATGGGTAGATTATTGGTATGATCATGACTAGGGTTCTCTTTGGCCTGTAGTGCAAAGTTGAATTGTGACTGGTATGATCATGACCATTGAATTTATAATTGAATATCTTAAGCTTAAGTGCAAAGGTGAATTGATCAACATGGTTATAATTATTGTTTATATAAATTTGAAATGATTATATATTTCTTTGAGATATGAATATATTTGGCCTGTAGTGCAAATATGAATTGTTGATGAATATCTTTGGCATGTAGTGCAAAGATGGCATGTTGATGAATATCTTTGGCCTGTAGTGCAAAGATGAACTGTTGTTGAATATCTTTGGCCCGTAGTGCAAAGATGGTTTGTTGATGAATATCTTTGGCCCGTAGTGCAAAGATGGATTTGTTAGTATGATTATAAACAGGAACTGTGATTTGGTATAACCATGATCTTTGATGTTTCAGGTAAAGGCAGGTGATGAAAATATTCTTCGTCCTGGGTGCGAAGAAAAATTTATAGTCACAATTATGATTATGAGTTATTCATATGATTGTGGAAAGGAACTGTTGAGTGAGGTTACATGGATAAAACATTGTTGATGGATTTTTAACATGGAGAAGATAATAGACTTTATAGTCTATTTGACTCTTCTAATGGATTGCATGTTCCGCTGCAACTATGGTTGAAATTTTTTATCATCTACCATATGTTCTAAATCTCTGATTTATTATTGATGAAGACTATTGATAATTTATTTATCTTTAGTCATGATATTCTTTACTGAGCTAGTTGTGCTCACCCTTTTGCTTCACAATTTCTTTCAGGTAATAAGAGTGTAGCTGGGTCGAGCGGGGGTAACAAGGGAATAGAACGGTGATCATCATTTAGTAGTTATATTTGGTGAAGAAAATAGGGTGAGGCGAACCCAACGTTGGAAGGGTGTTTTGTCACTATCATACAAGATGTCTAATGACATACAACCTCGTGTCATCATAAGACAGGGTTGTGCTCATCCACTTGCTGAGTATATCTATGGGCACTACCTATATAATCTTGGTGTTTGTTTGAAGTATAATTCTCAATTAGAGACAGTGGAGATAATGATAAGTCAAGAGAAGACTCACCATTGGGAAGAATATGATAGTAATCTTCTCGTTTTTTTTGGGGTCTATTGGGTCAACCAAGGATAATTCTGTGGCCATATGATATCTATCATAACCTAGACGCGTGGCCTCCCATGTACGAAGGTTTCCTTAAGTACTTTCCAAAGATTCTAATTTCTAAAACAGTCTTTGACTATACCTTTATGTAAGGTGCCACTGTGAGGTACTGTCCACGGTTGGGACATGAGTCACATTTGGTATATATTTGTATCCAAACTCACAGCATATGTGTTGTTGTATTTTGCACAACAATTGTTGTAATAAAGTTATAGTTATTTTCTGCACCATGTATTTAGCGACTCAGAATAGGTTGGATGGAATGGACCTATTTTGGGGTCGTTACATTTGGTATCAGAGCTTAGGGATATGATCTCTGGCGGAGATCGGGAAATACAACTAGGAGGGGAGAGATGAGTAAATCCTTCGTTAGTGTGTCCTACCTAAGCTTATTTGTTGGTCAGTCATAATATCAGGATATTATGTGATATGTTAATTTGTTAAATTAACCCTTGTTTTGAAGCTGTATTCTAGAATGATATTTGAAATACAGGAGATGAGCAATGGAGAAATTATGATGACAGGAAAGATGGAATCTGAAATAGAAGCAAGGTATTCTCAACTCTTTGAAATACCAGGTACGTAAATTTCGAGGACGAAATTTCATAAGGAGGGGAGATTGTAAGACCCCGAATTTTATGAAATAAAAGTATTCAATGTTTCTTATAATTATTATTCAGTAAATGGTTAAATTGATAAAAGTTTAAAGTTATGAGTGAAATATGATTTTTTTTCAAAATAAGCAAGTGGTTATAAAATAATTATTGTTGTCGGGGAATATTCGTTTGGTCGTGGAATATTCTTTCTTTCGGAGAATATTCGTACGACGGCACAGCTATTTGTGGGCCCCATAACGAATAACTGTCGGGTGAAGGAAAACGACAAATTTGAGTTTTTACAAATAACGGCGTAGTTGTTACCGTTAACACTGTTGGAATACCAGGTGGTTAAAATACAGTAATACGCGTTATTGCACAGTAGCACACGGTATTGCATAGTATTTTTGAAATTATTGATTCTTACGGAGGAAGGCACTACTCAATAATTGTTACAGTAATTACTGTTCAATATTTTATTTTATTGATTCAATAATTGCTGCATTGATATTTTATATTATTGTTGTTTCAATAATTGTTGCTGCACAGTATTTTCTATTATCAGATCAATAATTCATATTATTTGAATAATATTATTAGATAACATTATTGTCAATGTCTAGAAAGTTCTGTCTAAGGAGAGGTTTGGTCATCTAATTGCGCGCCAGTAAGGAGAAATTCTTATTGGAAAGCCCTCTCTTTCCTGGGAACGGCCTGGTTGTCATAAATGTGATTCTGTAATATTATTTGTGAATAATTAATTATTGATTCATATGATAAGGAAATATTTATTGTGGATATAAATGAGGGATATATTTTTGTGGTTAAAAATGAAGGAGTTAATGTTGAGGTTTTTGTCAGTATTTTTGTCGGAATGGAGGTATTAAAAATTAGGATTTTTGAGATATTTTGCGGGGGTTATAATTTTTAATCCGACCGTTGGATCGTGGTAATTTTTGGATATGTTATACATATATAAGTTGAGTATATGTCCACAAATTTTGAACCGTTAAAAATGAACGTATGATTTATTATGAATTTTACGAGATGACTGGTTCAGAAATTATTGAATTTTCGGAGTTTATCATTTTGGTGGAAAATTCTAGAATTGGTGGGCCCCACTTGTGGTTGGTGAAGAAATGTGCTGAATTATATTTCAAATGTGGTGGGTGGGAATAGTAGCAGGTAAAGCCATCAGGTTGCAGGTCAAACCTACCAAAATTTTCCTATAAATAGAGGGCTAAGTTAGAATTGAAAATCACACCAGAAACATAAGCTTTCTCTCTTTCTCTCTCTATATTATGAAGCATATTTTGTGAGTATTTAGATACTTTGAGAGTTGCTATTCAGTGCAAGTTTCCTTCGGCTTTGCATATCGGTCAGAAGTACTGCTCTTTTGAGGTAAGGGGTAGTAAGGGATAATAAGGGATAGTAAGGGATTTTAAGGGTTGTTATGATTTTCAGTTTCGTAATTTTTCTGATCTTCAAAAATTCTGAAAAAATTTGAAATGATATTTTGATGAGTTTTCTTGATTGTGTCCAAAAATGGTGATTTTTGGATATATAGATTGAGAGTTATGAATTTTATGAGAAAAGACTATTTTAAAAGTAACAGCTTATAATTCCTTGTGGTTAACTCCAAAATTGATGAAATTTTTATTGGGAGTACATGTGTATGATAGAAGTATACTCTGTAAATTTCAGAATTTTTGGACAAAAGTACAATTTTTGATAAATATCTAAATATTCGGTGGTTTTGGCCATATGAAAAATAGTAAATGAGTTTTAAAAATTCTGAGAAAAATATATGTTCAATATGGGACTATATTATGCTAAATCCCAGAAAAGAAATATTTTTGGAACTGATTTGGTATTTTTCATAAAAATGGTCTAGTTATGAGTAAATGAATTAAATATGTTTTGTGAAGAAAGAAAATTGGAAAATAGGATTTTATGGCTTGAGAATCCTATATGAGGTATATGCAGATTTTTGATGAGGGTTTTGGTTATTGATGATGAAATTATAAGAGTTGGCATTTTATGATGATTAAATACATTAATTAGTAAAGTGTAAACAATTAAAATAAATTGTTTATAAATTTAAGTAATGTTATTCTTTCAATATCATTATACCGAAATATTGGTATGAATTTTATTGTGAAATTTCTATCTTTTGTGTCGGGGTTACTATTCATGAGTTACTATTCACGATTTACTATTCATGAGTTACGAATATTACTCTTGAGATTAAAATTATATGTTGATCATATTATTTTTATCATCATATATAACATTTTTATAACCCTGATGTTGAAATTCTCTTTCACTGGAGTGTAAAGATGGGTAGATTATTGGTATGATCATGACTAGGGTTCTCTTTGGCCTGTAGTGCAAAGTTGAATTGTGACTGGTATGATCATGACCATTGAATTTATAATTGAATATCTTAAGCTTAAGTGCAAAGGTGAATTGATCAACATGGTTATAATTATTGTTTATATAAATTTTGAAATGATTATATATTTCTTTGAGATATGAATATATTTGGCCTGTAGTGCAAATATGAATTGTTGATGAATATCTTTGGCATGTAGTGCAAAGATGGCATGTTGATGAATATCTTTGGCCTGTAGTGCAAAGATGAACTGTTGTTGAATATCTTTGGCCCGTAGTGCAAAGATGGTTTGTTGATGAATATCTTTGGCCCGTAGTGCAAAGATGGATTTGTTAGTATGATTATAAACAGGAACTGTGATTTGGTATAACCATGATCTTTGATGTTTCAGGTAAAGACAGGTGATGAAAATATTCTTCGTCCTGGGTGCGAAGAAAAATTTATAGTCACAATTATGATTATGAGTTATTCATATGATTGTGGAAAGGAACTGTTGAGTGAGGTTACATGGATAAAACATTGTTGATGGATTTTTAACATGGAGAAGATAATAGACTTTATAGTCTATTTGACTCTTCTAATGGATTGCATGTTCCGCTGCAACTATGGTTGAAATTTTTTATCATCTACCATATGTTCTAAATCTCTGATTTATTATTGATGAAGACTATTGATAATTTATTTATCTTTAGTCATGATATTCTTTACTGAGCTAGTTGTGCTCACCCTTTTGCTTCACAATTTCTTTCAGGTAATAAGAGTGTAGCTGGGTCGAGCGGGGGTAACAAGAGAATAGAACGGTGATCATCATTTAGTAGTTATATTTGGTGAAGAAAATAGGGTGAGGCGAACCCAACGTTGGAAGGGTATTTTGTCACTATCATACAAGATGTCTAATGACATACAACCTCGTGTCATCATAAGACAGGGTTGTGCTCATCCACTTGCTGAGTATATCTATGGGCACTACCTATATAATCTTGGTGTTTGTTTGAAGTATAATTCTCAATTAGAGACAGTGGAGATAATGATAAGTCAAGAGAAGACTCACCATTGGGAAGAATATGATAGTAATCTTCTCGTTTTTTTTGGGGTCTATTGGGTCAACCAAGGATAATTCTGTGGCCATATGATATCTATCATAACCTAGACGCGTGGCCTCCCATGTACGAATGTTTCCTTAAGCACTTTCCAAAGATTCTAATTTCTAAAACAGTCTTTGACTATACCTTTATGTAAGGTGCCACTGTGAGGTACTGTCCACGGTTGGGACATGAGTCACATTTGGTATATATTTGTATCCAAACTCACAGCATATGTGTTGTTGTATTTTGCACAACAATTGTTGTAATAAAGTTATAGTTATTTTCTGCACCATGTATTTAGCGACTCAGAATAGGTTGGATGGAATGGACCTATTTTGGGGTCGTTACAAGAATTCTGGAGAAAGTCGGATCCGATTAAGGCAGAAGCGTGGGTCAAACAAATTACCAAGATATTTGAAGTCTTGGGCTGCACGGAAGAACAGAAGGTTCCATTCGCCACCTTTATGTTCCGTGGTGAGGCAGATTACTGGTGGGAATCTGTGAAGCGTACCCACCCTACCGCACTCAGCATGTCTTGAGAAACGTTTCAGAAGCCGTTCAATGATAAGTATTTTCCTGAAAGTATTCGTCATATGAAGGAGGTAGAGTTTATCAGACTAGAACAAAATAACATGACTATGTCTCAGTACGAGACGAAGTTTACAGAGTTATCCAGGTTTGCACCTCATTTGGTAGAGAATGAGGATCGAATGACACGGATGTTTCTGAGAGGTCTAAAACCCGAGATTCAGCAATATCTGTGACGCCCCCAAAATAAGGTATACATCACCCATCTTGGGTCGTCAGATACATAGTACAAAATACAAATACAACTTACTAATACAACTGTCGTGTACAATACGACCAAATATAAACTGTGAGTTTGAATACAAATTTTATCTTCTAGAGAGTATTCATACTCAAAAGGAGTCCTCATTACATTTATTATCACACCATTACATAGAATAGTGAGGACTACTAACTGATACTATCATTCGGACCATCACTCCGTTTCCCGAATTGTCCCAGCTACGTTCTCATTTCCTGAAGAGAACAGTGAAAGAAAGGGTGAGCTCAACTAGCCCAGTAAGAAATATTATGACTAAGATAATGCAGAATAAATTATCATTAGCCTTCAACAATGTTAAACTGATATAATAGACATCAAGTTTAACTGCAGCGGAACAAGCAATCCATTAAAAGAGTCAAGTAGAAAATAAACTTTACTATCTTTTATAATTTAAAAAGTTTTTCAACACTGTAATTGCTGAGACTCAGCTTAATAAAATAATCCACATCATCGAATCACCCCTGCACTACGGCCAAGGATATTCGTGTATTCATTAATGGTCATGATCATGCCAACAACTGTCCATCAATGCACTACGGGCCAATGAGGACTTTTACCACATCATTTGTAACATTACGGTCATGATTATACCGAATAATCCCTGGTCATAATCATACCAAGAAAATCTATGCACTACAGGCCACAGATGACTTTCAACATTTTATAAACATGAGGATGATGACAATGATATAAGAATTCAATAAAACAAGTTCAAGAATTAATTTATCCAGGAATTAACAACGTCCAAATTGTCAACATGATACTGCTTTGTGGAGTAAAATTCAAGAATGATCAGGAGAATATTTTCATGAATAGATACTAGATGAAGCGCAAATATCAAGGATATTCCACAAATTTCATGGAGTATAGAAGTCAAAACTTAACCAACTGAGTATAATAAAGAATGGAATAACAAAAGAAATCACCATGCATGCGATAGACCGCACAGACAGGTTATTCCAACAGAATAATAATAATGGAACCAGGTCCGGCGTAAACGCACAGACAGGATATTCCGACAGAATAATAAATAATGGAACCAGGTCCGGCGTAAACGCACAGACAGGATATTCCGATAGAATAATAAAGAACAGTATAATAAATAATGAAACCAGGTCCGGTGTAAAACACACAGACAGGATATTCCAACAGAATAATAATAAAGACGGAACCAGGTCCGGTGTAAAACACACAGACAGGATATTCCAACAGAATAACAAAGACAGAATAATAGAAGAATGTCACCAAGTATAGGGTATTCCGCGTATACAGGTTATTCCAACAGAATAATAAAGAAATGGAATAACAGAAGTTCTCTTCATGAATAAAAAGAATAATATCCCTTACCGTTTTAAAGACGAGCTGAAATAAGGAAGTAGTTAAGTAGCAGAATACTCTTCTTCTCTCTCTCTATAGTTTCTCTCTATAGTTTCTCTCTCTAGAGTTCAGTGAATTCGTAAGAAATAATGAAGGAATGAGCTGCTATTTATAGAAAAATAGAATGCATAGTAACTAATCCATGAACGGTCCAGATTGATTACTTTAATCTGACGGTCCATATTTAAAGAAAAATCTTTTAAATAAAATATAATATATTCTATTTATAGAATAACTTTAATAAAGTATTCTGTTTTATATAAAAAGATGTTTCTGTTTTATTACGTTAATAATACGAATAAAACAAAACGTCATTATCGCTAAATAATTCATATTATTAACTGACAATAATTGAATCAAACTGAGTGACTTCTCACATAAGCATTAATAATCAATACCGTGTGCTACTATGCAACCACACGTATTACTGTACTTTTACTACCGAGTAGTTCAACAGTAACAATGGTAAAATTTTCGCCGTTATTTTTAATAAAATATTTTTGTCGTTTTCTCAATCCGACAATAATTTCGTTGTGGGGTCCATCAATGATTGTGTCATTGTACGAATATTCCCTGTTAAAACGAATATTATCCGACCAATCGAATATTATATAACAACTTGCGTACTTTGCAAAATTTATAAATATTACCCACAATTATAACATTATATCAAATTAACTTCATAATATTCAAAAATGATATTTATAGAAAATTCATCTTTATTTATAAAAGTTGGGGTCTTACAACCTCCCCTTCTTATGAAATTTCGCCCTCGAAATTAGGGTACGTACCTGGTATGTCGAAGAGGTAAGGATACCTTGATTTCATTTCAGATTCTAACTCCCAAGTCATTTCCTCAACATCGTGGTTTCTCCACAAAACTTTGACTTGAGGTATAACCTTGGAGCGTAGAATATGTTCCTTCTTATCCAAGATTTGAACAGGAACTTCTTCATACGTCAAATCCTCCTCTATTTCGTCCGGTTCTAACTCAATAATGTGGTTCGGGTCTTCCACATATTTGCGTAACATGGATATGTGAAAAACGTTATGAACACGAGACATACTTGGCGGTAAAGCGAGTCTATAAGCCACAGTTCCTACTCGATCGAGGATTAAAAATGGACCGATGAATCGAGGATTGAGCTTTCCTCTCTTTCCAAATCTCGTAACTCCTTTCCATGGAGCAACACGTAAGAACACATGATCTCCTACATCAAATTCCACGTCCTTTCGATGAAGATCAGCATAACTCTTTTGTCGATCTTGTGAGGTTTTTATACGTTGTCGGATCGTTTGAATCTTTTCTGTAGTCATACGTACCAACTCCGGTCCCAACAACGTTGCTTCACCCACCTCATCCCAGCATACTGGAGAACGACATTTTCTTCCATACAATGCTTCGAATGGAGCCATGCCAATACTTGCTTGATAACTGTTGTTGTAGGAAAACTCCACCAATGGTAAGAACTTGTCCCAACTTCTCCTGAAGTCAAAGACACAGAGTCTTAATAGATCTTCAAGAGTTTGAATAGTCCTCTCTGATTGTCCGTCCGTCTGAGGATGATATGCTGAACTAAATCGTAAATCCGTGCCCATAGCTTTTTGTAAACTAACCCAAAATCGTGAAGTGAATCTTGGGTCTCGATCAGAAACTATGGATACTGGCATACCATGCAGTCTTACAATCTCGTTTATGTACATACGAGCAAGACGTTCAAGTGTATAAGTTTCTCGTATCGGTAAGAAATGAGCAGACTTGGTCAATCTATCAACAATGACCCAAATCGCATCTATACCTTGAGAAACCTTAGGAAGACCGGTAACGAAATCCATGGTAATGTGCTCCCACTTCCATTCTGGAATTTCAAGTGGTTGCAATGGACCTTTTGGTACTTGATGCTCCGCTTTGACTCGTTGACAAGTTAGACACCTTGAGATAAACAACGCTATCTCTCTCTTCATATTGCTCCACCAAAATGTATGACGAAGATCATGATACATTTTGGTACTTCCAGGATGGATTGCAAACGGTGTGTTGTGCGCCTCCATCATGATTTCATACTTTAAATCAGGGTTGTTAGGAACACAAAGTCTGGAGTTGACTCGAAGTATTCCTTCTTCATCGATTCTTGCTTTCGGCATAGAACCTTCTTGCACTTTCTTCCTCATACGCATCAGCTCCAGGTCTGTAGCTTGAGCAGCTTTAACTTTATCGATTAAAGTTGGTTCTACTCGTATATTCGCCATCATCACATGGGTCCCTGGAGTCTTTAACTCTATCTCCATCCTTTGCAAGTCACACAAAATGGGCTTTTGTGTTGACAATATTGCACTCGTACTTGCATATGATCTTCTACTCAATGCGTCAGCTACCACGTTCGCTTTTTCAGGATGGTATTGAATGGTATGATCATAATCTTTCAACAGTTCAAGCCAACGTCGTTGTCGCATGTTGAGTTCCTTTTGAGTGAAGAAATATTTGAGGCTTTTATGATCCGTAAAGATCTCCACCTTCTCCCCATACAAGTAATGCCTCCAAATTTTAAGTGCAAAGACAACAGCTGCCAACTCTAGATCATGAGTAGGATAATTCCTCTCATATTCCTTGAGTTGTCTTGATGCATAGGCTATGACTTTTCCATGTTGCATGAGAACGCATCCCAACCCTTTGCTCGAAGCATCACTGTAGATGACAAATCCCTCCGAGCCAGATGGTATTGTTAGAACAGGTGCTGAAATGAGTCTCCTCTTGAGTTCTTGAAAACTCTGCTCACATTCTTCGCTCCAACCGAACTTTGTATCTTTCCGAGTCAGCTGAGTTAATGGAGTAGCGATTCGAGAAAATCCTTCCACGAATCTCCGATAATAACCAGCTAAACCGAGAAAGCTACGTACTTCGGTCACTGATTTAGGTTGCTCCCAGCTTTGAATAGCTTCAATCTTTGCCGGGTCAACAGATATTCCACGACTTGATACTACGTGCCCAAGGAATGCTACCTCTTCCAGCCAGAACTCGCATTTCTTCAACTTGGCATAAAGTTTGTATTCACGAAGCTTTTGGAGTACCAGCCTCAAGTGTTGCTCATGATCTTCACGGCTTTTGGAATAAACAAGGATGTCATCGATAAAGACGACCACAAAGTGATCCAAATATTCCTTGAATACCCTGTTCATCATATCCATGAAGGCAGCAGGAGCATTAGTCAATCCAAAAGACATAACTAAGAATTCATAATGCCCATACCGAGTTCTGAAGGTAGTCTTTGGAATATCCTCAGTTCTAACCTTCAGCTGATGATATCCAGAACGAAGATCGATCTTTGAAAAGAATTGTGCTCCTTGCAACTGGTCAAACAGGTCATCAATACGTGGCAATGGGTACCTATTTTTGATGGTGACATGATTCAACTCCCGATAATCAATACAAAGTCGCATACTCTCATCTTTCTTCTTCACGAACAGAACAGGAGCACCCCAAGGAGAAGTACTAGGACGAATAAAACCAATGTCTAACAATTCCTGCAGTTGGGTCTTTAACTCCTGAAGTTCAATAGGAGCCATTCGATATGGGGCTTTGGAAATGGGTTTTGTACCGGGTTCAAGGTCGATACAAAATTCAATTTCACGCTCTGGGGGTAGGCCAGGAAGTTCTTTGAGAAATACGTCAGGAAATTTATTAACAACAGAAATATCATTCAAAGCTGACGTATTTTTGTTTAGATCTGTGACATGAGCTAAGAAATCTTGACATCCGTTTTTCAATAAACGAATAGCTTTATGGCTTGAGATGACAGCGATTGATTTTAATGGTTTGGTTGCTTGAATTCGCATAATAGGTCGATTAGGAATATGAAAGCTAACAACCTTACGAAAACAATCAATTTTTGCATGATGAGTAGTTAACCAATCAATCCCTAGAATCACGTCAAATGCAAGTATTTTTAATGAAATCAGATCGACAGGTAATGTGTGGGTACCAACTTGAACCAAACAAGACTTATAAACCGTGGATGTAATGAAGGTTTCTCCCAATGGAGTTTCAACAGCTAAGTCAAAGTCTAATTTCTCCGGAATCAAATTTAATCGATGAGCGCAAGTAGGAGAAATAAAAGAATGGGTAGAACCGGTATCAAATAAAGTATAGACTTCGTTAGAGTTTATGATAAGCTTACCCGTGATGACCTCATTCGGGTTCCTTACTCTCTGGGAGTTCACAACAAACGCTCTCCCTTGCACAACCGGTTTTGACTTTTCTGGGACGGCCTTTGGTGCCTCCATCCTAGCTGAATTTGTCTTCGGGAAACGACAAAATCGGGCTAAATGACCTTCTCTTCCACAATTATAACATGCTTTGGACGGCATCGCGCAGTTTGGACTGATGTGCCCCTCCCCTCCGCATTTGAAACATATGATAGGTGGTCGTTCTCCTTCCTTAACGACAGGTGCTGGTGCTGACGTCTTTCCATCATTGTTGAATCTCCTCTTCTTGAAATGCCCATTCTTATTGTTTTGGCCCTGATTACCACCGAAGTGGTTACCATTTCTGGCCTGTTGATTCCCTCCACGCTTGTTGTCACCGCTTCGATGACTGCTCTCACTGGTATTATCATTTTGTCGGCTGCTCTCTTTTGGTTGCGTTGTCTCGTTATCGCGCTCCACCAACTGAGCCCTATTTACAACATCTGAATACAAACACAGTTTATGAGAAATAAGATGTTGACGTATCTCCGGCTTCAAACCTCTTTAAAACATCCGCGTCATTCTTTCTTCATTATCCACCAGGTGGGACGTAAACCGGGATAACTCCGCAAATTTTGCCTCGTACTGCGACACGGTCATATTATTCTGCTCCAATTTGATGAACTCCACCTCCTTCATGTGACGAATACTCTCGGGAAAGTATTTGTCGTTAAACAGCTCTTGGAACTTCTCCCAAGACATCTTCAGTGCGGCAGGTTGAGTACGCTTTATCGATTCCCACCAGTAATCTGCCTCTCCTCGCAATATAAAGGCGGCAAAGGGAACCTTTTGCTCCTCGGAGCACCCAAGACATCAAATATCTTGGTGATCTGCTTTATCCATGTTTCAGCTACAAGTGGTTTGGGTTCTCCCTTAAACTCCGGTGGTCCCAGCTCCTTAAACTGTTTAGCGGTGACCGCCTGAGAGTTTCCAGTATTTCCACCTACGTTGTGGACAGGAGCCGCTTTCACCTGTTGTTGCATGAATTGCATAAAACCTCTGAACATTCCATCATTCATCATCTGGTCAGTGTTGTTGTTTGCATGAGGATTGTCACCTTCCTGATGCACATTATCCTGATTATTGATATGTGGTGAATCAACAGTCGCCTGTGCTCCATTGCTATTCTCAACATTCTCAGATGCCATTTTCAGATACTGCCACAAAATAAAAGTTAATTGATATGTCATATATTATCCTTATATTATGACCGACCAATTAAATACCATGCAAATAAACTTAGGTAGGTCATACTAGCGAAGGAATTCCCCGTCTCTCCCCTCCTAGTTCTATTCTCACATCTTAGCCAGGGATCATATCCCTAAGCTCTGATACCAACTGTGACGCCCCCAAAATTAGGTATACATCACCCATCTTGGGTCGTCAGATACATAGTACAAAATACAAATACAACTTACTAATACAACTGTCGTGTACAATACGACAAAACATAAACTGTGAGTTTGAATACAAATATTATCTTCTAGAGAGTATTCATACTCAAAAGGAGTCCTCATTACATTTATTAACACACCATTACATAGAATAGTGAGGACTACTAACTAATACTATCATTCGGACCATCACTCCGTTCCCCGACTTGCCCCAGCTACGTTCTCATTTCCTGAAGAGAACAGTGAAAGAAAGGGTGAGCTCAACTAGCCCAGTAAGAAATATTATGACTAAGATAATGCAGAATAAATTATCATTAGCCTTCAACAATGTTAAACTGATATAATAGACATCAAGTTTAACTGCAGCGGAACAAGCAATCCATTAAAAGAGTCAAGTAGAAAATAAACTCTACTATCTTTTATGATTTAAAAAGTTTTTCAACACTGTGATCGCTGAGACTCAGCTTAATAAAATAATCCACATCATCGAATCACCCCTGCACTACGGCCAAGGATATTCGTGTATTCATTAATGGTCATGATCATGCCAACAACTGTCCATCAATGCACTACGGGCCAATGAGGACTTTTACCACATCATTTGTAACATTACGGTCATGATTATACCGAATAATCCCTGGTCATAATCATACCAAGTCCATCTATGCACTACAGGCCACAGATGACTTTCAACATTTTATAAACATGAGGATGATGACAATGATATAAGAATTCAATAAAACAAGTTCAAGAATTAATTTATCCAGGAATTAACAACGTCCAAATTGTCAACATGATACTGCTTTGTGGAGTAAAATTCAAGAATGATCAGGAGAATATTTTCATGAATAGATACTAGATGAAGCGCAAATATCAAGGATATTCCACTAATTTCATGGAGTATAGAAGTCAAAATTTTAACCAACTGAGTATAATAAAGAATGGAATAACAAAAGAAATCACCATGCATGCGATAGACCGCACAGACAGGTTATTCCAACAGAATAATAATAATGGAACCAGGTCCGGCGTAAACGCACAGACAGGATATTCCGACAGAATAATAAATAATGGAACCAGGTCCGGCGTAAATGCACAGACAGGATATTCCGACAGAATAATAAAGAACAGTATAATAAATAATGGAACCAGGTCCGGTGTAAAACACACATGTGACGCCCCCAAAATTAGGTATACATCACCCATCTTGGGTCGTCAGATACATAGTACAGAATACAAATACAACTTACTAATACAACTGTCGTGTACAATACGACAAAACATAAAACTGTGAGTTTGAATACAAATATTATCTTCTAGAGAGTATTCATACTCAAAAGGAGTCCTCATTACATTTATTAACACACCATTACATAGAATAATGAGGACTACTAACTAATACTATCATTCGGACCATCACTCCGTTCCCCGACTTGCTCCAGCTACGTTCTCATTTCCTGAAGAGAACAGTGAAAGAAAGGGTGAGCTCAACTAGCCCAGTAAGAAATATTATGACTAAGATAATGTAGAATAAATTATCATTAGCCTTCAACAATGTTAAACTGATAAAATATAATAGACATCAAGTTTAACTGCAGCGGAACAAGCAATCCATTAAAAGAGTCAAGTAGAAAATAAACTCTACTATCTTTTATGATTTAAAAGATTTTCCAACACTGTGATCGCTGAGACTCAGCTTAATAAAATAATCCACATCATCGAATCACCCCTGCACTACGGCCAAAGATATTCGTATATTCATTAATGGTCATGATCATGCCAACAACTGTCCATCAATGCACTACGGGCCAATGAGGACTTTTACCACATCATTTATAACATTACGGTCATGATTATACCGAATAATTCCTGGTCATAATCATACCAAGTCCATCTATGCACTACATGCCACAGATGACTTTCAACATTTTATAAACATGAGGATGATGACAATGATATAAGAATTCAATAAAACAAGTTCAAGAATTAATTTATCCAAGAATTAACAACGTCCAAATTGTCAACATGATACTGCTTTGTGGAGTAAAATTCAAGAATACTTAGAAGAATATTTTCATGAAAAGATACTGGATGAAACGCAATTATCAAGGATATTCCACAAATTTCATGGAGTATAGAAGTCAAAACTTAACCAACTGAGTATAATAAAGAATGAATAACAAAAGAAATCACCATGCATGCGATAGACCGCACAGACAGGTTATTCCAACAGAATAATAAATAATGAAACCAGGTCCGGCGTAAACACACAGACATGATATTCCGACAGAATAATAAATAATGGAACCAGGTCCGGCGTAAACGCACAGACAGGATATTCCGACAGAATAATAAATAATAGAACCAGGTCCGGTGTAAAACACACAGACAGGATGTTCCAACAGAATAATAACAAGACGGAACCAGGTCCGGTGTAAACACACAGACAGGATGTTCCAACAGAATAATAATAAAAACGGAACCAGGTCCGGTGTAAAACACACAGACAGGATGTTCCAACAGAATAATAATAAAAACGAAAACCAGGTCCGGTGTAAAACACACAGACAGGATGTTCCAACAGAATAACAGAAGAATGTCACCAAGTATAGGGTAGACCACGTATACAGGTTATTCCAACAGAATAATAAGAAATGGAATAACAACAGTTCTCTTCATGAATAAGAAAGAATAACACCCCTTACCGTTTTAAAGAAGAGCTGAAATAAGGAAGTAGTTAAGTAGCAGAATACTCTTCTTCTCTCTCTCTATAGTTTCTCTCTATAGTTTCTCTCTCTAGAGTTCAGTGAATTCGTAAGAAATAATGAAGGAATGAGCTGCTATTTATAGAAAATAGAATGCATAGTAACTAATCCATGAACGGTCCAGATTGATTACTTTAATCTGACGGTCCATATTTAAAGAAAAATCTTTTAAATAAAATATAATATATTCTATTTATAGAATAACTTTAATAAAGTATTCTGTTTTATATAAAAAGATGTTTCTGTTTTATTACGTTAATAATACGAATAAAACAAAACGTCATTATCGCTAAATAATTCATATTATTAACTGACAATAATTGAATCAAACTGAGTGGCTTCTCACATAATCATTAATAATCAATACCGTGTGCTACTATGCAACCACACGTATTACTGTACTTTTACTATCGAGTAGTTCAACAGTAACAATGGTAAAATTTCCGCCGTTATTTTTAATAAAATATTTTTGTCGTTTTCTCAATCCGACAATAATTCCGGTGTGGGGTCCACCAATGATTGTGTCGTTGTACGAATATTCCCTGTTAAAACGAATATTATCCGACCAATCGAATATTATATAACAACTTGCGTACTTTGCAAAATTTATAAATATTACCCACAACTATAACATTATATCAAATTAACTCCATAATATTCAAAAATAATATTTATAGAAAATTCATCTTTATTTATAAAAGTTGGGGTCTTACAACCTCCCCTTCTTATGAAATTTCGCCCTCGAAATTAGGGTACGTACCTGGTATGTCGAAGAGATAAGGATACCTTAATTTCATTTCAGATTCTAACTCCCAAGTCATTTCCTCAACATCGTGGTTTCTCCACAAAACTTTGACTTGAGGTATAACCTTGGAGCGTAGAATATGTTCCTTCTTATCCAAGATTTGAACAGGAACTTCTTCATACATCAAATCCTCCGCTATTTCGTCCGGTTCTAACTCAATAATGTGGCTCGGGTCTTCCACATATTTGCGTAACATGGATATGTGAAAAACGTTATGAACACGAGACATACTTGGCGATAAAGCGAGTCTATAAGCCACAGTTCCTACTCGATCGAGGATTAAAAATGGACCGATGAATCGAGGATTGAGCTTTCCTCTCTTTCCAAATCTCGTAACTCCTTTCCATGGAGCAATACGTAACAACACATGATCTCCTATATCGAATTTCACGTCCTTTCGATGAAGATCAGCATAACTCTTTTGTCGATTTTGTGAGGTTTTTATACGTTGTCGGATTGTTTGAATCTTCTCTGTAGTCATACGTACCAACTCCGGTCCCAACAACGTTGCTTCTTCCACCTCATCCCAGCATACTGGAGAACGACACTTTCTTCCATACAACGCCTCAAATGGAGCCATGCCAATACTTGCTTGATAACTGTTGTTGTAAGAAAACTCCACCAATGGTAAGAACTTGTCCCAACTTCCTTTGAAGTCAAAGACACCTTGAGATAAACAACGCTATCTCTCTCTTCATATTGCTCCACCAAAATGTATGACGAAGATCATGATACATTTTGGTACTTCCAGGATGGATTGCAAACGGTGTGTTGTGCGCCTCCATCATGATTTCATACTTTAAATCAGGGTTGTTAGGAACACAAAGTCTGGAGTTGACTCGAAGTATTCCTTCTTCATCGATTCTTGCTTCCGGCATAGCACCTTCTTGCACTTTCTTCCTCATACGCATCAGCTCCAGGTCTGTAGCTTGAGCAGCTTTAACTTTATCGATTAAAGTCGGTTCTACTCGTATATTCGTCATCATCACATGGGTCCCTGGAGTCTTTAACTCTATCTCCATCCTTTGCAAGTCACACAAAATGGGCTTTTGTGTTGACAATATTGCACTCGTACTTGCATATGATCTTCTACTCAATGCGTCAGCTACCACGTTCGCTTTTCCAGGATGATATTGAATGGTATGATCATAATCTTTCAACAGTTCAAGCCAACGTCGTTGTCGCATGTTGAGTTCCTTTTGAGTGAAGAAATATTTGAGGCTTTTATGATCCGTAAAGTTCTCCACCTTCTCCCCATACAAGTAATGCCTCCAAATTTTAAGTGCAAAGACAACAGCTGCCAACTCTAGATCATGAGTAGGATAATTCCTCTCATATTCCTTGAGTTGTCTTGATGCATAGGCTATGACTTTTCCATGTTGCATGAGAACGCATCCCAACCCTTTGCTCGAAGCATCATTGTAGATGACAAATCCCTCCGAGCCAGATGGTATTGTTAGAACAGGTGCTGAAATGAGTCTCCTCTTGAGTTCTTGAAAACTCTGCTCACATTCTTCGCTCCAACCGAACTTTGTATCTTTCCGAGTCAGCTGAGTTAATGGAGTAGCAATTCGAGAAAATCCTTCCACGAATCTCCGATAATAACCAGCTAGACCGAGAAAGCTACGTACTTCGGTTACTGATTTAAGTTGCTCCCAGCTTTGAATAGCTTCAATCTTTGTCGGGTCAACAGATATTCCACGACTTGATACTACGTGCCCAAGGAATGCTACCTCTTCCAGCCAGAACTCACATTTCTTCAACTTGGCATAAAGTTTGTATTCACGAAGCTTTTGGAGTACCAGCCTCAAGTGTTGCTCATGATCTTCACGGCTTTTAGAATAAACAAGGATGTCATCGATAAAGACGACCACAAAGTGATCCAAATATTCCTTAAATATCCTGTTCATCATATCTATGAAGGCAGCAGGAGCATTAGTCAATCCAAAAGACATAACTAAGAATTCATAATGCCCATACCGAGTTCTGAAGGCAGTCTTTAGAATATCCTCAGTTCTAACCTTCAGCTGATGATATCCAGAACGAAGATCGATCTTTGAAAAGAATTGTGCTCCTTGGAACTGGTCAAACAGGTCATCAATACGTGGCAATGGGTACCTATTTTTGATGGTGACATGATTCAACTCCCGATAATCAATACAAAGTCGCATACTCCCATCTTTCTTCTTCACGAACAGAACAGGAGCACCCTAAGGAGAAGTACTAAGACGAATAAAACCAATGTCTAACAATTCCTGCAGTTGGGTCTTTAACTCCTGAAGTTCAATAGAAGCCATTCGATATGGGGCTTTGGAAATAGGTTTTGTACCAGGTTCAAGGTCGATACAAAATTCAATTTCACGCTCTGGGGTAGGCCAGGAAGTTCTTCGGGAAATACGTCAGGAAATTTATTAACAACAGAAATATCATTCAAAGCTGACGTATTTTTGTTTAGATCTGTGACATGAGCTAAGAAAGCTTGACATCCGTTTTTCAATAAACGAATAGCTTTATGGCTTGAGATGACAGCGATTGATTTTAATGGTTTGGTTGCTTGAATTCGCATAATAGGTCGATTAAGAATATGAAAGCTAACAACCTTACGAAAACAATCAATTTTTGCATGATGAGTAGTTAACCAATCAATCCCTAGAATCACGTCAAATGCAAGTATTTTTAACGAAATCAGATCGACAGGTAATGTGTGGGTACCAACTTGAACCAAACAAGACTTATAAACCGTGGATGTAATGAAGGTTTCTCCCAATGGAGTTTCAACAGCTAAGTCAAAGTCTAATTTCTCTGGAATCAAATTTAATTGATGAGCGCAAGTAGGAGAAATAAAAGAATGGGTAGAACCGGTATCAAATAAAGTATAGACTTCGTTAGAGTTTATGATAAGCTTACCCGTGATGACCTCATTCGGGTTCCTTACTCTCTGGGAGTTCACAACAAACGCTCTCCCTTGCACAACCGGTTTTGACTTTTCTGGGACGACCTTTGGTGCCTCCATCCTAGCTGAATTTGTCTTCGATAAACGATAAAATCGGGCTAAATGACTTCTCTTCCACAATTATAACATGCTTTGGACGGCATCGCGCAGTTTGGACTGATGTGCCCCTCCCCTCCGCATTTGAAAAATATGATAGGTGGTCGTTCTCCTTCCTTAACGACAGGTGCTGGTGCTGACGTCTTTCCATCATTGTTGAATCTCCTCTTCTTGAAATGCCCATTCTTATTATTTTGGCCCTGATTACCACCGAAGTGGTTACCATTTCTGGCCTGTTGATTCCCTCCACGCTTGTTGTCACCGCTTCGATGACTGCTCTCACTAGTATTATCATTTTACCGGTTGCTCTCTTTTGATTGCGTTGTCTCGTTATCGCGCTCCACCAACTGAGCCCTATTTACAACATCTGAATACAAACACAATTTATGAGAAACAAGATGTTGACGTATCTCCGGCTTCAAACCTCTTAAAAACATCCGCGTCATTCTTTCTTCATTATCCACCAGGTGGGACGCAAACCGGGATAACTCCGCAAATTTTGCCTCGTACTGCGACACGGTCATATTATTCTACTCTAATTTGATGAACTCCACCTCCTTCATGTGACGAATACTCTCGGGAAAGTATTTGTCGTTAAACAGCTCTTGGAACTTCTTCCAAGACATCTTCAGTGCGGCAGGTTGAGTACGTTTTATCGATTCCCACCAGTAATCTGCCTCTCCTCGCAACATAAAAGCGGCAAAGGGAACCTTTTGCTACTCGGAGCAACCCAAGACATCAAATATCTTGGTGATCTGCTTTATCCATGTTTCAGCTACAAGTGGTTTGGGTTCTCCCTTAAACTCCGGTGGTCCCAGCTCCTTAAACTGTTTAGCGGTGACCGCCTGAGAGTTTCCAGTATTTCCACCTACGTTGTGGACAGGAGCCGCTTTCACCTGTTGTTGCATGAATTGCATAAAACCTCTGAACATTCCATCATTCATCATCTGGTCAGTGTTGTTGTTTGCATGAGGATTGTCACCTTCCTGATGAACATTATCCTGATTATTGATATGTGGTGAATCAACAGTCGCCTGTGCTCCATTGCTATTCTCAACATTCTCAGATGCCATTTTCAGATACTGCCACAAAATAAAAATTAATTGATATGTCATATTTTATCCTTATATTATGACCGACCAATTAAATACCATGCAAATAAACTTAGGTAGGTCATACTAGCGAAGGAATTCCCCGTCTCTCCCCTCCTAGTTCTATTCTCACATCTTAGCCAGGGATCATATCCCTAAGCTCTGATACCAACTGTGACGCCCCCAAAATTAGGTATACATCACCCATCTTGGGTCGTCAGATACATAGTACAGAATACAAATACAACTTACTAATACAACTGTCGTGTACAATACGACAAAACATAAACTGTGAGTTTGAATACAAATATTATCTTCTAGAGAGTATTCATACTCAAAAGGAGTCCTCATTACATTTATTATCACACCATTACATAGAATAGTGAGGACTACTAACTGATACTATCATTCGGACCATCACTCCGTTTCCCGACTTGCCCCAGCTACGTTCTCATTTCCTGAAGAGAACAGTGAAAGAAAGGGTGAGCTCAACTAGCCCAGTAAGAAATATTATGACTAAGATAATGCAGAATAAATTATCATTAGCCTTCAACAATGTTAAACTGATATAATAGACATCAAGTTTAACTGCAGCGGAACAAGCAATCCATTAAAAGAGTCAAGTAGAAAATAAACTCTACTATCTTTTATGATTTAAAAGATTTTCCAACACTGTGATCGCTGAGACTCAGCTTAATAAAATAATCCACATCATCGAATCACCCCTGCACTACGGCCAAGGATATTTATGTATTCATTAATGGTCATGATCATGCCAACAACTGTCCATCAATGCATTACGGGCCAACGAGGACTTTTACCACATCATTTGTAACATTACGGTCATGATTATACCGAATAATCCCTGGTCATAATCATACCAAGTCCATCTATATACTACAGGCCACAGATGACTTTCAACATTTTATAAACATGAGGATGATGACAATGATATAAGAATTCAATAAAACAAGTTCAAGAATTAGTTTGTCCAGGAATTAATAACGTCCAAATTGTCAACATGATACTGCTTTGTGGAGTAAACTTCAAGACTGATCAGGAGAATATTTTTATGAATAGATACTATATGAAGCGCAAATATCAAGGATATTCTACTAATTTCATGGAGTATAGAAGTCAAAATTTTAATCAACTGAGTATAATAAAGAATGGAATAACAAAAGAAATCACCATGCATGCGATAGACCGCACAGACAGGTTATTCTTAACAGAATAATAATAATGGAACCAGGTCCGGCGTAAACGCACAGACAGGATATTCCGACAGAATAATAAATAATGGAACTAGGTCCGGCGTAAACGCACAGACAGGATATTCTGACAGAATAATAAAGAACAGTATAATAAATAATGGAACCAGGTCCGGTGTAAAACACACATGTGACGCCCCCAAAATTAGGTATACATCACCCATCTTGGGTCGTCAGATACATAGTACAGAATACAAATACAACTTACTAATACAACTGTCGTGTACAATACGACAAAACATAAACTGTGAGTTTGAATACAAATATTATCTTCTAGAGAGTATTCATACTCAAAAGGAGTCCTCATTACATTTATTAACACACCATTACATAGAATAGTGAGGACTACTAACTAATACTATCATTCGGACGATCACTCCGTTCCCCGACTTGCTCCAGCTACGTTCTCATTTCCTGAAGAGAACAGTGAAAGAAAGGGTGAGCTCAACTAGCCCAGTAAGAAATATTATGACTAAGATAATGCAGAATAAATTATCATTAGCCTTCAACAATGTTAAACTGATATAATAGACATCAAGTTTAACTGCAGCGGAACAAACAATCCATTAAAAGAGTCAAGTAGAAAATAAACTCTACTATCTTTTATGATTTAAAAGATTTTCCAACACTGTGATCGCTGAGACTCAGCTTAATAAAATAATCCACATCATCGAATCACCCCTGCACTACGGCCAAGGATATTCGTGTATTCATTAATGGTCATGATCATGCCAACAACTGTCCATCAATGCACTACGGGCCAATGAGGACTTTTACCACATCATTTGTAACATTACGGTCATGATTATACCGAATAATCCCTGGTCATAATCATACCAAGTCCATCTATATACTACAGGCCACAGATGACTTTCAACATTTTATAAACATGAGGATGATGACAATGATATAAGAATTCAATAAAACAAGTTCAAGAATTAGTTTATCCAGGAATTAATAACGTCCAAATTGTCAACATGATACTGCTTTGTGGAGTAAACTTCAAGACTGATCAGGAGAATATTTTTATGAATAGATACTAGATGAAGCGCAAATATCAAGGATATTCTACTAATTTCATGGAGTATAGAAGTCAAAATTTTAATCAACTGAGTATAATAAAGAATGGAATAACAAAAGAAATCACCATGCATGCGATAGACCGCACAGACAGGTTATTCTTAATAGAATAATAATAATGGAACCAGGTCCGGCGTAAACGCACAGACAGGATATTCCGACAGAATAATAAATAATGGAACCAGGTCCGGCGTAAACGCACAGACAGGATATTCCGACAGAATAATAAAGAACAGTATAATAAATAATGGAACCAGGTCCGGTGTAAAACACACATGTGACGCCCCCAAAATTAGGTATACATCACCCATCTTGGGTCGTCAGATACATAGTACAGAATACAAATACAACTTACTAATACAACTGTCGTGTACAATACGACAAAACATAAACTGTGAGTTTGAATACAAATATTATCTTCTAGAGAGTATTTATACTCAAAAGGAGTCCTCATTACATTTATTAACACACCATTACATAGAATAGTGAGGACTACTAACTAATACTATCATTCGGACAATCACTCCGTTCCCCGACTTGCTCCAGCTACGTTCTCATTTCCTGAAGAGAACAGTGAAAGAAAGGGTGAGCTCAACTAGCCCAGTAAGAAATATTATGACTAAGATAATGCAGAATAAATTATCATTAGCCTTCAACAATGTTAAACTGATAAAATATAATAGACATCAAGTTTAACTGCAGCGGAACAAGCAATCCATTAAAAGAGTCAAGTAGAAAATAAACTCTACTATCTTTTATGATTTAAAAGATTTTCCAACACTGTGATCGCTGAGACTCAGCTTAATAAAATAATCCACATCATCGAATCACCCCTGCACTACGGCCAAGGATATTCGTATATTCATTAATGGTCATGATCATGCCAACAACTGTCCATCAATGCACTACGGGCCAATGAGGACTTTTACCACATCATTTGTAACATTACGGTCATGATTATACCGAATAATTCCTGGTCATAATCATACCAAGTCCATCTATGCACTACATGCCACAGATGACTTTCAACATTTTATAAACATGAGGATGATGACAATGATATAAGAATTCAATAAAACAAGTTCAAGAATTAATTTATCCAAGAATTAACAACGTCCAAATTGTCAACATGATACTGCTTTGTGGAGTAAAATTCAAGAATACTTAGAAGAATATTTTCATGAAAAGATACTGGATGAAACGCAATTATCAAGGATATTCCACAAATTTCATGGAGTATAGAAGTCAAAACTTAACCAACTGAGTATAATAAAGAATGAATAACAAAAGAAATCACCATGCATGCGATAGACCGCACAGACAGGTTATTCCAACAGAATAATAAATAATGGAACCAGGTCCGGCGTAAACACACAGACATGATATTCCGACAGAATAATAAATAATGGAACCAGGTCCGGCGTAAACGCACAGACAGGATATTCCGACAGAATAATAAATAATAGAACCAGGTCCGGTGTAAAACACACAGACAGGATGTTCCAACAGAATAATAACAAGACAGAACCAGGTCCGGTGTAAAACACACAGACAGGATGTTCCAACAGAATAATAATAAAAACGGAACCAGGTCCGGTGTAAAACACACAGACAGGATGTTCCAACAGAATAATAATAAAAACGGAACCAGGTCCGGTGTAAAACACACAGACAGGATGTTCCAACAGAATAACAGAAGAATGTCACCAAGTATAGGGTAGACCACGTATATAGGTTATTCCAACAGAATAATAAGATATGGAATAACAACAGTTCTCTTCATGAATAAGAAAGAATAACACCCCTTACCGTTTTAAAGAAGAGCTGAAATAAGGAAGTAGTTAAGTAGCAGAATACTCTTCTTCTCTCTCTCTATAGTTTCTCTCTATAGTTTCTCTCTCTAGAGTTCAGTGAATTCGTAAGAAATAATGAAGGAATGAGCTGCTATTTATAAAAAAATAGAATGCATAGTAACTAATCCATGAACGGTCCAGATTGATTACTTTAATCTGACGGTCCATATTTAAAGAAAAATCTTTTAAATAAAATATAATATATTCTATTTATAGAATAACTTTAATAAAGTATTCTGTTTTATATAAAAAGATGTTTTTGTTTTATTACGTTAATAATACGAATAAAACAAAACGTTATTATCGCTAAATAATTCATATTATTAACTGACAATAATTGAATCAAACTGAGTGACTTCTCACATAAGCATTAATAATCAATACCGTGTGCTACTATGCAGCCACACGTATTACTATACTTTTACTACCGAGTAGTTCAACAGTAACAATGGTAACATTTCCGCCGTTATTTTTAATAAAATATTTTTGTCGTTTTCTCAATCCGACAATAATTCCGTTGTGGGGTCCACCAATGATTGTGTCGTTGTACGAATATTTTCTGTTAAAACGAATGTTATCCGACCAATCGAATATTATATAACAACTTGCGTACTTTGCAAAATTTATAAATATTACCCACAACTATAACATTATATCAAATTAACTCCATAATATTCAAAAATAATATTTATAGAAAATTCATCTTTATTTATAAAAGCTGGGGTCTTACAACACAGACAGGATATTCCGACAGAATAATAATAAATACGGAACCAGGTCCGGTGTAAAATGTAAGACCCCAACTTATTAATGAATAAAATCAAATTTTCTCTAAATATTATTGTGAATAATAAGGGGTTAATTTGATATAATACTTTGGTTATGGGTGAAATGTGCAAATTTTGCAAAATAAGCAAGTGGTTATAAAATATTTATTTTGGTCGGTGAATATTCGGTTGGTCGTGGAATATTCTTGCTGTCGGGGAATATTCGTACGACGACGCAGCCTTATGTGGGCCCCATATCAGAAAGCGATTGGATGAAGAAAACGACAAGTATAAGTTGTTTATAAATAACGGCGTAGTTGTTACCGTTAATACTGTTGGAATACCCGGTGGTTAAAATACAGTAGCACACGGTATTGCACCAATTATTGATTCTTACGTAAGAAGGCACTACTCAATAATTGTTACAGTAGTTATTGTTCAATATTTTATTTTATTGATTCAATAATTATTGCATTGATATTTTATATTATTGTTGTTTCAATAATTGTTGCTGCACAGTATTTTCCATTATCAGATCAATAATTCATATTATTTGAATAATATTATTAGATAACATTATTGGCAATGTCTAGAAAGTTCTGTCTAAGGAGAGGTTTGGTCATCTAATTGCGCGCCAGTAAGGAGAAATCCTTATTGGAAAGCCCCCTCTTTCCTGGGAACGGCCTGGTTGTCATAAATGTGATTCTGTAATATTATTTGTGAATAATTAATTATTGATTCATATGATAAGGAAATATTTATTTTATGTGGATATAAATGAGGGATATATTTTTGTGGTTAAAAATGAAGGAGTTAATGTTGAGTTTTTTATCAGTATTTTTATCGGAATGGAGGTATTAAAAATCAAATCAGGGTTTTTGAGAAATATTGCGGGTGTTATAATTTTTAATCCGACCGTTGGATCGTGGTAATTTTTTGATATGTTATACATATATAAGTTGAGTATATGTCCACAAATTTTGAACCGTTAAAAATGAACGTATGATTTATTACGAATTTTACAAGATGACTGGTTCAGAAATTGTTGAATTTTCGGAGTTTATCATTTTGATGAAAATTCTAGAATTGGTGGGCCCCACTTGTGGTTGGTGAAGAAATGTGCTGAATTATATTTCAAATGTGGTGGGTGGGAATAGTAGCAGGTAAAGCCATCAGGTTGCAGGTCAAACCTACCAAAATTTTCCTATAAATAGAGGGCTAAGTTAGAATTGAAAATCACACCAGAAACAAGTTTTCTCTCTTTCTCTCTCTAGATTATTGAGTGTATTTTGTGAGTATTTAGATACTTTGAGAGTTTCTATTCATCAGAGCAAGTTTCTTTCAGCCTTATACCGGTATTCCGACCAGAAGTACTGATATTTTGAGGTAAGGGATATTATTTTCTTCTTAAATGATATTATTTTCTTCAATATCATTATGCTGAAATATTGATATGAGTTTTTATCAAATTTGGAACTTTTTGTGTCGGGGTTACTATTCATGTATACGGCACTATTCACGTATACGGCACTATTCACGAATACGGCACTATTCACCGAAAAATAAAATTTTTCCTTTTTGTCCAAGATGTCTATTATGGTTACTATCTTTGATTGTATCCATGTTTTGATCTTTATTTTTGAATTCTGCTTCACAATTGATTATTATGAAGTATTATTGATCTTGGATAAACTGTTATACGAATCCCTACTATTTGTCCTTCTGTCTCATTGGATTCGTTCTCTTTAAGATATTTTTCATCATCCTCAGTCCTAAATGATGATATTACTGAATATCTTTGGCCTGTAGTGCAAAGATGTATAATTACTTGATGAATATCTTTGGCCTGTAGTGCAAAGATGAACAGGTGTTGAGATGAACATGACCGACTGATGATACAAATGAATATCTTTGGCCTGTAGTGCAAAGATGAATATTTGGTTAAAGATGATTATTAATTGATGTTACAGGGATAAAATATTGATGATGGACTTTTAAATCTTAGAAGATAGTAGAATTCTTTCTCTACTTGACTCTTCTAATGGTTTGCTGTTTCCGCTGCAGTTGTTGATCTAAAACTTGTTGTCGATTATATTTTATCAGATTTTTCCCTGTTGAAGACTAACGATAATTTGTTTGTATATTATCTTAGTCATAATATTCTTTACTGGGCTAGTTGAGCTCACCCTTTTCCTTTTTGTTTCATTTTTCTTCTCAGGAGGTGAGAACATAGCAGGATCTAGTCGGGGTATGGAGTGATGGTTCTAGAAAGATGTTTTAGCAGTCCTCACTATTTCTGTAAAATAGTGTTTGAATAATTGTAATGAGGATTTATTTGAGTGTGGATATTGTCTAGAAGACAATATTTGTATTTAAACTCACAGTATGTGTTGTCGTATTTTGCACGACAATTGTATTATTGAAGTTGTAGTTTGCTTTCTGTACCATGTATTTGGCGACTCAGAATGGGTGTTGTATACCTATTTTGGGGGCGTCACAGTTGGTATCAGAGCTTAGGGATATGATCCCTGGCTGAGATGTGAGACAAGAACTAGGAGGGGAGAGACGGGGAATTCCTTCGCTAGTATGACCTGACTAAGTTTATTTGGTGTTTATTTGGTCGGTCAGAGTATAGGGATAATATATGACATGACTATTAACCCTTGTTTTATGGCAGTATTTAAGAATGGCAGCTGAGAACGTTAATAATGGAGTAAATCAGACCGTGGAGACACCTTTGATCACTACCCAGGGGAACGTGCAACAGGAAGGCAATATTCCTCCTGTAAACAACGTTACCGAGCAAACGATGAATGATGGAATGTTTAGGAGCTTTTTGCAGTTCATGCAAAATCAGACGAGGGAGACTCGTGTGCAGAATACGGGTGGAAATGATAACAACGCGCGGTTTGTCACAGCTAAGCAGTTCAAAGAATTGGGACCACCAGAATTTAAGGGAAAGCCGGATCCGATCATGGCGGAAACGTGGGTCAAGCAAATTACCAAGATATTTGATGTCTTGGGATGCACGGAGGAACAGAAGGTTCCATTCGCCACATTTATGTTCCGCGGTGAGGCAGACTACTGGTGGGAGTCTGTGAAGCGTACCCAGCCTGACGCACTCAACATGTCCTGGGAAACATTTCAAAAACTGTTCAATGACAAGTACTTTCCTGAAAGTATTCGTCATATGAAGGAGGTTGAGTTTATCAGACTGGAACAAAACAACATGACGGTGTCCCAGTACGAGGCGAAGTTTGCAGAGTTATCCAGGTTTGCACCTCATTTGGTCGAAAATGAGGAACGAATGACAAGGATGTTTCTGAGAGGTCTAAAACCCGAGATTCGGCAATATCTTATCTCTCATAAATTTTCTTTATATTCAGATGTTGTAAACAGGGCTCAATTATTAGAGCGAGATAATGAGTATGTGCAACCGAGGGACCACAACCAGGGTCATACCGGTGGCGGCAGTCATCGAAGCAATGAAAACCAGCAGGGAGGAAAACATTTGGACAAAAGCGGTAACCACTCTGGTGGTAATCGTGGTCGTGATAATAGAAGGAGCGAGTCGGGAGGAGATTTCAAGAAGAGAAGGTACAACAATGATAACGTGAAGACGTCAGCACAAACATCAACTGTTTCTAGGGGAGGAGAACGACCACCGGTCGTATGTTACAAATGTGGGAAAGAGGGACATATCAGCCCAAACTGCCCACAACAATCCAAGGTATGTTATAACTGTGGAAAGGAAGGTCATATAGCTCGAGAGTGTTCTGTAGCAAAACCAAGTTCAGCGGGGATGGTGACTCCAAAAGTTATCCCGGATAAGTCGAAATCAGCGGTTCCTGGAAGGGCGTTTGTCGTTACTGGCCAAAACGCGAGAAACCCGAACGAGGTGATCACGGGTAAGCTAATCTTGAATTCTTGCGAAGTTTATACTTTACTAGATACCGGTTCTACCCATTCTTTTATCTCTCCTGCTTGTGCTCAACGTTTAAACTTGACTCCGGAGAAATTGGACTTTAACTTATCTGTTGAAACTCCGTTAGGTGAAACTTTCGTTACATCTACAGTTTATAAATCTTGCTTGATCCAAGTTGGCACTATCACATTACCTGTTGATCTTATCTCTTTAAAGATACTTGCTTTTGATGTGATTTTAGAATTGATTGGTTAACTACTCATCATGCCAAATTGATTGTTTTGTAAGGTTGTTAGTTTTCATATTCCTAACCAACCTGTTATCCGAATTCAAGCAACCAAACCACTAAAATCAATCACTGTCATATCAAGCCATAAAGTCATTCGTTTATTGAAAAACGGATGTCAATCTTTCTTAGCCCATGTCATGGACTTGAACAAAAATACGTCAGATTTGAATGATATTTCTGTTGTTAGTGAAATTCCTGACGTATTTCCTGAAGAATTTCTTGGCCTACGCGTGATATTGAATTTTGTGTCATCTTTGAATCTGGTATAAAACTCATTTCTAAAATCTCATATCGAATGGCTCCTATTGAACTTCAGGAGTTAAAAACCCAACTATAGAAGTTGATAACCGAGCCTCTATCTGCTGACTTCCTTTGTGGAATACACCGAAGCCAGACTCTCCGTAGGGGACGCCATATTCGTGCGGTAGTAAACTGATAAGTGTCATTGTGACGTGCTATCCAAGATTGGGATATAAGTCACAGTTGAGAGCAACCTAAGTCAGTAATCGAATACGTAGCTTTCTGGGCTTAGCTGGTTATTATCGGAGATTTGTGGAAGGATTTTCTCGAATCGCTACTCCGTTAACTCAGCTGACTCGGAAAGATACAAAATTCGTATGGAGTGAGGAATGCGAGAAGAGTTTTCAAGAACTCAAGAGGAGACTCATTTCGGCACCTGTTCTGACAATACCATCTGGTTCGGATGGATTTGTTATCTACAGCGATGCTTCAGGCAAAGGGTTAGGATGTGTTCTCATGCAACATGGGAAAGTCATAGCCTATGCCTCACGACAACTCAAAGAATATGAGAGGAATTATCCTACTCATGATTTGGAGTTGGCAGCAGTCGTTTTTGCGTTGAAGATCTGGAGACACTACCTGTATGGGGAGAAAGTGGAGATCTATACAGATCATAAAAGCCTCAAATATTTCTTCACCCAAAAGGAACTCAACATGCGGCAGCGACGTTGGCTCGAGCTGTTGAAAGATTACGATCATACCATCCAATACCATCCTGGAAAAGCAAACGTAGTAGCTGACGCATTGAGTAGAAGATCATATGCGGGTACGAGTGCAATGTTTTTAACACAAAGGCCCATTTTGTATGACTTGCAAAGGATGGAGATAGAGATGAAGGCTCCAAGTACCCACATGATGATATCAAATATACGAGTAGAACCGACTTTAATCGATAAAGTTAAAGCTGCTCAAGCTACGGATATAGAGCTGATGCGTATGAAGAAGAAAGTGCAAGAAGGTGCTATTCCAGAAGCAAGAATCGATGAAGAAGGAATACTTCGAGTCAACTCCAGACTTTGTGTTCCTAACGATTTTGACTTGAAGCATAGAATAATGATGGAGGCACACAACACACCGTTTGCAATCCATCCTGGGAGTACCAAAATGTATCACGATCTTCGACATACATTTTGGTGGAGCAATATGAAAAGAGAGATCGCGGAGTTTATCTCGAGATGTTTAACTTGTCAACGTGTAAAAGCGGAGCATCAAGTACCAAAGGGTCCATTGCAACCACTTGAGATTCCAAAATGGAAGTGGGAACACATTACTATGGATTTTGTTACAGGTCTTCCCAAGGTTTCTCAAGGCATAGATGCGATTTGGGTTATTGTTGATAGATTAACCAAGTCCGCTCATTTCTTGCCGATACGTGAGACTTATTCCCTTGAACGTCTTGCTAGTATGTACGTGAACGAGATTGTGAGATTGCATGGCATGCCAGTATCCATAGTTTCGGATCGTGACCCAAGATTCACTTCACGATTTTGGGTTAGCTTGCAGAAAGCTATGGGCACGGATTTACGATTCAGTTCAGCATACCATCCTCAAACGGACGGACAATCAGAGAGGACTATTCAAACTCTTGAAGATCTATTAAGACTTTGTGTCTTAGATCTCAAAGGGAGTTGGGATAAGTACCTACCATTGGTGGAATTCTCCTACAACAACAGTTATCAGGCGAGCATAGGTGTGGCTCCATTCGAGGCGTTGTATGGAAGAAAATGTCGTTCTCCAGTATGCTGGGACGAGGTGGGTGAAGCAACATTGTTGGGACCAGAGTTGGTACGCATTACTACAGAGAAGATCCAAACGATTCGACAACGTATACAAACGGCACAGGATCGACAAAAGAGTTATGCGGATCTTCATCGGAAGGACGTGGAATTTAATATTGGGGATCATGTATTGTTACGTGTTGCACCATGGAAGGGAGTTACAAGATTTGGGAAGAGAGGAAAGCTCAATCCAAGATTTGTTGGTCCATTTGAGATTCTTGAGCGAATAGGAAATGTGGCATATAGACTCGCATTACCTCCAAGCATGTCTCGTGTTCATAATATTTTTCACATATCTATGCTTCGTAAATATGTTAAAGACCCGAACCACATTATTGAGTTAGAACCAGACGAGATAGCTGAAGATTTAACGTACGAGGAGGTACCTGTTAAGATCTTGGATAGGAAAGAGCATGTCCTACGCACGAAGGTTATACCACAAGTTAAGGTTTTGTGGAGAAACCATGCTATTGAAGAAATGACCTGGGAGTTGGAATCAGAAATGAAAGCGAGGTATCCTCACCTTTTTGAAACATCAGGTACGTACGTCAATTTCGAGGACGAAATTTCATAAGGAGGGGAGGTTGTAAGACCCCAACTTATTAATGAATAAAATCAAATTTTCTCTAAATATTATTGTGAATAATAAGGGGTTAATTTGATATAATACTTTGGTTATGGGTGAAATGTGCAAATTTTGCAAAATAAGCAAGTGGTTATAAAATATTTATTTTGGTCGGTGAATATTCGGTTGGTCGTGGAATATTCTTGCTGTCGGGGAATATTCGTACGACGACGCAGCCTTGTGTGGGCCCCATAACGGAAAGCGATTGGATGAAGAAAACGACAAGTATAAGTTGTTTATAAATAACGGCGTAGTTGTTACCGTTAATACTGTTGGAATACCCGGTGGTTAAAATACAGTAGCACACGGTATTGCACCAATTATTGATTCTTACGTAAGAAGGCACTACTCAATAATTGTTACAGTAGTTATTGTTCAATATTTTATTTTATTGATTCAATAATTGTTGCATTGATATTTTATATTATTGTTGTTTCAATAATTGTTGCTGCACAGTATTTTCCATTATCAGATCAATAATTCATATTATTTGAATAATATTATTAGATAACATTATTGGCAATGTCTAGAAAGTTCTGTCTAAGGAGAGGTTTGGTCATCTAATTGCGCGCCAGTAAGGAGAAATCCTTATTGGAAAGCCCCCTCTTTCCTGGGAACGGCCTGGTTGTCATAAATGTGATTCTGTAATATTATTTGTGAATAATTAATTATTGATTCATATGATAAGGAAATATTTATTTTATGTGGATATAAATGAGGGATATATTTTTGTGGTTAAAAATGAAGGAGTTAATGTTGAGTTGTTTTATCAGTATTTTTATCGGAATGGAGGTATTAAAAATCAAATCAGGGTTTTTGAGAAATATTGCGGGTGTTATAATTTTTAATCCGACCGTTGGATCGTGGTAATTTTTGGATATGTTATACATATATAAGTTGAGTATATGTCCACAAATTTTGAACCGTTAAAAATGAACGTATGATTTATTACGAATTTTACAAGATGACTGGTTCAGAAATTGTTGAATTTTCGGAGTTTATCATTTTGATGAAAAATTCTAGAATTGGTGGGCCCCACTTGTGGTTGGTGAAGAAATGTGCTGAATTATATTTCAAATGTGGTGGGTGGGAATAGTAGCAGGTAAAGCCATCAGGTTGCAGGTCAAACCTACCAAAATTTTCCTATAAATAGAGGGCTAAGTTAGAATTGAAAATCACACCAGAAACAAGTTTTCTCTCTTTCTCTCTCTAGATTATTGAGTGTATTTTGTGAGTATTTAGATACTTTGAGAGTTTCTATTCATCAGAGCAAGTTTCTTTCAGCCTTATACCGGTATTCCGACCAGAAGTACTGATATCTTGAGGTAAGGGATATTATTTTCTTCTTAAATGATATTATTTTCTTCAATATCATTATGCTGAAATATTGATATGAGTTTTTATCAAATTTGGAACTTTTTGTGTCGGGGTTACTATTCATGTATACGGCACTATTCACGTATACGGCACTATTCACGAATACGGCACTATTCACCGAAAAATAAAATTTTTCCTTTTTGTCCAAGATGTCTATTATGGTTACTATCTTTGATTGTATCCATGTTTTGATCTTTATTTTTGAATTCTGCTTCACAATTGATTATTATGAAGTATTATTGATCTTGGATAAACTGTTATACGAATCCCTACTATTTGTCCTTCTGTCTCATTGGATTCGTTCTCTTTAAGATATTTTTCATCATCCTCAGTCCTAAATGATGATATTACTGAATATCTTTGGCCTGTAGTGCAAAGATGTATAATTACTTGATGAATATCTTTGGCCTGTAGTGCAAAGATGAACAGGTGTTGAGATGAACATGACCGACTGATGATACAAATGAATATCTTTGGCCTGTAGTGCAAAGATGAATATTTGGTTAAAGATGATTATTAATTGATGTTACAGGGATAAAATATTGATGATGGACTTTTAAATCTTAGAAGATAGTAGAATTCTTTCTCTACTTGACTCTTCTAATGGTTTGCTGTTTCCGCTGCAGTTGTTGATCTAAAACTTGTTGTCGATTATATTTTATCAGATTTTTCCCTGTTGAAGACTAACGATAATTTGTTTGTATATTATCTTAGTCATAATATTCTTTACTGGGCTAGTTGAGCTCACCCTTTTCCTTTTTGTTTCATTTTTCTTCTCAGGAGGTGAGAACATAGCAGGATCTAGTCGGGGTATGGAGTGATGGTTCTAGAAAGATGTTTTAGCAGTCCTCACTATTTCTGTAAAATAGTGTTTGAATAATTGTAATGAGAATTTATTTGAGTGTGGATATTGTCTAGAAGACAATATTTGTATTTAAACTCACAGTATGTGTTGTCGTATTTTGTACGACAATTGTATTATTGAAGTTGTAGTTTGCTTTCTGTACCATGTATTTGGCGACTCAGAATGGGTGTTGTATACCTATTTTGGGGGCGTCACATAAAACACACAGACATGATATTCCAACAGAATAACAAAGACAGAATAATAGAAGAATGTCACCAAGTATTGGGTATTCCGCATATACAGGTTATTCCAACAGAATAATAAAGAAATGGAATAACAGAAGTTCTCTTCTTGAATACAAAAGAATAATATCCCTTACCGTTTTAAAGACGAGCTGAAATAAACAAGTAGTTAAGTAGCAGAATACTCTTCTTCTCTCTCTCTATAGTTTCTCTCTATAGTTTCTCTCTCTAGAGTTCAGTGAATTCGTAAGAAATAATGAAGGAATGAGCTGCTATTTATAGAAAAATAGAATGCATAGTAACTAATCCATGAACGGTCCAGATTGATTACTTTAATCTGACGGTCCATATTTAAAGAAAAATCTTTTAAATAAAATATAATATATTCTATTTATAGAATAACTTTAATAAAGTATTCTGTTTTATATAAAAAGATGTTTCTGTTTTATTACGTTAATAATACGAATAAAACAAAACGTCATTATCGCTAAATAATTCATATTATTAACTGACAATAATTGAATCAAACTGAATGACTTCTCACATAAGCATTAATAATCAATACCGTGTGCTACTATGCAACCACACGTATTACTGTACTTTTACTATCGAGTAGTTCAACAGTAACAATGGTAAAATTTTCGCCGTTATTTTTAATAAAATATTTTTGTCGTTTTCTCAATCCGACAATAATTTCGTTGTGGGGTCCACCAATGATTGTGTCGTTGTACGAATATTCCCTGTTAAAACGAATATTCCCCGACCAATCGAATATTATATAACAACTTGCGTACTTTGCAAAATTTATAAATATTTTCCACAACTATAACATTATATCAAATTAACTCCATAATATTTAAAAATGATATTTATAGAAAATTCATCTTTATTTATAAAAGTTGGGGTCTTACAATATCTTATCTCTCATAAATTTTCTTTATATTCAGATGTTGTAAACATGGCTCAATTATTAGAGCGAAATAATGAGTATGTTCAACCAAGGGACCACAACCAGCGTCATACCGGTGACAGCAGTCATCGGAGTGATGATAACCAACGCGGAGGGAAAAATACGGACAAAAGCGATAATTTCTCGGGTGGTAATCGTGGCCATGATAACAGGAGAGGTGAGTCAAGTGAAAATTTTAAAAAGAGGATATTCAACAATGATGAGAAGACATCAGCAGCAACACCAGCACCAACAACAAATTCTAGGGGACGAGAACAACCGCCAGTTAGATGCTACAGATGCGGAGAGGAGGGACACATAAGTCCAAACTGTCCATAGCCTTCCAAGGTGTGTTTCAATTATGAAAAAGACGGTCATATAGCCCGATTTTATCCGGTAGCAAAGTCAAGTCCAACTGGGACGACGACACCAAAGGCGACTACGGACAAAACAAAGTCGGTGATTCAAGGGAGGGCGTTTGTCGTAACTGGCCAAAACGCGAGAAACCCGAATGAGGTGATCATGGGTAAGCTAATCTTGAACTCTTGCGAAGTTTATACCTTACTAGATACCGGTTCTACCCATTCTTTTATCTCTCCTGCTTGTGCTCAACGTTTAAACTTGACTCCGGAGAAACTAGATTTTGACTTATCTGTTGAGACTCCGTTAGGAGAAACCTTCATTGCATCCACTGTTTATAAATCTTGTTTAATCCAAGTTGACACAATCACATTACCTGTTGATCTTATCTCTTTAAAGATACTTGCATTTGATGTGATTTTAGGGATTGATTGGTTAACCACTCATCATGCCAAAATTGATTATTTTCGTAAGGTTGTTAGTTTTTATATTCCTAACCAACCTGTACGGTTGATGTTACAGGGATAAAATATTGATGATGGACTTTTAAATTCATAAATGATAGTAGATTTCATTCTCTACTTAACTCTTCTAATGAATTATTATTTTCGCTGCAGTTGTTGATCTAAAACTTGTTGTCTATTATATTCTATCAGATTTTTCCCTGTTGAAGACTAATGATAATTTGTTGTATATTATCTTAGTCATATTATTCTTTAATAGGCTAGTTGAGCTCACCTTTTTCTTTTTTGTTCTATTTTTCTTTTCAGGAGGTGAGAATATAGCAGGAACTAGTCGGGGTATGAAGTGATGGTTCTAGAAAGTTATTTTAGCAGTCTTCACTATTTTTGTAAAATAGTGTATCAGTAATTGTAATGAGGACTCCTTTTGAGTTTTAATACTGTCTATTAGACAATATTTGTATTTAAACTCACAGTTTATATGTTGTCGTATTTTGCACAATAATTGTAGTAATGAAGTTGTATTTATTTCTGTACCATATATTTGACGACTCAAAATGGGTGATGTATACCTATTTTGGGGCGTCACAGTGACTAATTACTTAAAACACTAAAACCACAGTGGACTAAAAAGCGATTTTTGCATAAAAAAAAAAACCAAACTCAATTCCTAAAAATATCTAAAATTAAGTGGTCAATTAATCCACTTATTATGAAATTAATTTCATATTAACGAGATCCGATTTCTAGAGGAGCCGGATCCGTTTCTCCATCACAATCCGGAAAACCATCTCTCGACTCTCAGTAATGGAAAGCCGCCTTTCCATTTCCTCCAATCAACACCAAATTCACTGCATTTTTCTCTCTCTCCCCTATCTGACGAAGCAACCAGCTCGATCTTCTTTTCTCTCTCCTAGGGTTTCAGTTTTTCCGTTACAGTCTCTAGTACTACTTGTCCACTTCATTCGATCCTCAAAAGTTAACTATAAATTACAATACCTGCTGGATTTATTCATTTTAGCTACCCAAATCATGAATTGCTTTGCTCTGTAATTTGATAAAAAAAAATGGCTTCGATCCGAAGAACTCTATCGCCGTATAATGACCGTGGATATCAAAACGGAGGAAGTCCGTTTTCCGTCCAATCGCCGTCGCATAAGAACGGTAAATCTTCATCGCCGTTCGCCAGATTACTCGCCGGGATTTCCCTTCAGAAATACTCGCGGAAAAATCATCAACCATGGAAGAAATCGTGTTATAGGTGTTTGTTGTTTTTTATGGTAGGGATTTTATTAGGTTTGGCCCCGTTTGGGGAATTTGATGATGTTAAAAATCATGATTTTACATTTGAGATCATCAAGCCTCCGCCAGTGAATGTTAGAGAGGATGTTGAGAATGTAGTTGTTGCTCGACCGAATGATGATCCTGTGGTGAATTCAGTGGAGCTTGTTAAGAGGGATGTGAGAATAAAGGATAAAAGACTTGATTTTGTATCTAGGAAACATTTAATTGTTGTGACGCCAACATATAATCGCGCCCTTCAAGCGTTTTACTTGCATAGATTGGGGCAAGTGCTGAGGCTTGTACCTCCACCACTTATTTGGATTGTGGTGGAGATGACTTCAGCTTCAATGGAAACTGCAGAGATATTGAGGAATACTGGTGTTATGTACAGGCATTTAATTTGCACCAAGAATTCTACAAACACAAAAGACAGAGGTGTACATCAGCGGAACAAAGCACTTGAGCACATCGAGTTCCATAAGCTCGATGGGATTGTTTACTTTGCAGATGATGACAATGTCTATTCGCTTCAGCTGTTTGATAGCATGAGAGAAATAAGGTATATTAATTAGCTATTACTTTGTATGTAGTTATTATTATCTGTGGCATTTCATTTTTGGTGTGTTGCATTAATTTGCAGGCAGTTTGATTTGAATGTTGTTTGTGTCTGCAGACTCAGATTCTAGAATCTGGAAAAACTTGTTAGTAGCTATGTTGCTACACATGATTCACAAGTGTTATGGTTGCAATGCTCTTGAAATACTTAAGTAATGTATTTGAGCTTGATTTATTAGTATTGCAGATAAATAATAGTCATGATTTAATCTGGCAGTTAAGTCTTTGCTCTTACATTGTTTGGTGTTCAACAGATAATTTAGTCAAAATATATAATTAGATAGAGCTAATCTATTAAAGTTTGAATATTTAGTATTCTCCAGACCTGCCTACAAAATATACATAGTTTTATATATATACTAATCATTTTCTTGTCATTGGAAATCCATTCCCTCAATATAAAATTTGTTTGACATTATTGTGTGTTTGAGGTTTGTGAATTGCATAAATTCCGAATATTATGCACACACCCATTAAGTTCCGAATATTTTAATTTTTATTTCATTTTTCGTGTGTTGCATTAATTTTCAGGCAGTTTGATTTGAATGCTGTTTGTGTCTGCAGACTCAGATTCTAGAATCTGGAAAAACGTGTTACTAGCTATGTTGCTACACATGATTCACAAGTGTTATGGTTGCAATGCTCTTGAAATACTTAAGTAATGTATTTTAGCTTGATTTATTAGTATTGCAGATATATAATAGTCATGATTTAATCTGATAGTTAAGTCTTTGCTCTTACATTGTTTGGTGTTCAAGAGATAATTTAGTCAAAATATATAATTAGATAGAGCTAATCTATTCAAGTTTGAATATTTAGTATTCTCTAGACCTGCCTACAAAATATACATAGTATTATATATATACTAATCATTTTCTTGTTTTTTTGTCATTGGAAATCCATTCCCTCAATATAAAATTTGTTTGACATTATTGTGTGTTTAAGGTTTGTGAATTGCATACGCCTATCACATGTTCTGGTTTTTAGTGTACGTTCCTTTTTCTTTAAGTAGCAGATTTTAGTTTTAGTTTTTTTCATTGCTATTACAATTCCGCTGGGGTTTCATGTTCTAGTCCACTATTCTTATTCTTTTTAACAGTGTGAGCTGGTTTTAGTATATTGATTTTGTGATCTGCGGTTACTCCCATATCAAGTTGTTAAAATAGCAGCTTTTCTCTTAGAGGAAGTATATTGAATTCTTCATTCTCTTGATTTGATTGGTTGGTTAAATACTGGAGCTTTCTTGACTGTATTAAATTGCCCATACTCGTCCATTTTTAATTAACTTGCAATCTACAGCCGGTTTGGCACTTGGCCAGTGGCCATGCTTGCACAAAGCAAAAACAAGGCGGTTTTGGAAGGTCCAGTGTGCAATGGAAGTCAAGTGATTGGATGGAACACAAATGAGAAGAGTAAAAATCTCCGTAGATTCCATGTTGACATGTCAGGCTTTGCATTTAACAGCACCATATTGTGGGACCCAAAGAGATGGAAACGACACACCACAGAACCAGTTCGGCAGTTAGATACTGTGAAGGAGGGTTTTCAAGTATGCATATACATGCATTCAGACTGTATATAGGTTTACATGTAATAAAGGTGTGCACTTTTATTATATTCACCTACTCTTATCTGTTCGTCACAGGAGACCACCTTTATAGAACAAGTAGTGGAAGATGAAAGCCAAATGGAAGGAATTCCCCAAGATTGCTCGAGGATCATGAACTGGCATCTCCACTTGGAAGCTCATGAACTTGCTTATCCTAAGGGCTGGTTTCGTCAGAAGAGCCTTGATGTTATCCTCCCCATCAAATAATGGAACTTTAGTCCTATGACTTCGCCATCGAGCCCAAAACAGGTTTACTCACCGAGTTTTGTGTGGTGCATTTTGAACTTTTTGGAAGTAGAAATGTGTGAGCTTGAATTTTGTTGGTTATGGAGTTTTTTGTGGTCATATTAATAGTCACGTAAGAAACAAAATTTCAAATTTCATCCTTATTTTTTTGGTGACAGTATGGTAATCACATGATGCCGTGGCTCCTTCATTCACGACGGCATTATTGTGGCAATCTGTAACTACAGGCAGAGGCAGCTCTGCCAGATTCTGGCAGACAATACATAGAGATAGAAGATGAGTTTCTTTGTAGAAAGTTTCCCCATATTATTCTTTGCAAAAGCAAATTTACATTTTTGTTGTGAAATTTTGGTATTTTTTCTTTGAGATAAGGGTTATATTTTTCTTTCATTTGTGACATTTGCACAAGTAGTTTGCTTCCTAGTTCCGACCTCCATAAGTGATTTTTTTTTCAAGCTTTGAAAATCCATCATAACCATAAGAATTCTTGGATCCGGTTATTATGAAGTTAACTTCATAGTAAGTTGGTCAATTGATCAATACAATACTGATACGCAGAGAGAAAAATTATCTTCCAATCTGTGTCGATACTGTATTAATCAATTGATCAAAACTAATTTCATACTAACCACTCACAACATTATTATATGTGACTGACATTCTTATATGTAAATTTACGCAAAATGAAAAAAGAATCGGAACATGCTCAAGGCGGTTACTTTATGCCCAAAAAATTAGCTTTTTTGCATCAACTGCAGCTCACCTCACACACAAAGTGATTCAATAATGAACTTACATATATGATATTATATACTCTTGGTTTTAGGCAGAGGACAACTGTGAACATATATGAAAATGATTTGATATTAATATACTTATGTTCTATTTCTGTAAAGTTATCTAATTGTTTAATTTAGTAGTAATGACAGTAATAGATTTATGATTGACGTGTGTACACACACACACACACACACACACACACACACACACACACCCATTAAATTCCGAATATTTTCCTTAATTTTTATTTTAGTGAGGTTATTAATTATAATTCACGAGCTAGAATTAACTCTTAATAAATTATTAAATATGTTAAAAACTGTTGAATATAAAATTTTGATTGTTGATACACATTACTTGCATTACCATTTACTACTTGGATCAAGGATTGCCACTCATAACATAAGGAAAACAGATAATAATCCTGCAAGTAAACCTCGAAGTTGCATGAAAATGTAAAGAATATCAATTACAAATTTAACTCGATAGTCATCTTTCCCAAGGCATAAGATCGTGACTGATTTTTTTCTTTTTTTTCTTTTTCTAAATGAGCTTTGCATTAATTATGTTTTAAAAGAGCTGTGACATTTAACAAAAAGGAGCCAGATTTTTAATCTGTGCAACATGAGACCAAAGATATCCATATGAAAGAATGCCGTGCAGGTGCTCATTCAGTCATTGATTTAAATGAGATCTACAAGCTATTACCCCCACAAAATAAATTTTGATCTACAAGCTCCCTTACGATGAAGGGGAGAATTTCGTGAGATTTTCGCCTAAGATTTCAGCAGAAATTTCTACCAAAAAGCAAATTACTGCTAAGCAACAAGCATACCCGAAACTTCTATATAAGGGAACTAAAAACTAAATTTTAAGTATTTTCAAAATGAAAAAAAAAACAACTAAAAATACAACAGTATGGTACATTCCTCGAGCAGGCAGCTGTGAAGGGGATGGATGGCTAGAAATTTGTCTTCGCCTCCCTTGTGACCAATTTACACCCAGGGGTCCGGTGATCAGCAGGAAACATATCCATCAATCTGTACAGTCATTCACTGACCCAGAACTACTGGGACAAATCACGTAGTCATCAATGGTGCAGCTGTTTGATTTTTCGATTTGAAGCCTCTGCCTCATTTAATCACATCAGTGTTGCACCATGAATTGAGGAACTTGTTTCCGAGGAATGCAAAGATGAAGGGTGTTGTTGCTGCATGTGTTTTTCATTCGCAAGACCAAGTAATGCCAGAATGGATCTGCATAACAGATAAAAGTTATAACCGAAAGATTACACTGGAGTTCACCAAACTGATTCCCATGAAAAAAACCTCACAAATAAACTTGACCATATTATATATAAGGAAAGTTCTGGGAGTACTATTTAGTAAATGATCTGTAGAATAGTACAATCCCCTTTGTCCCATTCACTATAATACCACAGATGCTGTGTTTTCCCTTTTCACAACAGAAGATCACTCATGTTTTTCAATTATAACTGAGATTACAAAGGCCATAAAAATGGATGATCGCTCCTCACGGAGTCATACAGACAATTACTATATTGCACGTCTGCAACAATTTTTAACCAGTCAAATTCAGAACCCAAAATCGTGTTCACAATGACATATATGAACTGTTAACTCACCATTGTAATTTTTTACAATTTCATTAACATCCTTGCAACAAATTTATTTAGCTACTTAATTTCTCTAATTAATATTTTATGATTAAACACTACCAACTTCTATACATCTTTCAGCAACAGCACCACCCAACCCTATGAATCCATGGTACGTAGGAAAATTTGGTAATATAATGGTTTGAACATCCTAATCCAAGTCATCACGTTATTGGTATAAATACTATGAATCTATTCACACACAAAAATACACAGCCTCGTCTCTGGCTCAATCATACTTTATGTACATGAGATGGTTGATCAATTTTAGATTTCCAAATAATTCCAAACTACCTCTAAACAAAAGACTATGAACTTTAGAAGTTGATTAAATCTGTCACAGATCAGACAACTTAACACCTAGGATCACTCAAGGTACTGTTGCACATAAGAACAGGAAAGAGGATAGGACAGCTGATAAATTGTTAAATGATTAAAAATATTCAGTAATAAACATGAACAAATGATATTTAAACTTGTGGATCTAAACTTCATCATGAACTTAGGGCATGTTGTTTGCAAAGATTATAATTGCGGAACTATTCACATGGATATTTTTTATGGGATTACTTAAAATAAACCCATGTTATATTTGTTTTGTCCAGGATTATTTAAAAAATTGGATAAAAACTTACCGTTTAGACTATTATACCCGTACCACTAATAACAAATATATCATATTCTTATTAGTTTCAGTATAAATAGATGGGGTAAGATACATCGGTCTTTTTAAACAAAGCTAAAGGTTAATTTTATCCACAAATTTTTAGTCACAAACAGTAGGAATTATAATACCTAGTTGGACATGATATTACATAGTCCCTTTTTCACGTCATTTTATTATCCTGAGACTAATAATCTCAAGTCTATTTTTAAAAACAAACAAGAAACTTGGGATTAATAATTCAATCTCAAGTGTAATCCTTGCAAACAAACATAGCCCTTAAGGTTTTATAATTTAAGTTATCCCTTGCAACAGAAACTAAAATTCTAGCATTTTAAAATTTGGAACAGCTTGAATTATGTTTGATGAGCCTGATAGTAATCTTGCAGAGACTTGTACTCACTAAATGAAAACAAAATCTTACGTATAATGTCTTTCCTGTTGACTGATAAATCAGTATCACACAAAAGAACAAGCTATTTTTTGGATACAAGTATGATATATTGAAAGTCTGATACAGCATGAATGATCGAAAAAGTCTAATATAGCATCAGTAATTGAAAACGTCTAGACAAACTATAACTAGGTAATGAAGTTGGAATGCCATTTATGTAATTTTAGCCTAATACAGACCTTCTAGAGTGACTCAACAGATTCTCTATAGACTTTCACAAAATTTAAAACAAAAATTTCGCTAATATTACCCTTCCTGTGAAGTGTAAAAACGTAAATGAGGTCCTCAGTAGGTTTACAAACACTAATCCAAAGAAAGTCAAGGACTAGAGAACTTTTTGATACAGCATGAATGATTGCAAAAGTCTAAATGAACTATACCTAGGTAATGAAGTCTTTATACTAGGCTGGTTGGCATAAGCAGCAAGGGGACCTCGTAGGTTAGCAAATTTTTTCAGAGCACCTTCAAGTTGTGGTGATGGTAACTGCAAAAAAAAACAAAAAAAGTAAAAAAAGAAGAAGATGCATGTGTCTCCTTAAATTGCAAAAACCAGTGAATAGTGAAATTTTAAAGACCTACAAATACCTGTAGCAATACATGGAAAGAATGCGGTTGTGTCTGAGAGACACATTTCAAAAAACCAACCCACAATTTGGGCATTCTCCACACCTGCAGCCAACAAATATAAAAAAGATAAGATATCTTCTCATAGCATTGCCAGCAAGCAAATTTCCTCAAGAAATCATCGAGTCCAAAATTCAAATGCAGGAAGCCCAATCTCAGTTTCAGCCAACTTACCTGTTTATTTACTAGTTTGGAGAGTATTTCCATGACAAAATCAACCTGGATAAAGAAAGTTCATTATAATCTATTAGTAGAGCTCTCATTATATTATAGGCCTCCGGAACCATGAAAAATGATTCATGCCTTCTGAACCATATAACTGTGCCTTTCACATATTGACAACCATCAATAACAGTATAACACTAGCATTAATACAATACTTTCAAGCCAGAAACTGTACTTTCTAAATATAAACTACAGCGATTAAAAATCCCATACTACCATAGTTTGATCTAAAAGGCCATAGTTGTTGGCACAACATTGGAACTGTTCCAAATTTTCCAGATCATAAAGTACAACAGTGCATCAAGTCATCTCTTGTATTTTTTTATTTTTTATGGTAAGAAAAAGAATTTATTAGAAGAATAAAAAGAATACAAGCAGAGGGGACAAGGACCCTATAACAAGTGGAAATAAAACGAAACCACTAAAGAAAGAGCAGATCTCCTATTTCCACAAAGATCAAACAGAGAAATGCCCCTAAAGACACCTATGGCAGAGGCCCAAAGAGAAACAAGAAAAAATTCTCTTGTTAGTCAGTAACCAATATCCCATGATAATTTATCATTGTTTATGTTTTCTGCCTGTTCATAGGTAAATATCAAGAGGGAGGAAAGGCCTCTTTCTCCAGCATAGCAAATTCATTGAAACTTTACAAGTAACTTTTCTGGAGTTATTTTTAGGATGTGATACTGTCAATAGTTAGGAGTTGGATTAAAAATGCGTTTTTAAGTGGGCACATTTATGTAAAAGATTATATACAGTTGATTAGTATATAAGTCAACTTTTAAGAGAAGTGGTTGACATGAAGTTCATTTTTGGGTAAGTTGGTCAATTGGCCAATAAAGTGCTGACACGCAGGCGAAGTTCTATGTGTGTCAGCATTCTATTGGCCAATTGACCAACTTACCAAAAAATAAACTTCATGCTAACTGGATCCGCTTTTAACTTATGTTCCGGAAGGAAAATTAATGACAACACCCATAATCATACTAAACACAACATCAACATGTTCACCAAATTATCATCTAACATTGGCCACAAACGGGTGGTGGCAGGACTGCAGGAGCAGTGCAATAATAGATATTGAAGAAATTGCGTACGCGCACACACACACATGTAGCAATGAATCTCATAGAAGGATTATTTATACTTGTGATGTCTTGTCAAGGTTGCATCGTTATTCAGGCTCTTGCTTTATATCCTATTAATTTCATAATCCTCAAAAGGTTACATCATACACATTATTCCAATAATATCTTATATGGACATATAATAAAAAAAATTGTTAAGACTGTATTTTTATGTTTATCTGTAATTTTGGATTGATATTTGTAGCATTTTATTTTCTTGATTTTAGCTTAATTTGAGAATTCTAATAGTGAAACTCGTTAGTATACTTGTAAGAATGTTTAGGAGATCTAGGCTTGATTTCCATATTTTATTGGATGAAAATTTCTCATTGATAATAATCATAATAACTCCCCCCCCCCCCCCCCCCCTACCCCCTACCCCCTACCCCTACCCCCCCCCCCCACTCTTCATATAAAACTCTAGCCATTTGATGTGATTGGAAACAAGAACTTCACTGTTATTATTAGACATTTTAGATTATTGTTTAGAGATAAACCATTGTAATTTATTTATTTAATTGTAGTATTATTTAATTATACTAGTAAATTATTATTATGAATTAGATTATTCTAGAGTTTTGATTATTAGGATTTGTTTCCTTTTATATTAGTACTTGGTTTCCAAGAATTAGAGTTTCTAATCTCTTATATAAGTTGATGCACTCTTCCTTATATTTCAGAGTTGAATATATTATGCATTGAGTTTAAAGTTCTATGCTTTCTTCGCATTCCACACATGGATAGGCTCTCTATCACCCTTCTTTCTCATCTTAATTTATATTTCTAAATCTGTCCTGCATCACTATTCTTGGCCATTGTGGTGAGCTTGCACTTTCAACTCACTGGTTTAATACTTTCCGGATCAATCAAAACCCTCCATTATGTCAGTTGCAACGAAAACAACAACAATGAAGATACACTTTTTAAACCTCTATGGCAGATGCAAGAAATACAACTGCAGATGCAAGAAACACAATTATAAGACAAAATATTATGGAACATGCAGATCAATAACAATCCTAAAGCACGAGAAGATCTTTAAAGACATGTAGAACCTTTGCAGGTAGTGTTGTGACCTCTACAGCTCTACCACCTCACTGCAAAGGGATCATTTAGGAGAATATGAAATATTAAATGAGGAAGACGTAAAGATGAACTGCAAGTAATCTAATGTGGAGCAACAAGTTTCTAAAAGATATGATTTCTAATGAAAATAGTATAGAGATTGTTGTTGAAAAACATATTTAAGAATAGGTTAATGATGAAACTAAGACTGAGATATTTTAGGTTAGAGAAAAGGAGATTTTGGGGAAGACAGTTGATAATAGAGAATCATTACTTAAGACAATTGAATGTTTGAACTCGTCTAAAGAAATAGATTCTATTGGAGATGAAATATATGACGTATTTGCTACTTATTTGATTGTTCTTGATAATTGTTTCAGGAATATGGAAAAGATTTATATCAGGAAGAGTTGGAACAAGAAAATTTTGACATCATTATGGTAGTCTAAATATATTTTTGTTTGGAAAGAAACACCTCAACATCAAATCATACACTGAAGGTAAGAGTTTAATACAAGTCGGAAGGTCTATTTTATTATTATGTTGATCTTTATTTTTGAATTTTTATGTAGCATTTCATGTTCTTATTTTTAGCTTATTAGTAGAGTTCTGATAATGGAATTTGAATTATAACTGGTTAGCATATTACTTGGGAGAGTTTTAGGAGATTTTGGCTTGCTTTCCAAGTTTTGTAAAGTCCATAGGCTACCAAGGGAAGCACTTTTGTTACCCTCAGCTGTGTTACTCGGACTCTTCACTTTGCCCTGAAGTACCCGTGTCCGACACCGTGTCCAAAAATTGGATACTTCACTTGGATACTTCACTTTAGTGTAAAAAATTGGCAAAATTGATAAGTACCCGTGTCGGATACCGTGTCCAACCGGACACTCCATCCGTGTCCGAGTAACACAGACCCTCAGACTATTATCCAAAAAAAAAATTTCTTTTCTTTACACTGTAATGGCCATTGTTTTGTGCTTGAATCTCAGGATTAATACCTTTAGAATAATAAAAAAAATCCTTTCACTGTGCCACTTTAATAGTTATGATTTCACATTACTATATAGCTCAGGGTAAACTAGACAAGTAATATAGGGCAAATTTTTATAAATATTGGACTTGTAAAGCCCAAAAAGAAGGCAACTTACTACAGATGTATATATAGAATATGGATCAAAATGAATGTACAGAGTAAGATTTAAATTACCAGAGTGGGAAAAGCATCAATTGCTTGGATTACTGTCCTCATGAAGAGCATAGGTAGAGGAGTTTGATCCACCTGATACAGAAAAAAAAAGATGATTAAAACACAATACAAGTTTTTGTTATAATGTTGAGAGGCTCAATATGCATATAGAGAACATTTATACCATCTGGTTCAAAGCCTTTGCCAGGACCTGCTGTGTGAAAACCGTTCGCTGCTCAAAACAAGCTGAGCAAGCATCTGTTATCTGGAAAACATGTCATAGAAGCATACAGTGCAAATAAGTGAAGTAACAAATCGAGTAATTACCCAATGAGAACAAATAAACTTCATCTGGAAATTGGATGATAGATATGTTGATGCAGGTCAAAGGGTGAGAGTAAAATACAACAGTCACCCAGGTACAAGCTTACCGTAAAAATCCCTGCCTAGGTCCGCTTAGGCCCCTTTAGGCGCTAGGCCCTCCTTGGCGCCCCGCCTAGGTGCTAGGCCCCCCATTGGCCCCTCGCCTAGGCTAGGCCTAAGGCGGTAAAAAAATCTCTCCATAAAATTAGGCGGGGGGCCTAGGCGGAGCCTAGGTGGAGAATTTTTTTTTATTTTAATAACTACCTAAACCAGATCGTGGTATATTTATTTTTTTAATGATTTACCATATTCATAATACAGGTTGTAACATATCAAATCACAACAAGAAGTGAACAATATCAAATCAAAATGGATAATTTTATTATAATTGTAATTTTTTAAACTTGTACCAACTTTAAATTATATATAGGGGTGTTCAAAGCGGTCGGTTTTTTCGATTTTTAGGGAAACCGAACCGGTTCGAACCGATCGGTTCGGTACAAAGTTGAACCGGCTCGGTACCAGTACAAAAAATCGGTACATACCGAATTTTCGGTTCCGGTTCCGGTTTCGGTTGGATGTTTGGCTTGGTCGGTAAATACCGAACCGAACCGATCGTACCAATTATTTAAATAATAAATTAAAAAATAACTTGAAGGACCAATTTTTTAAGACTCATTTGTCTAACTATGTAAAAGTTTTAAGACTCTTTTGTCTAACTATGTAAAAGTAATTGAAAGTCTCTCTATTTATAGAATAGAGGTAAGACAAGAGATGGCATACTAGACAATGTGGGATGTTTAGTTGTCTAGCCATGTAAAATTAACTTGAAAGTCTCTTCTATTTATAGAATAGAGGTAAGACAAGAGATGGCATACTAGACAATGTGGGATGTATTCAATGTGGGACTTATACCAAGTGAATCTCCAGGTCCCATATTGGCTAAATTGGTAAAACTTTAAAAAAAAATTCCTTATAAATTGAATATTATGTCTTAATGAATTTAAGATAACAAATAATCAAACCATTATTAGTATTAAGGATGTAAATAACTTAACCCTTATAATGACACTAATGAAGAATTTATGACACCATTACTTGTTTCTAAGTCCCACATTGATTAGATTATAAAAAATTTAGAAAGATTTCTTTATAAAAACACCATTGCTAAAACTTGAAGTAAATTTACCAACTTAGACTTTCATCAATCAAACCAATTATAATGACACTAATTTTGTGTTTGGGCTGTAATAGGTCTATCTTACTAAGCTTTTGGGCTGGCATAATTTTGGGCTTAAAAATTTAAGTCGGTATTTAAAATTTTGGGTTGAAAGCTTTTGGGCTAAAAATCTTGTTTTTGGGCTGAAATTGGTTGGGCTGAAATTCCGGTACAAGTCGGTAAAAACCGGAACCGGTCCGGTACCGAACCGGCTAATCGGTTTGGTTTACCGATTCATTCGGTTCCGGTATCGGTACCCAATTATCAGTAGTTTTGGTAATCGGTTCGGTCCGGTCCGGTTCGGGCCGGTATTTTACCGATGAACACCCCTAATTATATAAATAATGATACATTTGTAATATTTAGTTTAATTCAATATAATTCTTAAATTTATGTTTAGTTTCTTAAGTTTTAATATTGAATTAAATTCTTGAAATTTTAAATTTTATTATTTAATAGTAATCTTGTTTATGAATAAAAATAATACGTTAAAAATATGTTTGGAATTTGAACAATTGCATGTTTGTGTTTGAACTTTAACATTAGCAATATAGATATGTGTTTGAACTTTAAGCAAAAACCTTTATTATCCCTCTAAATTAGCAATATGGATACGTGTTTAACTTAATTTTCATATCTTTATTAACTTTAATTTTCAAATAACTTCACTCTAATCTTATCACTTAATTTCAATGCCCATATAAAAATTAAAGTTATGTCTACAGCAAATTCAGATGAGTAAGAAAAACAGGTTAGAAAGCTTGCAGTCTGCACCGAGTCAATTATGGTCATGTCTAAACTTTTTCAGTGTCTAAATATAGTGATGATTTCTTAAAGGGTAAAAGGAGTACCTTTTTAAGAACAAGACGGTCTCTGTCAGGATTAATGTCATGGATTGCAACTAAAACTTCTGCTGGTGTCAATGCAGGACCTGTATGAGCTGTACCCTGTCATACAACATCAAGACTGAGCAGTTCAATTCAAGTAACATACTAGCATTGTCTTCGCTAGTATTTGGATTACCTTTCTGCTTAAAGCAAATAAATACCAAGAAAAACTAACAGGTCTATGCCTTCATGGCATGCATGCATTCAAACAGATGGATAACGAAAAACGGTGAATTTATCAGTCCAATGTCACATATTACAAAAGTTGCAGATAAGAAAGGGGTGGTAGGGAGAAGAAGAGTGTTTCACCCTCTCAGTAAAACTGAGACACCCACAAGCCAAGGTAGAAAGCCAAAAACACACAGTTAATAAAGCAACTCTATTAAACTTGTGGGTGGGATTTACCATACATACTTAGAAAACCAGAGACGTGGACCAGCAAACTTGGGGACTGCAGCAGAAACAACTCTAATGTCCTAAACCAACTTATACTAGGAAAGGAAGTAAACACCAGTAGTATTCAAATAACCAAAAATTAATCGAGACTCCTAATAATCCCAAATGATCTAACATTGGATTCCAAATTAACGCTACATCTAATTACGTAATTTATGAGCCATAATTCATGAAAAATATTAACATTCTTATACATGAATCCCACATTACAAAGTGGATGAAAAACTATGTCAAATGTCAATTGAATGCTTAGTTTCTTAAATATCTACATAGTTTCCACTATAATCCATTTGTGTTAAGAAAACAATATGTTGACCAATTTCTTCTATTTGCGTTCACATATTGCATCTCCATCCATCAAAGTATAATGCAGTCCAATTATTTTAAAAGGCACTGGTTTTCCAAACGTGACAATTTTTTTTGGGATATCTTAATGTGGAGAAAGGACAACACATAATGGGATTAGGTATTAAAAATGGGACACTAGCCCTTGATTTTCTTCGAGAGAGTAATATACAAACTAGGGTGTGAACCTGTGTATTCAGGAGTTGAAATGGAGAATGAAAGGCTGAAATACTAGCACCCTTAATATATTGCCATTATTTAAGAGGCAGAAACCAAATTCCAGGATAACAAAAAACAACAAAGTGAGAAATTGATAAATAAACATCAGTTCTTACCTGTAATATGTTAGCAAGTGCTATCTGAAATTTATCCAATGGAAGGTCCACAAGACGAGGAAAAATAGGTAACACCTAATACAATTGGATGATAAAACCCATAAGACAACATGAACTTTCCATAAAGTTAGAACAAGTAAAATAAATTAAAATAGCTACTTTTAATGTGAAGTAGAAGTTATAAATTACATCACAACGTAAAATGAAAGAAGAGCACGTAACATCTAAAAGCAGGACCGAAATCTTGTAAAAGACTCTAGTTGTACTTTGTATGAATGAAAAGTGCAACACCCCACAGTCACATAGAAACATGTGGGATAATTTGATTGGTATATAACGTCCCAAGCACTACCAATAGTACATTCAGTCATGATCTTTTGGACAAACCTGTGGTGGGCTATAGATGACCCAAGATTTGATTCGGACTAGGGATTGATCCACGTTTTACAAAAGACAAGTGACCGATATTTAAAAGTTTTATTACGTTAACTTTTGTAAAAATTGAGTTTCATGCATTCAAGCATCTCTCTCCTTTCTAATATCATATTTGAGTTTTGAGAAAATGAAGATTTAGAAACATAAAATGATATAATGCTACTATACAAACACACATGTATGTGAATGACAAAATTTTAATGTAAATGCACCAATGGAGAAAAAGTATAAAAACCTCATATTTAGAAAAGGAAGGCAACAATGGAATAAGAATTGTAGCATCCTGCAAGAAAAATATTTTATGTAAGGAACAAATAGCAGAAGATCTAGCAATCAAGTAGACATCAGGTGAAAGAATACCTGAAGTTTAGTTTCATATAAACGTCTAACAGTGGCAACTAGATCAGCGGATGGTACACTCCCTTCTGACAATATATTCAACACCTTGAGGAATACAGTTAACCATGACAATGTCGGCGTCACTTAAATAAATGAAATAATAAAAGAAAAATGAAGGCCTTGCCAAAACTCGAAACAAATTTCAGCCAACTACTCTATAAAAATATGTACCTGTGTCAGAAGATTTTCACTTCCTTGTGGTGGATCAGAAATAATATGGAGCAATTCAGAATATGATGACCCTAGTGCCCTTACAAGAATAGGGATATGGCGATGAACAGCCTGCATGATCTCACAAAGGACAACGATGTTAAGAAAATACGCTAACAATCCTCACAGTTTCTCTTGGAAGAAAATTAAATAGATAATTCGAAATATTAGCCACACAAGCATTAGTCCTGGTAAAGAGTGATTTCTCTTCTGTGGGTGTATCATATTGCCTTTCCAAACAGGAAGTAAAATCTTCCATCGCATTACACTATTATTTCCACACATACATGCACAAGTATTTAGGCTTTCTCGTATAAACTATAAATATTAACTTCTTCAAAACTAAAAGCAGAAGAAGACCACAACAAAAAGAGAAAAAAATAAAGGAAAAGAGACCAAAATTTCCAAAGTTGAAATTAACTTGAGAAACATTTGAAGTAACACCTATAAAAAGCTGATAGCAAGTGTGGCACAAAAAATGTAAAGTGTCAGACCATGACAATCGCATCTAAGATATCTGATACATTGGCACAATAAAAGCAAATTTTACAAAATTACCCAAGAAATTACCAGAACGAAACAGAATATAGTTTCCTCGACCAACATACGACCCCCAAACAAATTCATAATAGGAGATTAGTTTCAGTACAAGAGACATGCATCATCTGCATTCGTCACTCAACAAATCTGAAAATCATCTATGTGAAGAACAGAAGGGTTTCTCACCAGCTGATACTTTAATTTCATATTCATAGGTTTTCTTTCTAAAATATTGAACCTAAAATTCATGCTAGCCTAGCTCGTAGAACCATAATACTAACTACAATTCAAACTAAATCATGTAAAACAAAAAAATTAGTAAAACCAATATTGAGACTTGAGAGACCTGTTTAACAGCCTTTGGAGCATGCGAATAATTATCAAATACAAGTTGAAGGAGACGAGGTTTCTGCCAGATAAGAAAATCCGTTTCAGTCAGAGAACACAAGAACAAAGAAAAAGTAAGTTTCAGGTTCTAATTTATCAGTAAAGGAGGAGATCATAGGTACCTTCGTACATAAAGCAAAAAATAAAGAAATGTGTTGCTGAGCTTGAGCAAATGACACTGACGAAACACTTTGCAAATCACCCTTTGCGGAGTCATTTTCAAAAATTCCTGGCTCCGAAATTTGAGAACCACTTACTGATGTTTCCTGACTTCCAATCTGAAAATAATTTGAGAGAAGGAAAATTCAAACCAATGCATCAATTGATGGAGACTGGAAAAATAGTTTATTTGATAACTTCAGCAAGGGCAAGATTGAATAAAGACTTCTACTAGTCAAATTGGCATTTCATAGTAATTACATTTCGGAATATGATTTAACAGATCCAAACAAGAGCACAACTCAATCAAATTCCAACTAACAGACAAAGTTTGCTATACAGTGGCCAGCCCATACTGTCCAAAGTTGTAATATTTGATGAGAAGGAATGCAAGAAGGAAAAAATATACAGAATAATACAGAAAAATGTAAAAGAAATATATGGTACACACCTCCCCTTCTGTTCTTTGCTCAGTGCCTCCCACTGTATCTGACACTTGATGATTCACAGCTGATATCAACATATTTATTGCAAATTGCTCTATGTTTTCTGAAATGTAACTAATCACGTAGAGTTTGTTTGTCACCTGCCCAACAGATAAAACAAGTGTTTTGAACACACAGAACAATGCTTATTTATGGTTTACCAATAACAAACTAATTATTTGGTTCAACTGGTTGTCAAGGTCGGTGTTCTAAAAATCTTTCTAGCAACTGCCTAGGCTTAATCAGCACCCAAATACCTCGATTTTTCCCTAATCCGCCTTGGTGCTCAGGGCGATCCGAAGTATCCATACTATGCTTATTTACCCAACAAAGTTGGATGTATTGAAGAATTGATACCAAAAGAATTTGTTGTACCTTTTACGGTTATTTTCTTGATAATGTTCTCATGCACATGTTAGAATATTGACATCTAATACATGCTTTATATAGTTATAAAATAAAAACATAAAAAAAATAAAACTGCCTAGGTGCCCCCCGCATAGCGGTAAGGTAGCAGCTGCAGCAAGAAACCTTCCCTAAAACAATGCATAAATTCTTATGGATTTTAAGTGCCCATACCAGCCGGATAGCTTTTGCACGAATATCATCTTGTGAATGGACTGCACACTGCCATTAGGAAATGCACTACTTAGAAACAAATTTAATATAACAATGAGAAAAAATATATATAAATTCAATATTTTAAAATTGGCCACAAATCATTTCAATTATTATTATATACACGAAATCATCAGTGGTCTACAAGAGGTGTCAATAACCCAAGAGTTACTATTCAGTTTCCCTTTCCCTTATTATCCTGTATAAGGATCTTAAATGTTTACTTGGATGCACACTGGGGTTACTCTTTTTTTTGGGATACGGGAACAGTGTCTGTCTAAGTAAACATTACGATGACAATGTAAAGATGCACAATGTTTACTTGTTTTCATCTTCTAATAACCGATTTAATAAGAAGCAATATACAATTTCATCAGCTTGGGTGCAAACAAATTGAGCTCAGCCAAGAGAAAATAATTGAGCTCTGTTCTGTTGAACATGAAAATCATGATGGAAAATATGGATTCCTGACACGCCATGTCAAAGATTTAAACAGGACTACATTGAGTAGTGTATATGAGGCAATCAAAAGATAAGAGAGAAAAAAACGAGGGGGGAAAAAATTTAAAAAATAAACTTAAAAAACAAAGAATAAGCAGTCTAATTAAATTCTGGGGAAGATCAGGGGGAGGTCAATCTTATTATTTTTTCTGGTCTCCCCTCCTCTCCATCAAGCTCATATGTTCAGCTCTCTCTCTCTTCATATGTTCAGCTCTCTCTCTCTTCTTAGCTTGAAACTTCCCAATAGCAAATAGATAGCTTGGAGTTAGAAGCATTGTCTTGTAAAATTTTTTGGCTTCTATATACTTCCTCATCCAGTCTTTTAGACAGTTTTATTTTGAAAGCAAACTTCCTTTACAAGTTCAAGGCTTTGCTTGCACAGTTTCTCAATAAGCTTAAGTAGCAATCCTTTTACAAGCGAGGTGCCCAAACAAAGCCCTTTCCTAAGAAGTGTTCTTACAAACTTCAAAATGAGCCCCATTACCTTTGCTCTTGCATTGTCCGGTACTTTGTTGGCTTTAAAATAATTTATTGGTCATTATCAGTGAGCTTTCAGTGTAACTAGGGTTGTAAACGAATATTCATGGGAATATGCATATATCCGTATTCGTATCCACTTTGGACGGATCCAAATACGAATAATATTCTCTTTGACACATATATAGATAATATCCGCTTCGACACGAATACGGATACAAATTTCCAGAGCGAATATCGAATATTTTGGACGTCATTTACAGCCCCACCCAAACCTTCACAAGCTTGGAACTTTAAAATATACACGTCACTATTTTTAATTTTTATTAAAATTCCATGTCACTTTTTTAATGAGTTGGCAGAGGCTGGGATCATGTTAAAACTCTCCAAAAATAGTTCAAGGATATATAAAAAAAAGGTAGACTAAAATGAAATCAAGCTATGAGATCATATCATAGCTGTCATGGCGTTGCCATGGCATCGCCTAGATGATCTGACAATGGAAGAAATGGCATAGCGTGAGTCGACTTGAGGCAGAGCTGCTAAGGCGTACGCCTTGGCAGCTCTGGTCCAAGACTTTAAAAAATGATTTTACCAAATACCAATAATGACCCATCAATTAAAAACAAAGGATAAAACTCAAACTAAAAGACTTATATGCCTCCTTAATGAATTTAGTACTTCGACTCTTCTTCGTGAGTACTTCGACTCTTCTTCTCGACACTTCGCGACTCATCATAGACTCATCTCAACTCCATCGCACCCCATCACAACTCCATCTCAGTCTCATGGCAGCGACTGCGACTCACAACAACTACGACTCGCAGCAACCCTGAGTCAACCCAACCCTTAGTTTCTCTTTTTCTCTCCTTCAGTTGCAGTAACCCAGCCCTCTGACCCTCTTATACAGCCACAGTTTTGTTTCTCTCCTCCTTGATTCTCTGTTTATATTAAGTAGCAATTTTATTGTCTTTTCAAGTCTTTTTTTTTTTTGGGGGGGGGGGGAGGCTGATTTTAAATAGGGTAAATAGCCCATTAACTGTTTCTTTAAGTTGTTTACTTGTGTTTTAGTTTATTATTAGGAAAATGTTATATTTTTCAAGTTTTAGTTTTAGGTTAAGTGACAATATTATTGTTTTGAACTCTGTGGGTATTGTTTATCTCTAAAGTAGGTATTCTCTATTTATCTTTAAAAGTAGCAAAGTTGGTATTGTTTATCTTTAAAATGGTTATGTTTTGGGCATTAATGTATATGAAATTTTATTATTTAATATACTTGTGAAGTAAAATAAATAATATATAAATTGCACATTGTAAACGACTTGTCGCTATACGGACGTCATGGCAATTACCTTCGCCTAAGCGTCCTGGCGGTCGGCTACGCCATGCCTCGTCATGGTGTCGTGACAACTATGTATGAGGCAAGCACCAAATAAGTCGTTTTGCCTATAATCAGTTGAAGTTAATACTTTATTATATTGTATATATACTAATATTAAATGAGAGGTTTATACATTTATATGTATAAAAATGACTATATATGTGTGTGTGTATATATATAATGATATTACGGATACGGATAATATTCGTTTCGACACGGATACAAATAATATTTGCTTTGACATGAATACGGATACAAATTTTCGAAGCTAATATCGAATATTTCGGACTCCATTTACAGCTCTAGGTGTAACCCCCTTGATTGAAAAAAAAAATCAACTATAGTTTGGGGTTTTGATTGGTGGAAAAAGAATATGCTTCTTGGGTAATGTGAGATGCTCATGGTTACATGGTTTATTTGACTTTAGCATAATGCAATGATCTTTAAGTATACTTGATGTTACATTGTAAACTTTGTTTTGGAACCCCATTCAGGAGTTACAAAGCTACTTCTGTATTGGTCACTGACAATCAGCATGACTAGAGGGCATTACTCAACTGAATTTTGCTGCTGCTTTTTTTTCTCCTTTATTTATTTTTTTCTTGTATTGTTCAGGGAGGGATTCTGCCTTGGCTGCACTTTCCTTATTTATTTATAGAATCTTCTCCACTCATCTAAAAGTACTCTCCTATTTAACAAGAACTGATTGATAATTAATCTTCATTAACCCATCTGCCTTAAATTGTTCACCCTTCACACTGCCATCAGTAGCTAAAAAATTGAGAGCTATCCTCACTAGCCTACATTTACATCACACAAATGTGGCACCTGTATTGCAGAAGCATATCATTTGTATCGAGTCTTTTAAGGACCAAAAATCAAACAAAAACCTTACTTTAGAGGAGATTTTCCCTTCCACATATATTTAACCAAAGGAAATCTCCTCACCGGATTAAGAGAAACAACATACAAGGAAAAGAAAGGACTTGCAAGAGAAATCCCCATAAGAATCAATTGTTCAAAGAAACTTACCTTATCAGACAAAATGGATAAAAAACAAGAATAAAACAAGGGAAGGAAGGAAGGAAGGAAGGAAGCCTAATAAGTAGCTTCACAATCACTCAAATTACGAAAAAAAGAGAATTAAAAAAAAATCATATGTAGTGGTCAAACGAAATGTGGCCAGGGCTTATTATGGAGTGACAAAAAGTAATATAATCGAGGAAAAGCAACCAGAAAGGGTCTCCCAATCAAATATCCTCCCAAAAGCGAACAGATTTGCCATCTCCATATCAAACAAAGGGGAGAAAAGATGCATAATCCAGAGAGATAAATTTCGAGGGACTCAAGTGAGTAACAGAAGAGGGACATGAATTAGAATCCCACCTATTACAATGGCCTTTAATCACTTTATAACAAAGAGATAGATTATAAAGGGAACCGTCACAACCACTTACCGACTATAATAAGCAATTAATTAATTTTTTACAAGAAAAAAAACAAAAAACAGGAACATTGACAAATTTTTAGAAGGAAAGGAAACAACTTAATGAGAACCGTTTTTTCAGTAACAAATTTCTCATTACCACATTACCTTCAGAGCGATATCCAAGCAGGCTTGCCGATTGAGTGGACGCCCCAAAATTAAGCTCCACACAGCACCAAGACCCTGTGTGACACGATCACCATCACGACCATCCTTTCCAAAATCGTGCGCTGAACGGCACACATCATCCAGAAGTTTCAATGCAGAATCAGGCAGAAAAGGAACTTCACCAAGAAGTCGACTAAAAGATTTATCTGTTGCTGGTAAAGTTTCCAGCAAAGACCTTACCTAAAACACAACCCATGTGAATAACCATGTGATATAATACTCATTGATGAGAATAATTAATATATCAAGAGAGTTGCATACCACTCCAAGGAGGAATTTTTCATATACACCAGAAGCAAAAGAGTGTGCAACAGAATCTGATAGTGTTAAAGAATGCAGGTGGTACAGGACATGTATTACAAGCTCGTGTCCCTGACAAAGACATCAAACTAGAATATTATACTGCACAAGTCTGACAAAGTAACTGATTAATTCAAGGTTCAAGGAGAAGATACCTTCTGACGTTGATAGTCTGAGACAATATGCTTTTGCATCATCATAACCACGTCCTCGTCCACATCAATCTACAAGAAATAAGGACATATAAAATGTCAAATTATCTTACATAGTCATATTAAAAATCTCAAAATAAAACCTTGAATTATCTTGGGCTCTGAAACTCAAAGATTTATTAAAATAACAAGTTGATATAATTAAAGTTGAATCGCATGGGATTAATAACCAGCTTTTTTACACATGATAAGCATAAATGCATGATAGAAATACCCTCATTCATCTATATCTTTCAATAAAGGTTGGTTAGAAGCATTACATGAACTGCAGTGTATGTTTAACAAAAGAACAGAAAAACCATGGTAGCAGACTGTAGATGAAATAAAATTTATAACAAAAGTCGAAAGTGAGGAATGGATAGCTCTACTAAAAAGATTATTAATTTCTTTCATAAACAAAAGAACTGGAGGTTTTCTCCAGGTTCCTGAAAACTCTGAGATGACACCTTTATGGATGGCACAACAGGCATCAAACTCTACAGTACATACATAAATTCCCTCTCTTTCCCACTTTATCCAATTCTTCCCAATCTCCAATGAGTTTCACTACCACAAAACAACGGGACAACGCAACCATATACAAACTCCAATTTCACCTAATCTAACAGGATTTAGAATAATTACAAAGCCTTTAAAAAAGTGTTGAGATAGAAATTTAACAAATTGCAAAGAGTAAAATAGGCAATTAGAATAGAAATTCATAAAACTTATAGCTAGACAACTCTAAACGCTACCAATACTGCAACATATAACATTCATAAACAATGCGCGGCCTGAATATTATGGCCTCTATCAGTTAAAGAGAAAATCCTCAAACACCCACAAACATTAGTGATAAAAGCATAGAACTTAATAAACAGAACCCATCAAAAAAAATAATCAAAGGTACAGAAGAAAGTAAACCAGGAAAACTCAACTAGTAACTCACTACTTTTGTAATGAGGAGATGATAACTATATGGATGTAAAACGGAGAAACGAAAGACTGCAATTGTAGAAGATCAGGTTAATTGCAGCAAGAATTTAGAAAATCTAGAATATTTTTGTCCTGTCAAATTCTTCAACAATCAAAAATATCAAGTGATTATGGAAAGTAATACTATAAGTAAGGTCAAGAGAATAAACATAAGTCATACATTTGGAACATTTCACCAACTAGTAGAAGAAGAAAGTTGCATTAGATTGGACAATTGTGTACCAATCAGCTGCAAGTAATCCACTTTGCATCATCCATCCAACTATTTCAATGCTTCTTTAGGTAAATAACTACATTATCCAATAGCATCGTTATTGTTCATATCAAGCTATGACTAGGACCTTAGTTCAAAGAGCCCCGAACTGCAGGGCATAATCTCCCAAGTTCTTGAACTAACAGAAATATGAAAGACATCAGTTCCCTCATATGTCTCGAACTTCTCCTGGATTCTAGTTGGTACCATTCTTATTAAAAAATAATCAAGTTTTTATCTTTGGATCCACTAAAACTGCATCATAAACCCTTTCATATGTACTTTTTTAGCTGCACTATTTACTCAATATTACTTTAAAGAAGTGCCTTTCAAAACAGTTATTTACTAAGTTCCAGCAAAGAGCAAGTAGAAGCATCACTGATGGCATTCTTACTGAGTTACTGTTAACTCCTATGTGCTCTTCTTAATCATATCAGACCTGATAACCTAATTGATGTCACAAGAGACATTGCAAAATTAATTTTGGAAGAAAGTTCACAAATCAGATTTTACCACCTAAAGGTTAGTGCTGAAAATCCTTTTTCCAATATATGTGATTTATATGTTTGAAAATCATGCAATATGGTGGAAGATGGATCACAAATGATTCCTAAAAAGGTGAAGTTTCCAAGCTTCAAACGCAAATTTCTGACATCCAATGAGACCAGGTAACTCAAATCTTTGTGGAGTCAAACTTCAAAACATACAATTACTTTTCATCCTATAGCTGCCCAAATGACAGAACTGATTGTTCCTTTAAAAACTCAGCAAAATGAAGAAACCACAATAAAATCTATAGTACAACTGCACATATTAGTCGACCACTTTTTATAAACAATCTTTCAAGAACTCGGTAACTGAAACACCAACATTCTTTCAAGGCTTGATTATTAAAAATGTAAGCTCAAAAACAAGGCTTCATTGCTCATAGTACATAAAATTATCATGGTGCTGTTCGTTGCACCTTACACTTGTACACTATCAACTGTTCATTTCATGTACAAACTGCAGTAGGGAAGATTATCAACATCTCACGGCTCATAAACAAATAAGCAACAAATGGTTTGCATAGAACAATAATCAATTTTCCCTAAAGAGCGATGAGAAAAGACAGCTAAGCTCGACAAAGAGTTAACCAGTCAAGATAAGAGTTGGCCCCACCTGAGCAACCAACCGAGCAAGCAACGACGTCCTAGTCTGCTTATGGTCTGTCCCTCGCAAATGCTTGTACGAATCAATAATACGTTCAACTGCCAATTTTCTCAGATTTCTTTTTTGTTCTTCTGTCAGCTCAACATATAATGGAAGCACAGGCAAGTCGGGATATACTTCTTCAGAGACAGGTGTGCCCAAAACAGATGGACAAAGCTGATCAGCTTCTAGAAAAGATGATGAATAAAAATCATCTCTTATTGCAATATCTGACGACTCTGGTACCAAAGACTCCTGGTCAACTTTGTGAACTGGAGAAAGTGGAATATCAGAAGCAACATTGTCCTCCACATCAAGGACAACTTCCTTGGTTTCTTCCTCTTCTAGAACCTCCACTTTAGGAGCTTGTTCATCAGCTAGAGAAACAACTGAACTTTTTAGTATACAAATTTCAGCCTCGGTATTAGGTATAAAAGGTACTGAAAATTTTTCAGCACTTGTCACTAAAGGCTGTGTCTGTGGCTTGTTCAAAGAAATAGAAGCCTCAAACTCAGGTTCTGTAGCCCCAGAATGCATAGCATTTGTATTATCCTCGAGAAGAGGCGTTGATGGAACACCAACCGGTACTACGCGTCGTGGATCAAGCCGACGGGGATCCTGGATAAGTTACTTCTAATTTCAATGAGTAATCTATATGAAATTCAAACTTGTATATATTGAACAAAATCAAAGTAATTACAAAGAGACCATAAAAACAAGCAATTGAAACCTTCTTAGCTTACCCTTCGCGGATCACGTTTGGAATCTGAAGGGGGGTTAATTGATGTATCAATCATTGATGTATTGATTGCATTTGATGAAGAAAAAGGCGGTTGTGCAGAAAGAACTGGAGTTTGCGCAGAGATCGTAGAACCAATAGGTGCCACAACCTGGGATGCACCACTTGAAGAGCCATTTGGTCGAGTTACAGACAGGCTACTGAGTCTTGTTAATGGTGGGGTATTTTCAGGCAGGTGCTTCATATTAGTTATGACAATATCAGCCAACAAATCAGGATGGATCTTAGATATAAGGATTTCAAGTGATTCAGCACCTCTATCTCCTTCTGCGATTAAAGCACCAATCATGGCAATCATTTGTTCAACAGGAGTTAAATCAGTATTCAATGAAGGAATATTAGGGGATACTCCATTAACAGAGTAATCCTGCCCAGAATCACTTATTGGCGGAGCTGCATAAGTATTAGGCCCATAACGATTCCTTTTGGAAGCTACATCAGAGCTGTTAGTTGGTTCTTCCTGATCAAAAGGTGCAGACCTTTTCCTTGCTACATCCCCAGTAGCGGGCAGGTGATTTGATGGCTGCTCATCCTGATAATATATATTTAAATTATTAAGTTAGTGGCAGAGATATAAGTGAAACTAGCAATCCAAAGGAACAACTCGGTGGTTGTAACAAATTATCCATTGTATGGAAAATTACCTTGATGAACCGAGTATCACGTGAAGCACGCTCATTAATTTTTAACATCTTATCAACGTGTCGCATAATTTGATCTGCCGCATCCCCAGCATTCATTGCCCGCAGAGCCCTAAGCAGCCTATCTCTAGACTAAACAAAAAAAAAACAAAGCCCATAAGGTACAGGGGCACACACGCTACATTTGTAATTCATATTATATTTATTATTAATTTTAAAAATTAACATTTTAACTTGGAGGATAACATAGAAATATTGTTAAATTAGGAGGATAAATTACTAGGATTTTTACATTTATCGGCTAAATCAAGGAAAAAGATTTGGTGAAGCCACCTGCTTCGCCCCAAGCAGGTCTTACGCATTATACATAGATAAAGGTATGTTTTGGTTTTGACACAAATAAGCTAGAATTATTAAAAAATCAGAAGTACTTCCAAGGGGTGTTTGATTGTTGCTAAACAAAGCTGAATGGCCCTTAATCTGAATCGGTAAGATTTGAAAATTGTTTGGTAAAAATCTGAATGCCATTACAGAATCTGAATCGCGCTGATTCGGCAAGTCTCCCACCTTTAACTTTATCGGTCAGAACTAGTTCTGAATGGAGTTTTTGCTTAAATGGCCATCTATTAATAAATTAATTACTTCTCATATCCTAAAATATGGTGGATGGCTGCCTACTCGTTTTTGTTATCATCTTCCTCAATAATCTTAACTTTCTCCCGATCCTAATGGTGATGCCTCAAAACAACGGTAAAATCTTTTTCTTTTTTTTAAACCAAATCAATGGAAAAATCTTGAGAGATGAGGTGAGTAGAAATAATTGAGACAATATGCTCCCCGGATAAAAGACGCCATAGCAAGAAAATAAGCACTGCAACATGTTGGAACGAAGAGATAAAAGAGTGCCAGAGTGGGGAGGAGAATTGATTATTAGAAGAAAGAGTAAAATAAAAGTGAAAAACTAAAAAGGGATCAAGCAGCAATGAGGCGGATGGGAGTTAGGCCTTTATTTTCTCCCCTTTTTGGCACCTTCCAGACTAACCCACTAGCAATCGATTCTCTCCCCATCTATAAATACATACATATATATATATATATTAATCACTATAAATATTGTATAAATATTGGTTTTTGCATATATTTTTATACAATTCCTCTTTATATAAGAGAGAGGAGAATACTTTTATGACGGTGAAGAAAAAAAACAGAAAAAATAAATAATTTATTATTACTTTTGTAGTCAAATTTTTCGTAGAAACCATTGAAAAACAATAGTTAAAACAATTCACAGGGTTATAATGGGAAAAATAGTCATTCAGATCTTAATACAGATCATTTATCAAACACTTTGTTTTATTTAGTATTCAGAACTGCTTAATTATTCAGTCCATTTCGATACTCTTATTTATTCAGACCTTTTCACTCAATTTTATCAAACAGCCCTTACTGTTGTAAGACCTAACGGGCTTTTACAATTTTCTACTTCAGCATATAATAGTGAGGCACCACAAGGAACAGTTCATATATAGTAGTACAGAGAAGAATGTCGGACAAAATTATTTGAAAAACTTAAACAAAGGTACACCCAACTAAAGAATTGCAAAATATAACACTAAGCCGCTTCACCACTGAGCAGGCAGTATTAACTATCAAGGCAAATAAAAAGCTTTGAAAATAGAGAAACTTGTAAAATGGGAACATTTAATTAATTCCGGTCTTGAGAACATAAAACTCCTCACAACAGAGCGGACAACAGGTATAGTTAAAATATAACAAGTTCTACTGGCAAGAACTTGGAGCTTCATTGGTCAAAATGAAATGCAGGCAACTTTGTATTCTTCTTTTTTTATGATAAAGTCGCAACTTTGTTTTCTTTTTTTTTTTATAAAGTCGAAACTTTGTATTTTGAGGAACATTTGGCATCCTAATCCTGATCGATTGGCGACCGGGTGCAGATGCTAATTGGAACTCTTACATAGAAATCTCATATTTGTTAAATATACTAATATATCATTATTATCAGCGCTGGGGGTAAAATAATTAAAGATGACGAGGGAAAAGATGATGGCAGGCACTCATTTTCTAATACATGAATGATAATTGGAGATATTACCTCTACAATGGCCGGATACATGCACCTTAAGAATCCTAAAAATGCAGTTCTTATAGAATACTGAATACTGGTAGCATGACCTCCTTTTGCCGTCTCAAAATTTGGATCAAAATCAAGTAACGCAGAAACAACTGAGTTACAGTGGATTGGTCGTTTCCTTGCTATAGCCGCAAGACTAGCAAAAAGAAAAGTCAAATTGTTAGATTGTTCATAAAGTCAGGAAACTAAACTAACATACAATACAAGTACAGGAACATGAATTATAGTTCTCAATGACACAACATAAGTACGTAAATGAAATTAAGCAAAGTCTCAATTAGAGATATGATATACTAATTTTTCTCATTAAAAATACAAAAAAAAATAGATAAAATTCAAATATCAAAACAGCCATAATCAGTAAAACACCAATGACACCAAATGAAAATATTTAAAAGTTACACTTGCAACATTATCATGAAAATAACTTCAATAATTCTAAATTTATGTAATCCATAGGAACACCCCCCCCCCCCAACCAAAAAAAAAACATACAAAACCAAAATTTAAGAAAAAAGTGGATATTTATTCTCTTCAATTCCAAAAACTTTCATGAAGGTCAATGAGCATAGGTTTAGGGGCAGCATGAATGCATGGCATCTTACAAAAAAAAAAGAAAAAAAAAGAGGGAAATCATGGGCCGAGAAGGTACTTGATGATACACATCATATAGTTCTGATTAAAAGTTTAGGATCGTGCTTTCCTTGGGTAATATTCTAGAAGCATTCCAAATAGACTATTAACCCTCAAAATTCCATCTAAAAATTAAAGGGCATAAGTTGAACAATATCAATGAGTGTCCTTTTGCAGTGAGTCATGAATATGAGAAGTCCATTCTTGGGCAATGCATCTAAATAGAGAATTGCACACTCAATCTCCAAAGCTCTAAGCATGACTTTTATATCACAAAAAGAAAAAAGATGAATGAAAACTCATTTCTATTATTGCCTCGGTAAGAAGACTATAGCAACCATAATTCCCCCGAGAAATCATTAGCCCTTCTCTAACAATCCCCACAGAAGACATCCCCGTCTCCTACATTGAGATCTTTATCACCTTCATAAATCTTCTGTCACTTCCCACCTTTAAGCCTAGTCGCTACACTATGCAATCAATTTAATTTTTTTTCTTTTTTGATAAGTAACTATACTACCCTATCATTGGGACATCGAAATAGCTTCCATCAAAACATCCCCACTCCAGTCACTGATACAAACACTCGCTCGTAACCAGATTGCAAGGAACAAAAATTTTCACAAGAATGTCATATCCAAATTCAAAGAATTGAAACTCAAGTAATCCATACAAAACACGCACTAAACTACTAAAATATTCCTATTGCTTTATTGGAATTTTTAGTACCAAATAATACTTCCCTACAGAACTCGCTGTGATGAAAAGGAACAAAAATGGATATATTCAGTTCAGCAGTACACATAAAGCAATAATACTTCCTGTAGAAAGTCCATACACTTGCAGGCATAGTGAAAATTTGTTATGTACACACACATCCGAAAAAAATATCACCGCTGTTCCAAATTGTAAAATCATTATTGACTTTTGAAAGTCAATTTGAGACATTTTTAAAGACAAAATTGAGATAATTCATATAAATCTTATAATGGACAGTATTTTTCAGATAGTTTACAATATTCATCTTTCTATTGACTAAAATGAAAAGAATCTAAGTCAATTTAGAGTTTGAAAACGTCTTAAGTTGACTACAAAAGGTTAACAATGATCTTCTATTTTGAAACGGAGGGATTATTATTTACAAGCACCATATCCAACATGCAGTTCCTATCAATAGGTGGGTGTGGGTGTCTATATATATATACATATATATACACACACACACTTGGAGATCAAACGATTCCACTGTTTGACACTCAAAGCTATAAACAACCACACAAAGAAATAAACAAATTTACTTTTGACAACGTATTAAACAGGTAAAAATACATGAATAAACATAATAATTCTGGTACAAAGGAATTCTGATGTAACGCATTGTGTGTGTACATTACTACAATTAGACATTCCTAATCCACACGCTTAATGTTCTCTAAAAACATTGTTAAAACATTCGTCATGAACGATACAAAAATATTCCTCATATGCTGAATAAATTCAGGAACTTACTGGCAGGATGAGGTCTATGGGGTTTCTTTTTATGTACACAAAACTAAGTAACATAATGAAGTCAAAGACAAATCACAAATACATAACTCAAACAATGTTGTGCACAAGTTAATGTTTTAGTTCATGTAATAAATATATATGAACCGTTTAAGACAAGGTGTCTACAGAAGTAAAAGTATTTTAAAGACCGTCTTTTAGAAGTAATATGAAATTTCAGCTAATAACATGAAGTTGACAACAACAAAAATGAAGATAGATAATTCGGAAATTGAAGATCGCAAATGAATGAAATATTTTTCTCCTTTAGATAAAATAACTAAATGAAAAAGGGAAGTGGAGAATTTAGAATCTAATGGAAATTATCATTCAGAAATACTCAGATGTACTACTCTAATAGTAAAAGTGAGTCATGAACATTTTATGGATAACTTTTATGATTGTTTGGGTCAACTAAAAGCAGCATAATGCATGGCTAATATAACTGAGCTACACCAATCAGAATTTTTCAATATCCAAGGTAATGGACCACGTGAAGCAATTTGAATTCAAGAAAACAAATTATAGAGGGTACTTAAATCACATACTAGGTTTCAGAAGAATAGAAACTTCAGTTAGGACAAGGTAGCTGTATTGCATATGCATCTGAAATCTCAAATAAATTGAATAGAGGTACATTGGAGGAAGAACGAATATGAGAGATATAAAAATAAAGTAATATTATATAATTTGTATGGTGTTATATTATAGTTTCAGAATCCAAAATTAAGTTCATTGTGAACTAAAATTTGAATTTCAAAATTAGGTCATATTACCAACATTAGGACTTTGCATCTGTTTTCTTCAATCTATATCTTTCTGCATCATTTCCCTCATCTTTCTTATTTCTCTTTGTAACTTTGGAGTTTGACAATCTGAGTAATGAATTTATTTTATTTTTTTGTCATCGTCATTCACCTTGCAACTTAGGACTTTGCCAATTTAGTGATGTTTTTGTTGGTCTAGCTATATTGTTGTAGATTTGTTCTGCTATTATCATTCACAAGATTTTTGTGATAAATTCAGCAGTAGTATCATAGAGATTTATGTTTGCATTATAGTTCAAAGTTCCAATATTATATGTAACAACTAATAATTTAGTAATTAACTTATCCCATTGTACCTGTATCAAAATTTTAATACTTGTAAGATTCGAACTGTACCAATCATGTTTATAACAAACACAAATCATCACCCTCATCAAAATAACAGAGTTTAACATGGAAAATAAGGGGAGGTCAGGATTTAACAACAAAGAAAGTATATCATGAATAACTGAACAACATTTCAAAATAATTTTTTTTGATAATTATGTATGCTTCATATGTACGACTATTTATAAATCATTAATACATTTTCAAAGGGCACTCGCATGCTACAACTGTATGCACATACTGACATACAGGGTGAGATTCTAAACATTGAGAAAGTAAATGGCATATCTCTCAAACAGTTTAAAATGCATAAACTGCAATGTTGGGCACCAACTCTGCATATAAAATGACCATTTCACCCATTGCTTAATCACTTCTATCACCCATCAGATGATGTTTGGCATAGGCTAACTTCCATCACCCATATCTGAACCACCAAGCACCCTTTTCAATTTAACATTGCATAAAGGAGCTGCGCAGCATACTGCAATAATTCCACAAACAGCAGTTTAACTCGTACTATGATCAATTTCCAAGCTTCAGTTACCTCTCCCAAATTTCAAAATAAAGCACGCACAACTTGCAACAAATGCGAATTTCCCATCTATATAAATATGTAATAATAAAATATTTATTATTAACAGCAACAAATCATACATGATTTATATTTTCACAAAATGGAAGTACTTAGAATCTTAGATTACAAGGGTGATTCAAGGTTTCCAGCAATGTTGAAAGCTACACTTGATAATTAAAATCCAACAAGGTGCTAAACATATGAAAGCAAAATCCAAGACACATGACACAAATTGCAAACTCAAAATCGCGCAAGTCAAAATGGAAATGATCTATATAACCATACGAAAATCATCAGTCGTCTTCACTACAAATAAATGGTAGCCTAACATAATATGTCATTCTAAAAACACAAACTGGTAAAAATTCAACCGGAAAATAGGTATACAAATCATAACCAAATCCAAATATATTAAACTATATATTGAAGATTACAGCCAAGAAAATAGAAGTATACATTACAACTAGACCTGATTTCACACAGCCAAAAAAGAAATAGAAAAATGCAAAACTGCACATGATTTTCTCACAAGAACGTCATATGATGATTTAGAGTAAATCATGAAAATCAATAGTTCGGAACAAAAGGGTTTTTTTCCATTCAAATACTTGTTTTGAAATAGATCATGTTAGGGATATAAACGCATTAGGTTACCTAGCTAGGCAGCTACCCGACTCGACTAATTACGGGAAGAATTAACAAAATAAGAAAATGATTACCCTACCCTATTTATTTTTTTCTTGATCTGCTTAAATTATACCAACCCACTTTTTCATATGTATCAAACACTTCCTACTAATAAAATACTATTTTAATATGAAAGATGTGTGAATTGTATGATGAACAAATGAAGAAACTGATATGTTTGTACATACTCACCAATTAACAACAGAAATTGTCAAAGAACCCCGGAGACTACTGGCAGATCTCAACAAATCCAATAGAATACCGATATATCTATTTGCTTCAGACATTAGTACAACAGGGTCCAGAACAGGGTGACCACCAAACAGCCACGAAACATTAAATGCACGACCATTTTCTGTTACAGCTAAAGCCAGAAGAACAATCAAAGATATTATATGTCAAAATCAAATCCCAGTAAAAGGGGGAAAATAGATAGAAATTTGTTAATTGCAATACTGTAGTAATTACATCAACTGACAATCAGACCTCTGAAGCTCTAAAAATATCAGAGATGAATACCTTGCAAATTAGATTTTCCAGGATCATCTGTATCAGAAGTAAAAAGTAGGATATAGGTTTCCAAAAATTTTATAGCCAACAACTTTGTACGAATTGAACCAGCCTACAACATCATGTCCAAGGAAAGATCACATTAGCCACATATTCCAAAATTCAAAAATTAAAAGGCCAGTTATCTGAATTTGGTATAATCAGTTTCTCAATTGCCAACATGAAACAACTTTACTAAGAATTCCATGTGGAACAGAACAAAAAACATATATACCCAAAAAAAAAGGAACAAGTACATTAACAAAGTAAAACAATTACCAATAGTTAGATTTGTTTACTAGCAAGTATGCAATATTACCATACTAAGTGGTACCTATTTATGAAAAAGAAAATCACTTGGCTTTGTCATCATACAAAGTGATATTTATTTATAAAAACAAAATTTATCACTAGGTTTTGTCACCATACTAAGTGATATTTATTTATAAAAACAAATTTTACTAGGTATTCTACAGAGCTATAGTGGCAGTGGCACAAAACAACATACAAAAGTCTACCAATTTTAAACCCACTATAATCTCCCTCTCACTTCATTCTAATTAAACACTAAATATACTTGGAAATAATGCCAGGATATATAAACCTAATCAAAAAGCCCCAGAAACAAGTTGCATATTAAAACAAGAAACTAAGATAGGCCATGCATGATATTTCATTAAGCACTTGATAGGGTTCACTAACCAACAAACCACAAAAGCGTGTCCTTAAATTAACAAGTACGAAATTATACTTTTCATGGATTTCAAGCAATTTCTTTCCTCAAAATCAAAAGGTACAACTTAACACGAGTGAGAAAACGGGCTCAAGAAAAGAAGAAACTCACATTTGCACAATTTTTGTGCCTAAGGTTATATATGTTATCAGCTCACCCCTCCCAGCACCCCCACATTGGCCGGAACAAAAATTAATGAAGACCTTCCTTGATACCTCTCTACCCCCAGCAGAAGAGCATTACCTTAATTCAATCATGTCTTTCAAAGTTTCAAGTATTCCAAACTATTTGATTTTAAACTGTCGATGAGGGTGTCCAAGACTCCTAAGGGGATTTTGCTGCATAGTTATAAATCCCATACCGTATTGGTCGGTATGGTTCGGAGTTGGCTTTTTTTTGTGACGTGAATGTTCTGTCTCATCTAAAAGCTGTGTAACCGGTGTGGTACCGGCCGGTACAATCCAAAATTATGCTTACTGGACGGAAACAAGATATTGGTAACGAGTAAGGTAGTAAATAGTTTGTTCCACTTTCTTGAGATGCGTGAATAACTACAGTGGTGTATATGGATACCAGTTGCATTTACACCAATGTGTCTTAATTTGACTATGACTCTTGCTATGCTATTTCTACTTTTCACCAACTTGGTTGTTCAAAAAGGTACCTATTCAACTTATACAGTATATAAGTAGATACCATGTACCCAATAACTCTTGAATTGTTAAGTCATTTAATATTCTAAATTGTAATTGTGTATATTATTGGTTTGTTCATGGTTGTCTAGCTCTTAAAATTACAATATTGAAAGAATTATATATTATACTTAATTACATAGTGAAGGAATTTAAAATTTTATGGGGGTAATATAATAGCAAAACAAGAATATAATAATCATTATAAATATATAATCTTCTAATTATTTACAAACAGTGCACCTGTATGCACCAGTACCAGTATGCACCGTTTTACTAGACAAAACGGTACACTTACCGGTACGGTATTTATAACTATGTTTTGAGGAAGTTTTTTTGGCTAAGGCTGGGAAGGAGTGTATAGATCATTTAGAGATGGAGGCTTGAGATGTGGTTTTGTTCAAAATACCGTTCTCTTGTGGGTATAATTAATCCACTCCTACATCTTTCTATACTAAGCGCGCCAGCAAAATACAAATCTTCCAACTGACCCTACCTACAAACCTAAATGTGTGCATCCAGAAAGGGTATCAGTCAGGAAATAAGAAAGATGATTTTTCCCAATAAATTTCCTGTCTAGTCTAACAAGATCATATAATAAGCTCCCTGTGATGCAGAACAAATGTCAAGTGTAACCAAATTTAAAGTAAATTCCGATTATATTGGTGTAATATGAGAATCAGCGAGGATTACTAGGTGTCAAGTGTAATTTATAAATTGTTCTTTTGGGATGTAGAAGTAAGCTGTGAGGAATAGTATTTGGGTTTCGCTTATAAATTATTCCTAGGTTAAGTCCAATAAGAAGTCCAAGTTATTTAGGTGAACTTGGTTCTAAGTGTTACTTGGTCCCCAAGTCCTGGGTTTTCAAAAAATTGTAATCCCAAAAAATTAAAGGGAGTAGAATTATTTGAGATTAAAGTAGTTGTTTTTTTACTATTGTAGCCATGGCCTGCAAACATCGTTGATTCCTGTAAGGGTGAAGCATTCTTTTTCTTCCCCACTTTCTAATATTTGCACTCTCTTATCCTACACTACCCCAACTGTGTCGCTATCCAACACGTTTTTTCTACATTCTTGTATAGAAAAAATACAAATTTAATGTACAAATTAATGTGTACGAAAAAATACGATTTGGTGATGTACCATCCAAATACCTTTAACTAGCATCAGCACAAATGTAAGGACTTTTATGGATAAACCGAAATATAGTTTGATGATATTTTATTCACAAATTTCGGTAGTGCTTGACCAATAACATATATAGTTTCTCCTTGATCAGAATTGATTCTATGATTGAATAGCAGAAGTGCTACTTAGTACTATCGGGTTCTTTTCTCCACATAGTTCATGAATAAAAACCAACATTGAGTAATTTCACACATATATATAACCATCTAGGCCCATATTGACCAATCATAGTACAATAAGACCATGAACCTTTACTGAAATGAAAATGAAACAACAAAGATATTTAGTTTTTATAAAAACGGATAGAAAAGGTGCTGGCTTGCGAATCAATCTTGTATGACCTTGACAAACAATAAAAATATCAAATAGCCTTTCAAATAACAGTAGGGAAACTTCAAATCCATGATCAATGTTCAACATACCTCCTCCAACAGAATGACAAAAACAGTATCCTTGAATTTGACCATCCACGTCCAGAGCTCTTCTAGCCACCTCTCAACTATACCACGTCGGTGAAACTATAATTTTTCAAATATAGTCAAAAAATAAAAATAATAAAAACAAAAAATGTGCAAAGAGCAAGAAATAGGCAGTAAAACAAACAGGAAAAAAAAAGTGCAAGACAGATTAAAACAAGAATTGCTAAGAATTAGAAAGAATAAAGTATACATGCATAAAGAGTCCCACATTCTATATACATACAATGAATGAAGTCCATGAATCATTATATGTATAATAGGGAAAATATAAAAACCCAAAACTCCGCAATGTTAATATGCTTGGTTTGGAGATATATAAATTGGCAAGATTACACGATTGAGCCTATCAATTGTCCACATTGCTACGAGATGTACCTAGTCTTTCCGTGACAAGATAGAGTAATCCGAAATGAATGACCTATGTAATTTTTAAAAATTTCTTAAGACATTTTGATCCTAAAAGATTGGGAGAACTGTAAAAGAAAAAAAAAATCTAGAAGCAGCCTGGAACTCAACACATCATATGCACATAGTTTTTCATTTTTTTATAAAAGAATTCTTTATTAGAAGAGATGGATAGCTAACATATACTACATCATACGTCTCAATTGCATATAATATAGAAAATGAATGCAAAGAATATACTTACATATTGAACAAAAACAAAGACTGCGTACGTTAAGACCTTTAGATACAAAGATATATTTACTCACAAGATAGAAGGAAGGTTACCTGCAATGATAACTCATATAGCACGCCGCAAAAGATATTTGTGCCGGTAATAATGGATTTTGTTGCCACGGTAGAGTCGTTATCCCTCAGTGATGTCAATAACGTTGGCATTAGTATTAAAGAATGCTCCATTGCTTTCAACCCAATCTCCTCGATCACCCTACCAACCATTTAATTGGACTAGAATAAAATATAGTTGAAAGCAACATCAACAATGACACAGCAACTTCAAAAAGAATTGAAAATTCTATTAAGGACCCTAATCATCACCTATTACAAGAGTTTTGCTAAACATCAGATAATGAGAATACATACGTGAAAAATAAGGGGATTACCTTGTGAGCAATGTCACTGAGAACAAGAACGGTGCAAGTACGTGGAAGGTATATGAGAATGGGCTACAAACATGCTCTAAAACACCTTATATTAAAACACCTCGTTTTGTCTCATAAAACATTTTGTTCTTTTTGCTTCAATTCTTTTATGTCTTTGGGTGGCGTGGGGGTCAACATATTTAAACCTGGCAACAAATATGCAGCCAGACCATATATACAAACCATAACTCTGACATACCTGTATATATATAACTGTACTTATATGAGTTCTTAAAAGCAATTTAGTTAATTTCTTTGATATACCAACATTATAGTTCAATCAATTAGATTATAGATATAAGGGGATTAGTTGTGAGCAATATCACTCAGACAAATAATGGGAATTTTTTTTATAAAAAAAAAAGTAAAACTGAGAACAAGAATGGTGCTGCAAGTTCATTGAATGTACATGAGAATGTGCTACTACACATGCCCTAAAACGCGGTATATTAAAGTACATCATTTTGTCTGCTTCATTTCTCCTACTCCTTTCATTCCAAAATCAGAAAATTAGGGATACATTTTGATTTTTGGAGGTGAATTTATGAAATCCTAAAATTCAAAACCGATAGAACTACTTAGAATTTTAGTATTAACAAATATAATTAATGTAATTAGCTAATTAGTATTACCAACTACAATATTTGTTAGTGCTAAACTTAAATGAAATTATATCCCTTTCAAATTTGAGGATTATGCAAATTGACTTTAAAAAATTAAATCTTCGTTCCAAAATTCTTTAGGGGCGGCCCGGCAACAAGTATGCAGTGTGACAATCTATTAAAATAAAAATACAAAAATCTGGCATACATGTATGTATATCCAATTTCTGAGAACAAATTGAAATTGAAACTGAAGAGAATTGGGATTAAACTCACTCAATGAGGGTTTTACGAACAAGGGTTTCTGGAGAAGACTGAAGTTCAACCAAATACGGGAAAAGCTCGGCAGCCATAGACGGTTCGACTGACACCAAGATATCTTTGGCCTGCTTCAATGACGACAGCTTTACCGCCAAATCCCCATGGTTATTTGCAGCGGCCAGGAGAGACAGCGCTTGCTCTCGTCCCACCATTTCAGCCCCCACAAAATTTAACCTCTAAAATAGATATAGATATAGATATAGATACAGATATACTGCTACGTATCTAATAGGCAATTGTAGGTATAGAAGGGGGAAAATGGGGGAATTTTGTTTTGGCTTTCTTCTAGGGTTTTGATGAACGAAAGGGTTTAATTTTGGGCGACCTAAAATAGACGAGAGACGAAAATTAATTTGCTATCGCCGAACTGTAAAAATTGACACTCTTGTATCGGAGATTTTAAGGATGGAGGACTGTGAAATTATATACTCCTACTCACGTGCACGGGTCGGGTTCTGCTGTTTTGGATGAACCACGTATTTTTAATTTAAACTTGCCCAATAAACTGGGCTACTTGTTTGAGAATCTAATTTAATTTGGGGACGAACAATTACACTTTCTGGTACATATTTTAAAATAATTATAACAATAGTGCATTCCTAAAATATTTATACAATTAATACATTTAAATATTTTATTTACACAATTAGTAAATTTATTCTTCCTTTAATTTAGTTGTGTGCTTTAATGTGTTGATGACGTAGCAAATCAGTTTTTTAAAAATAAAATATTCACGATTTTTGTGGCATCGTGTTTCAATTTGAATTTCGTGTATATCCTATTTGTCGTTTCTCTTTCAATTAGAAACCCTTATTTTGTATTTTGGGAACTTTCTAAGTAAACTTATTTCCTTCTAAGTTGAGTCGATCGTTCTCTCCGGTAGGTCTGCATCGTCGCCGTTTGGTTCTTCAGTTCGTCATTGTCGTCTTCTTCTTCAGTTCGTGGTGGTTCGTAAGTTGTGTGGTGGGTTTTCCTTTATTGCTACTACATTTTTCGATTTCTTCTATTTTTGTTTACGATGGGTTCTACGAGGAAGAGTATGGTGGAAAAGAAGAGTGATGGAAGAGGAAAAGAATTAACGATGATGATTATGTGAAGGATGTGAAGACATGTGAATGTGAATGATAGTCTGTCAAAGTCCCTAAAGCAGGGGAAGAAGTTAATGGTGAAATCAAATGTTAAAGATAAGAAATCGGGGAGACATATGTCTAAGAAGGCTAAAAATTTGATGTATCTTGATTCTGATTTTGAAGGTTCGCAAAAAAAAGTTGGGAAAGAGGATGAAGATGAGGATCATAGTTAGAAAATTGTTCCCCGTCAAAAACATATTAAGGTTTGTTATTTTAAATCTTTTTAAGAATATGGAATTTTTAGTTATTTTTGGTTACTTGTGTTTTTGTTTTGGTGTATGGTGCTGTCCAATTTAGTTTTTGAGTAGTGTCATGACTGTTCAACTTGTATTTGATAAAATGGTTGTTTTCATTCTGATTGGAGTTTTAGATACTAGTATATTCTGTTTTGGTTACTAGATACATTTTTTCATTATAGAGGTTGATTATGTTGGTTTGGTAACTTACTGATTGAGTTTTGGTTACTAATTTTAATATTATTGAAAACTGTTGATTATATAGTTGTTAAAATGTATTTTCTTGCACTAGAGTTGTAGATTGATGAATATTTATCTTATATGTGGTAAAATGGTTATGTTTTATCTGAGTGGAGGTTTGGTTACTATTATTTTTTGATTTGATTACTATGTGACGCACCCAAAATAGGTATACATCACCCATTCTGAGTCGCCAAATACATGATACAGAAACAACTACAACTTCATTATTACAATTATCGTGTAAAATATGACAATAGATATGTTATGAGTTTAAATACAAATATTGTCATCTAGACAGTATTCAAACTCAAATAAGTCTTCATTACAATTATTGATACACTATTTTACAAAATATCGAGAACTGCTAAAACAACTATCTGGAAACATCACTCCACACCCCGACTAGTTCCCGCTATATTCTCGCCTCCTGAGATGAAAAATAGAATAAAAAGAAAAAGGGTGAGCTAAACTAGCCCAGTAAAGAATATTATGACTAAGATAATGTAGAACAAATTATCGTTAGCCTTCAATAAATCTGATAAAATATAACGGACAACCAGTTTTAGATCAATATTCATAGTGGAAATAATAATTCATTAGAAGAGTTAAGTAGAGAATGAAATCTACTATCATACATGAATTTAAAAGTTCATCATCAATATTTTATCCCTGTAACATCAATCAATATACATCTTGAACCAAATATTCATCTTTGCACTACGGGTCAAAGATATTCATTTGTATCACCAGTTGGTCATGTTCATCTCAACACTTGTCCATCTTTGTACTATGGGCCAAAGATATTCATCAGGTAATCATTCATCTTTGCATTACGTGCCAAAGATATTCATCAAGTATCACTATTTAGGACTGAGGATGATGAAAAATTTCTTAAAGAAAATAAATTCAATGAGATAAACGGACAAAGATTAAGGATTCGTACTTCGGTTTATCTGTAGCGCCCCCAAATCCGGGTATCTTCAAACCCGACAGATGGTGCTATACTGTACAAACATTCATACATTCATTCAATTGAAAAGTCTAAAAGAACGAATATATCTTCTATATATTTAAAGTAATATTTACATTTCACAGGTTCTATACCCATTACAAAGGTTCTTTGTCATAATATCAGTTACATTACAACAATATACCTATACTATTACAAGACAGCTTAACAATCTGCCTTAGCTTTTCCTTTATTCTTTTTCGATCCTTCAGGACATTTAGTCTTAGCTGCATTCATATGGTTCAAGTAAGAGTGAGCATAACTAGCTCAATAAGTATAACAATTCAATAACAACATGCTTGACACATACGAATCGTATATCTTCAATAACTGAATAATAGTCATGAAGTACTATTGATAATTCAAAATAGCACTTCACCTTTTTTTCAAAATGTTTTACAATAATAACAATATTTAGTAAAACATTCACTCCGGTCAAAGACCTCGAGTATTCATTCTTTCTTGGAAAAAGGACAACCCGGAACGAATTCTGTAAGCCCGATATTACTTACGAGCACTTCTAGGTTATCAGCATATTGTTTTCTATGTTGATCAACACTACATCCATTAAACATATGTACGTTTAATCATTTGGCAACCTCACGTGCCTGTCGTTTTACCGACAAAATATTTGTTTAACAATTCAGTCTTCTTTTGAAAACCATATGGAGTAGTTGACAAAAGACAATAACATTTGATAATAGATGAATAAATTACCAAGTCTAGCCAAGGGATTGGCTTTAACTTCAACATACCTTAATTCATGCGAAAGAATACATGAACCTCAAAAACTTGTTCAGATTGAACTGTGACAAGAGTGAGAATACTTGCCTTTAGCGTCTGCTACCGTAAATTAACTTTATGTTTAAGTCTTTCAAGTCTCTACAATACATGATCACATAATGCCTTACATTAGGTCACATATAATCAAGTATGTATATGACTATATCTTACCCTTCTTCTCAATCTAATTGTGTATTAGATTCAGTTATTATTCGTTCCGGTTTATCATTATCCTTGCATTTATATTCGACTAAGTTATTTCAACTTTTATACAACATCCTTAAGGTTTAACAAAGTTTAAACAAAGTTACATTACAATCCTTAAGTTGTGTTTACTTTCAAAACAATTAGTTTTCCTTTCTGTGTACTTAGAAACATTCATTACTATCTTTGTTCTGAGACTGGCGCTGCGGCGCGAGTCCTTACTTAATGGGCCGCGTTGCGGCGCCACACTCCAGAAGATTTTCTTACTGTACATGGCGCTGCGGCGCCACAAATTGTACTACGGTTCGCGCTGCGGCGAACTCTTGCAGTGTGCTCGGCTACTGTTACGCGCTGCGGCGTGACTCATTTAGCCTAGGGTTGGCACCGCGGCGCCAACTCAGCGCACCAGAAAATAATTTCAGTTTTTAAATTTTGTGAACTTCCCAGACACACAACTTCTTCGTTATAAGTCCAAATTGACTCGTTCAAAAGCCTACAATTCACAAATTATGTAATCTACGCATTCATGTAAGAATTTTATCTATTTGACTTCGTTTGCTAAAAATTCACCTATTGGTTCATTTGTTTAACGAAAACGATAAACGTTCGTGAACGTTCAACGCTCGTTTTTTCGTTCTAAGTAGGAATCCGGTCATTTTCAAGTCCGCAACTCTTAAATGTCAAATATGACTTGTCTCCATTGGAAAACAACGGTTCCGAGTTTAAACACAAAATTTAACTTCTATTCCGAGAATTTCACGAATTCGACGATTATCGTCCAATCGTGCAATTTCCGGCAAATCTTCATTCTTATGATTTGTTCCACATTACCAATGAATTTCATTCATCATGTGAACATCTTAACTTACTTATTACAACAACTTATATTCATTGTTGGTTTTAGATTTATTTCTTCATGAGCATATAACTTTATCAAATTATAAACTACTTAAGATTTCATTGTTCATGACTTATGACCATTAAAGTTTCTTAATCATCATACCTTATATGTTCTTAACATATAACTTTATTTATGTATACATGATACATATGATCATACAAGTTCTTTTACATCCATATCACTTCTCTTAATACACTCATTACAAGTTCATAATAATTTCACATAAGTTTATAACTTATGCTAGTTTAAATAACTTATTACCAACTTATGTGACTTAAGTTCATTGCTTACTCATTCTTCTTACTTTTTAACATTCATATTCCTTAATCCAAACTTTTCTTATTAACCTATCATGACAGAGATAGAAGATAATGGAGAAGAAGTCTTACTTTTGAAGTTTTGGTAAGTAGCTTCTTCTTCTTCTTCTTACTTATGGAAGTAACTTATTTGTAACTTAATCTCTCTAACACTTAAGCACTTTGTAATGTTTGGATTATTTGAATAACTAACAAATGGCTTGCAAGCTTCCTCTATTTATAGAATTTACAAAGCTAGGGTAGTTTAGTCATTAAATCAACCCACCTCCTTATGCCACCTCCTTACTATTCATTACTTAGCTAGCACAACACTTATCTTTTGCTTGGTCATTACTCCTAAGTCTTGGTCACCACATTAACTTGGTCACCATACTAACCATATAAATATGGTTTGCCCCATGGGTCATACCACTCATGGATTCTAGCTTGGGCTTGGATTAAATAAATCCTTGGACTTTACATTAACAAACACTAACTTGTTTATTAACCAATAATTGGGCCTTAACATTTAATTTACTTGGACTTTAATAATTGTTAATCAATCTTCCAAGTCCATTAACATTATCTAGTACATATAATTTATGTATTATTTTCGTATTTCAATTCATATAGAATTTATATACGATAATTCATTCTTCATACCAACTCGTATAATACTTCGTATTATACTCTTTTCATTACTTTGTACAATACCTAAGTATCATACCATTATTACTTATTCATTACTATTTCGACTTCCTTAACGTTTATAAATTAAGTTCACAAGCGAAATATTACATTTTCCATAATTAGATTTTTATTACATAATCCATCTTACCTTGTTATTCCATCATTACGTATTTCTCGGAAATTCAAAATTATATCCCGAGCAAATCCTGATGAATAGTGTTTTTTAGGAAAATTTCTCGAAAATTTTTTATTTTTGTCTTGAAAATTCAAACACTTTAATTCATCCACATAGCTCAAATACTACGACATTCTAACATCAATAGGTTATATAACGACAACCATCTTGATAACACATAAAATAAGATTTTATTATTATTTAATTTAATAAAATCATTTTACAATAAGATCCGAATTTCTCGGTCGTTACATTATCCAAGTTCAAAAATACTTTATAATAATCAATTGTGGAGCAAAATTCAAGAATGAAGATCAAAACATGGATATAATCAAATATAGTAACCAAAATAGACAACTTGGACAAAGAAAAGAAAATTTAATTTTTTTGTGAATATTGTCGTATTCATGAATAATGTTGTATACGTGAATAGTGTCGTACACGTGAATAGTAACCTCGACACGAAAAGGTAGAAATTTTACAAGAAAAATCATACTTCGTGAATAGTACCGTATTCGTGAATAGTGCCGTATTCGTGAATAGTGTCGTATACGTGAATAGTAATCTCGACATAAAAAGGTAAAAATTTCATAATAAGATTCATACCAATATTTTGGCATAATGATATTGAACGAAATAACATCATTTACGAAGAAAATAACATTCATTACCTCAAAATAACAGTACTTCTGACTTGAATATTGGATATAATTCCGAAGAAAATTTGTACTGAATAGCAATTCTCAAAGTATCTAAATACTCACAAAAATACGCTCGATGATATAGAGAAAGAAAACTTATGATTCTTGTGTGATTTTCAATTCTAACGAAGCACCATATTTATAGAAAAATGCTATAATGCCAAAGCAGATTAACATGTTACCTGATGGCTTTACCTGCTGCTATTCACGCCCACCACTTTTGAAATAAAATTTCAGCACATTTCTCACCAACCAAAAGTGTGGTCCACCCATTTTAGAAAATTTTTAAAATGTTTTAAATTTAAACAATAATCAGCAACTTCAATAATTCATAATAAATAACTTTTTTATCAAAAAATTTCAAATCTCATGTTTATTCCATAGGGAATTTAATTCTCTACAACTTTGTAGAATAAAATTTTTTCAAATTCTAATAAAAAAATGTCCGAAATTCACATACAGATGATTTTTAATACCTTCATTCTGATAAAATACTGATAAAATACATTAGCATTAATTTCTCTATTTATATCCACATAAAATAAATATTTTTTTTATCATATCAATCAATAATTAATTATTCATAAATAATATTACAGTATCACAATATTGACAACCAGGTCGTTTCCAGTAAAAAGATGGGCTTTCCGATAAGGATTTCTCCTTACTGACGCGAAATTAGGTGACCAAACCCCTTTCTTAAACAGAACTTTATTAGACATTGCCAATAATACTATCTAATAATATTATTCAAATAATATAAATTATTGATCTGATAATGAAAAATATTGTGCAGTGACAATTATTGAAATAACAATAATATAAAATATCAACGTAGCAATTATTGAATCGATAAAATAAAATACTGAACAGTAATTATTGTAATAATTATTGAGTAGTGCCTTCTTACGTAAGAATCAATAATCTAAAAATACTGTGCAATACCATGTGCTATTGTGCAACCACGCGTATTACTGTATTTTAATCACCGGTCATTCCAACAATGTTAACGGTAACAACTACGCCGTTATTTATAAAAACTCAAACTTATAATTTTTTTTATCCGACCGTTTTTCGTTACGGGGCCCACAAATGACTGCACCATCGTACGAATATTCCCTGACAGCAAGAATATTCTCCGACCAAACGAATATTCCCCGACAACAATGAATATTTTATAACCACATGCTTATTTTATAAAATTTGCACATTTCACCCATAACCAAAGCATTATATCAAATTAACATCTTATTATTCACAATAATAATTAGAGAAAATTTAATTTTATTAATAAAAAGTTGGGGTCTTACATACTAGATATTTTGTTACATTACATAGTCAGATTATTTTGGTTTTGGTAACTTGCTGATGTTGTTTGGTTACTAATGCTAGTATATTTGGATACTGTTGATTGTATAGTTTTAGTTTTAAAGTTTGACGGATGTTCCATTCTTATTTGGTTAATGTGTACGTAATGTAATTTATTATAATGTATTGTATTTTCAGTTTTGGGATCTATTTTATGAGGAGCATCATCGCAATTTTACAGCAAAAATAATTTATTGGTCTGATATAGAAATGCCAACTGTTATTAAGAATAAATTGTCTGAAGTTCAGTTGAATAAGTTTAAATTGACTTGTTTTGGGAAATTTTTAGATGTTGGGCAGCCCCAAATATTTTCACAGATAATCCATCATGCTTTGGTTAGAGAAGTTTATCAAAGGGATAATGGGGAGATGTGGTTTCTATTTGGTGAGAAAAAGGGTAAGATTTGGATTGCCAGAATTTTGTTTGATTTCTGGTTTGAGTTGGCAAGGAGATGAGGATATTGATGGATTTAAGAGAATGGAAAATATGTTGGTGGAGAAGTGGTTTGGAAATGAGGTTGTGACCCATCCTAGTATCGGGAGGATATATAGGAGTACTGTTTTTGATGATGATGATGAGGCTGTCAAGATGTCCATAATATTCTTGGTTTTTAATTTCATATTAGCTATTGTATCTGATAATTATGTTGATGAAGCTTTGTTTAACTTTTTGTCTCATGGTGACATTGAAAGTTATCCGTGGGGAAAATTTCCATTTGAACAGACAAAGAATTCATTATCACTTGCTGTTAAGGGTCATGTAAAGAAGGATAAGAATGGCGGTATGATATACAATTTTTACAACGAGAGTCATTGTAAATCTTATAAGTTGAATGGATTACCTTCTGTTTTTCAAGTTTTTTTGTTTGAAACAATTCCTACACTAAAAGTCAGGGGATTTTGTATTGATGATCATGTGTCAGAAGTCAGATTTTAGATGGAGGGAGTTAGGAAAGGCTCCTAAGAATGAGAAGTTGAATGATTTAGTTTTTGGTTCTGGTCAGGTATGCTGGTTACCATTTACATTATGTTTGGTTACCTTTATTTATATATATGGTTACTGACTTAAATATTTAGTTTTTTTTGTGTATTATTTTGTTTCTGTTATATGTTCAATGTTTCTGACATGATATATTTGTTGTTATTAATATGTTTCAGTTGATTATTCAAAATGTCATTCCTACAGAGGATGAGAATGTGCGTTTAGATTTGGGTGGTTTTTACTTTTTAAGTGGAAGTGATAACGGAGCTAACATTGCTGATATTAAAGATGAAACATCCAAGAAGATAAAGACTTTGGATGTTCACTTTATGATGTGAAAAAAATTATTGATGCACAGGTGAAGCCTTTGGAAGAGAAGGTGATGGAGGTTAAGAAAGAAATTGAGAAGCTGGGTGTTGAATTGAAAGATGAATTGCATGTTTTTCATATTCAGATTTGTAAGGACATAAAGAAGATTTTGAGAAAGCAGTTATGTGGCCAGTCTAGTTCTAGCGAACGGAGAAATGTAATTGATGATGATGATGATTATGTTAATGATGATGATGATGGTATTGAGTTGGATGAGAATGTTGATGCTGGTAATGTTAATGATTTAGATGAAGATGTTATGTCTGTTGAGGATGATGTTGTAGTCGAAGGTGCTGTTGATGCAAAATAGTGTCATGGAAGTGTTGATGCTGATGTTGGTGGGTTTGGTGGGGTTCATATTGACGAAGACGATGAAAAGGTTAACATATATGTTTGCTTTTCATTTGTGTTTCATGTTTTTATAATCAATGCTTATTTTTTTTATATTTTTTTTACAGAATGACAACAAGAATGACAATCCAACTTCTGATATTTTAAGGCGCAGTAATGGGAAAGAAATTATTATTTTTACCCCTAGTTGGGTTCACACTGATATGGATGATGAAAAGGTTAGACATTTTTGTTTGTTTTTCTTATGTTATATTTTTTTGTGTTATATCGATCAATTGGATGTTTTTTATGTTTACAGACTGAAAAGAACAATGGCATTCCAAGTTTTGATATTTTAAGTCAGTCTACTGGAAAAGAGATTGTTGTTTTTACCCCCATTGAGGTTCGTATTTTTTTTCAACATTAGTTACATTCAAAGTTTGTATTGGTTACTTTGTTACAGTATTTCTGTTACTGGTGAATCAGTTTGGATTTTGTATTAGATATTGTATTTGTTTTTTGTGACATATTTTGTAAATTATTAAAGGGGAGTAAAATTGAAGCACTAGACATGTCGTTACTTGATGAGATGGTTTTAACGACACAGGATATACTCCATTATGTTGAAGTTGAGAAAACTGCATCTAAACCATGTGGTAGGCTTGTCCGTACGTCTGTGAAGAGTGATGTGTTAAGCAGTCCATATATGTCGAAGTTTGGTTCAGCTGATTCAACTTCTTCTGTTGTGGATCCTAGACTATTACGTAGAGGTCTGTCTGCATTCCCAAATGTTTGTATGGGTATGCCTTCGAAATTTGAAGATGTTATGTTTGATTAATGGTTTAGGATTGGCTTAAATAAAAGAAAAAGGTATGTTATTTGGAGCTTAAGATTTATATAGTATATTTTTTTAGGAAAAATAATCATTTGTTCTCTCTTTCCAAAATGTTATTGTTTTGAAGGATTGAAAAATTTTCTGGAGATCATGACAAAATTGAACCTGCATTTGGATTTGGGTCTATCCCAATATCGTCTAAAATGTGGTTTTACAAGTTGAAGACGTCTGGTCAGTGGCTTGATGATGATGTGAGTTTGTTCATTTTTTGTAATTCTATTTTGTGAGTTATGGTTACCTTATTTAATTGTTCTGGTCACTAGCTGTGACTGTTTTGGCTACCTTTATTATAAAGTTTTATTTTTTGTTAATTGTTTACATCTGATTGATTTTTGGCTTGATTTTTGGTTTAACATATCAACATTTGTTTGTATTACCTTCGAAAATTGGCTAGGCACTCAGCCAATATTCAAATATGGGTAACTACAACATATTGTTGGTTCCATATCAAGTTGACTACTTTATATGGGGAATATTGTCATAAGAATGCTGATAAGACTCTTCTGTTGGGCGATGGTGATGTTGCTGAGTATATTCGTGATTTTTTATGGATGTCAACACACCATGGGTTGCCATTGATTATGTCTTGTTTCCCGTTCATATGGCAGTTCCTGGACATTGGTTTTTGCTAGTTTTTGATGTGTATCGTAGAGTCTTAGTAGTGTACAATTTTTTACAACAAAATAGGACTGTCATGCGAACAAATATTATGGATGTTTATGAGCCGTATATTTTCATTTTACCCATAATATTGTCTAGGTGTGGTTTTTGGAAGAATAGGTCTGATATTGATTTCGATAGTGAACCATATTGCAACAAGGGGGAACATGATATAATTGATCTTGAATTTGTTGAGGGTTTACCTGAACAAGTTGACGGGTAAGGTTTAAATTGTTTATATTTTTTTTAGTATTCCATCTATTACGATGTTTGGTTTGATTTGTTTTATATTTTATTTGTTTTTGCAGTGATTGTGGAATGTTTACTATTTGTTTCACGGAACATATTCTTCACCAACAGTCCGCTGAAATGCCCAATCCATTTCCAATCATGCAATACCGTAAGAAATTATGCGTTAACTTGTTCATGCATGTGAGGAACAAGCAAGTAGGTGGATACGAATCCGATACAGAATACCCAGGCAGATTTGTCAGAGAAAAATAGTTTGGTTATGCATCTTATTTTTTTTGGACATTTGTTATGGTTCTTGACTTTGAAATGTTTTGTAAATTTTCTGATGATGGAATTATGTATTTGTTTTTACTATGAGATGTATGACATAGTTTTGTTGGTTCACTTTGGGTTTTTTGGCCTCTTTTTTTTTTCTAGGTAACCAACAGTTGCTGGTTCTTATTTATAAATAATCTTTAACAAATATTTTTTTATATAGTACAGTTGGTAGCCAAATTTTCATACAAAGGTAACCATTTTGGTTGTTGTTGGTAACCAAAAAGTCTTAACAATAAATTCAAAAACAGTTAACCATTTCTATCATGTATGTGTTTTTTTTATGTTCAGTTAGTAGCCAAACCTTTATACAAAGGTTACAATCATCAGTATTTGTGGGTAACCAAATAGTTATAGTAAATTCAAAATCAATTAAACAATTCTCGAATCTATGTGTTTTATAAGGTTCAGTTGGTAGCCAAACATGCAAAGAAATGTAAACATTTTTGTTTTTATGGTTAACAAATAGTCATAAAATAATACTCCCTCCGTCCCATGATAAAAGTCTTTATTACTATTTTGGGTAGTCCCATGTTAAATGTCAACTTTTTTTTAATAACCAAACTTTTACACATTTTTTCCTATTATGCCCGTAACATTAAATATCTCATACTTTTCTTATTCTAATTATCTCTCCATATTTAATAAGTATATAAAGAGAATATTTTGAATTGAATAGCTAGAAAGTCACTCTCTCACCAACATTGAAAATATTTAATGACATATTATTGTGGGCAATTTTGTCATTTCATTCCTTTCTTAATATGCGTGAAAAGTTTACCAGGACTTTTATCCTGGGACGGAGGGAGTAAATTACAAAATAGTTATCAAGTTTGAAAACATCTGTGTTTTGTACGGTACAGTTGGTAGACAAACCTTCATTCAAAGATAACCATTTTAGTTTTTGTGGGTAACCATATAGTCATAAAAAAAATTCCAAAATAGTTAACCAATTATGACATGTATGTGTTTTATGTATATTGTTATTTAAAGATAGAATTACTTTATGTTAAAAGGAAATTAATGCAAAAAATCATCCTTCAATATTGTGCAAGATAAAATTAGTTTTTTTACACCAATAAGATGATTACCATATGTATGGCTATTAATTAATCACAGTAAACATCAAGGAATGTGTTACACTTTTTTTTATTGATGTATTATATCAGACCTTTTTTGGTCGTAAAATTGGTGGATTGTTGCATGTTTTCCTATTGTGTCCTTTTTCTTGGCATCTGCTGAATTTATTTTGAACTCTGTTTTCAGATCCATGCTTGTACCTACCTATCTTTGGTCTTCCAGCTGGTCTTCTTGTATTTGGTGGTTTGACACATATGTTTCTTATTTCATCTGGCACATCCCAATTCTCTTTGTCATCTAACGGCATGATGGAAGTTGAATACGTGTCTACCAAAGTTGTTTTTGAATAGTATTTTGAGCAAAAATCATAACAGCTCAAATTTCTTTTGCTGATAATAGCAGCAGCGTGTGAACAAGGCATTTCATGGTACTTAAATTTACGGCATATGCATGTCATTTGTTCCATGTCCACAATAAACTGTTTGGTGACATCGTAAATAGTGAAAATCACTAGGTTTGATGTCTCAACCTACAACACAATTTAATGGTGTAGTTAGTATGTATAATAATTTTGTTTATGTAATTCAGAATAATGAAAGGCATATGTACTGTTGGTAACTTTTTCAGTTTATATTGGTAACCAAAAATGACTAATGTGGTTTCCTTAAAATGCAAATGCAACTTTTGGTAGGTAGGCATTTAACAATTTAAAAGTTGTATAACTGACCTTAAGTTTCTTTGACTCAATGATATTATAATGCAATCTTCTCTCAGCTGTTGTGGAAAGGGTAGTGAATGTTGATATTGCTGCTTGTTTGTTTGTGAAATACCATCTTTGAATCATACAACGTAGTCATTCAATCATTGACGCAACTGGAAGATCTCTGATTCCCTTGATTGCATTGTTAATAGATTTGGCGGTGTTTGAAGTCATTGTTGAGTACTTGCTTACAGTCCCATGGAGCCTCGTGCACTTATCTAGTTTAACCTCTTCCTCCAAATATGTCCTTATTTGAGCATCAATTGCATCAAGTTCAGCCATGTGTATGTTGAATTGTTCAATAGTGTAAGCTCTACAAGCCCCGTTGTATGCCTTTTTTATATTTGTATGCCACCGTCATATCTCCTTGCTTAAGCTCCAAAAACTTCACCTCAATCCTATTTTTCATGCTCTTCGGGAAATAATTCTCGAAGAACAGAGTCTTAAACCTTTCCCAAGTTACTATTCCTTCTCCAGCTCTCTGCTGATTCGCTTCCCACCAGTAGTTCGCTTTGCCTCTCATCATATAGGTTGCAAAAGCCGTCTTCTGGTCTTCACTCACACGTGCGATGGTGAATGCCTTCTCCATCTCTTTGATCCATGTTTGAGCCACGATAGGATCGGTAGTTCCTACGAATTTCGGAGGTCCTACACTCTTAAAGTTCTTAAAGTTTGTAGCCTGAACTGCTTGGGGAACGGGTGGTACCGGTTCATTTCTTCCCCTAAGAGCTTCCCATAACAAATCTACAAGTCTCTGTATCGGATCTACTAGTCCTCTCTCATCATTAACCGACTCTTCCGGTGCAGTTATTCTACGTCTAGGCGGCATTTTTCTGCATCACAAAATTTTCAATTTTATTACCTAATTATATTATTTTAAACATTTTTTAAATAAGAATAACATTTTATAACACGTTTCTGAAATAAGATCATTTATATTCATATGCCAAATTGTTACATTACATGATTATCTCCAGCATACTTCTATAAATGACAACATGTATCCCATAACATCACAAAAGACAGGGACAACCACTAATATGATACCCCTCTAACATTTTTCAAAAGCTTAGGGGGTTTACAACTATCTCATATCTTACACAAAAGACTGAGATTTTAACGACAACATATTAAACAACACATAAATAATTACAATACTACAATCACTAAATTCTAACACATAAACTCAATCTATCATCCCACGCTCCATGGCGCTCTGGAACTCCTTCTGAGTGATGTGTACCACCAAATCTCGGTTTATGGTGTGCCGGGTCTATCCCTGCTCTATCGGGTAGTGATTCACCCCATCGATCAATCTCTCCATGATTGTGCGCACCGCATAGCCCATCTTGTTCATCTTCCTTCTCTTGCACCTCACTTTATCCTCTAGATCGTTAGCCCTATCATTGGCTTCCTCCAACTTCTCCTCGAAGTGAATCCTATCCATTACCTCCATCTCTAACTGAGTACGGAGAGCTTCTTTCTCTATCCTCTCGCTCAACTCTCTCTACTCCATCTCTTTCAGCTCCCCTGCTAGCTCCACATTCCTAGCCACCGATCGGTAAAACAAAGTCCCCATATGGATCCCTGCCTCTTTACGGTGAGCAATCTCCACCTCCATCTCCTGCATCACTAATTTCCTTTGATGGTCCTCGTCCCTCAGTTTCTAGAACTCAGACTCCCTCTCCCTAGCCTTAGCCTCTAACTCCTCAACCCTGCATCCTAGCTCCAAAATCTGCTCCTCATACTCTCCCAACATCCGATCCTGAAAAGTAGCCTCATCGGAGTCCTCCATGAGCTCAGGCTCTTCCTCTGGATCAGACTCCTCGAGTAATGACTCCATCTCATTTTCCTTGTCATTGTCATCGATAGGGGCCACTGCTGATATGGGCTCCGCTATCAAAGGTGCCTCATAGACCACATGTATGTCACGCAGCTCCTCCTCTACGACTCGGCTAGGTTCTCCCATGTCAGTTATCCTACAATCACCAACATAAGATAAGACAAACAACAACTCCATTAAAATGTTAAATAACATAAGTTCATTGTATAGAATGAAGTTATATTCTATAACACACTAAGTCACTCTATATGAAAACTCTACATGAGTTTTATCTCTTTTTATCCCCTAAGTTCTCCTAAGTTATAATCTAAGGACTCTCGTTCCTAAGGTTTATAACTATAGCTTTGATACCAACCTGTGACGCCCCCAAATTCAAACCACACTTGTCTCAAATTTGGTTGTCACGTACTAACTCTAAAAATAAATCAACATCTCACATAGCGGAATAATAGAATAAATTACATTGATATAATATAATTATCCTTGTCCCAACGGTTCGTAACTTAAACATCTCTTGCAAGTTTTAATCATAATTAAACACCGTTTAGGCATAACTAATACATAATCCAATACAACTTAAACTAAACACAGCTTAACATAAATAAGTTCTTCTTCAACCAAATAATAGTACATTCTAGCATTATGGAATAACTACTCCAAAGCCTTTTCTTTACCCTTGTCCTTGCCAGAGGGTTCACCACGTTCTGCCTTAACTAAAAGTTTTATGGAAAGCAAGGATGAGCAACAATTTTGTCCAGCAAGTGATATAGAAAGAGGGTAGTTAACATGGTTTTAAATTGCTCAAGGTATATCAATAATGATAGTTCAAGATAACAAGAAATATCAATTATTATAAACAATAGTCGCTATGGACAGAAAATATCAATAATATTCAATGGTTAATCAATTTCAAGATTTCAAAGTAATGAATTCTGAGAAGTAACTAAGGACTATGAACTTCTCCTAGAATTAACAGTAATAGACTAATAATTCTACAAAACGAGTACAACAGGTGATCAGCCTAAAGTACCCTATGTCAATGCATTACATTTAATCTTTCTCAAGTGTGCACGTCGATTTCTTAACAACATATAATTCCCCTACCAAGAGGGTTTTTCAACTCAGTTATAAGAGTCCGCACCAAGTTAATTTGGTTTGGATAGCTTTCGATCAATTATTAATAGTCTAGCCGAATCAATGGCTTAGATAGTTTCTTTCACAATTCATATATGAACAATTATCGTTCTAATCAAAGTTTGAAATTTCATTACGAAGTATTATTTCCTCAAAGTTCTACTTGTATGATCAATAATTGCACAAGTTCAAATAATGCTCAATAAAGAGTAAAGTTCGAGTACTTGCCTCAAGCGTAGTTTACCAAAATATAGCTTATCAACACTCTTTCGAAACCTAATATAATATGCATATAGGATGTTCATTAGTTACATATGCTCATACATGACATGTTAGTTTAAATGCATACATAAACATCTAACTTAGTTGTATACTCTTCGCGTACTTCATCACACACCTTGCGTACTTATAGCACAAAATCAGTTTATAAGTCACCATGAAGTCAAATAATCATAGTCTCTAATCATTGCTTTATAGATCACAAATATGTTTTGAACTTATCATTTGAAAGCCTAAATCACCTCATTAAACATTCAATCCTATAACTTAGCATGCTTCTTAACACATTAGATTATGTACTGGTCATATAATATAGGTTAAGATAAAAATATAAGAATGCAAGCACCTTCAAAATAACAACAAAAAACTGATCCTACTGCAGACTGGCGCGGTCGCGCTTGGTTTGTGCTAAGGAGTGGCGGGGCCGCGCTGCTCTTGGTGCAAACCAAGACATGGTTGCTTCTGTATAAGGTCAGTACACACCCGTCTTGCACATATATGTATAATCATGCACAACACACATGTAGTTATGTGAATAACTAGGTTTGACCCTACATCAAAACATTAACATAGGTCATTAACCATTTTCATTTAATCAAGACTTATCATATTCCCGTTTTACCTGCACATGTCTAGTTAGGCATTCATGGTAATCACATCCATAGACATACACACCTACTCATGATGGCCAATTTCAGAATATTTAAGGCGCATCTATTATCAAAAACTAGTTTTTTCCATTTTTAAGATTTCCTTTGAAAATCTCATGTTAAGCCATCAAGCATGCAAAGTCACTTTACTTACTATACATCACATTTTTCACATACGTATAGCTAGAACACATAAACATGCTCACAAATTCCTAACTCAAGGGGTATATAGTTTATCAAGTTTATTTTTGAAACCTTAACCCTCCATTAGTAAAACTAATTTAGGCATGTAAGATAAGTCCACGTTGTCTAAATCATGCTTTCATACTCATTTGTGCACATACTTAAGTTATTTACATAGGCTAGAAAGATCAGAATTTGAAGTCATAATGTTCATCATGCCTTGTTTTGCAAAACTTCAAGTTTTCCTTTAGAACTCCTTTTAAAAACAAGCTAGCAAAACTTATTATACACGAAGCAAACTTATGCCTTATGTTAGACTTGTTTATGTATATATCTAGGTTATCTACACATGTTCATAAGATCAGAAAGTATACATTACTTCAAGTTCAAAATTTCTAGTCTTTTCCAAATCTTAAAGTTTTCTTTGCACGTTTATACTAAAATCAACTAACATGGCTTACTATATACATAGCATCCACATTCCATGTGTTAAGGTGGTTTATATGCATATACTAGCTAACATAGCATGCTCAGACAAAGACAAGATCACAAAATTAGCACACAGGACTGGCAGCCGGCACGGTCATGTACTATAGAAGTGACGCGGCCGCGCCACTTCGAGCAGAATGAAAAATAATGGCTCTGCATTTGCAGAGCCTCAGCACAACCCATGCTAAATCAGAAACCAAACCAACTACTATGCTTCTAAACATGTATACAAACTCAGACAACATAATGTTATGCTATTCTATATCAATCAACAGAGAATTCAAACAATTGCAATATTTTTACATAACTCAAGCTCAAGAACACAAAAGTAGAATTTATACCTCCTTGAAGCTTAATTGAATTCCTCAACACAATGATTATACTCCCTCAATTGCTCATCAGCTCACACTCTCAGTTCACACTTAACAGACAATTTCAAGCAACAGAGAATTGAATAATTAAGTTACTTATATAGAGAAATGCAAACCCAGTCAATTGCTTTACACCAAGGTTTGATTCAATGGAAAATGGAAGAGAAGAATGGGTAGAAGGGAGTTGGCCAGCTGCCAATTCATAACCATCATCGCTACCATTTCTAACTTCATCATCTTCCTTTTAGCCTTTTGGTTTTGCTGAGCTTTACGCAACAGTAGGGGATAGAGCATTGGTCTAATACGCGGCTAATAAATGGGACTTTTAATTTGGGACAAGGCTTAAATCTCAGCTACTGTATTTTATAATGCTTAGTTTATTTGTCTTACGCTTTTAAAATGTAATTTTAATGTGTTAATGCTACTACAAAATGGAAAGTTAGGGATTATTTATGTATCCCCATCATATAATTCATGTACATTAGTTCAGCTTTAATTAATATTTATAGCATGTATGGACTCAATTAAATTGGTCACTAGCAATTTAATATTTTCTTAAAACTTTATTATTCCAATTAGAATCACTTATTAAAATAATTTATATTTCATTGATATAGTACATTTTTAATGTTCCCCCATACACTTATATAAACATTTATTTATGTAACTTATAATTTCTTTCACTTTACTATATAGTTTCTATACATAATATAGTTACACTAAAGTGTCACACAACACTTTTTTTTAATGTAGGAACCATATGTTAACACATATTTTACACACATCAATTAAATGATATAATTCTAATTATGTAATTTACTTTGCTCACAACAACAATTAATTAATAATATAATATTAATTAATCTTTCCCTTCTTAATTAAATTAATTCCTTAAATCTCTATTCTCATGCCACACAAGGCATTTTCATAATTCTCACACAAATCCACATTCTTATAAATTCAATTTAAATTAATTGAATTATTCGTTTCACAACACATTAATATTTATATTCAAATAAATATTCATTCTCTTATTTTATCAAAATAATATTTATTCATGAAATTCTCGGTTCTTACATCCTCCCCTCCCCCCTTATAAAAATTTCGTCCTCGGAATTGAAACAAGGTTACACGAATAAATGGGGATAATCCCTTTGTATTTTATCTTCTAATTCTCACGTGGCCTCCTCGGCATCGTGGTTTCGCCAAAATACTTTTACATAAGATATAATTTTATTTCTTAATGTCTGCTCTTTCCTATCTAATATCTGGACATGTATTTTCTCATAAGACAGATTCTTCTCTACTTGAATGGGCTCGTAAGAAATCACGTGTTTGTGGTCAGGCTTATATGGACGTAACACGGAGATGTGAAACACGTTATGGATATGCACCAATTCAGGTGGTAATGCAACTTTGTATTCCACTTCGCCCACTCATTTTAGTATCTCGAATAGTCCTATGAATCGCGGACTCAATTTTCCCTTCTTGCTGAATCGTATTTTTCCCTTCCAAGGAGATACTTTTAAGAAAACGTGACTTCCGACTTCAAAGTCGCGGTCCTAACGATGCAAGTCTGCGTATTTCTTCTGGCGATCTTGTGCAGCTACTAGTCTAGCTTTTATTAATGTCACCATATCTGCGGTTTGTTGAACTAATTCCGGCCGTAGCATCTTTCGCTCTCCAACTTTGTCCCAACACAACGGTATCCTACATTTTCTCCCGTAAAGAGCTTCGTACGGTGGCATGCCGATACTCGCATGATAACTATTATTGTATACAAATTCCACTAGGGGTAGGTGATCGTCCCAACTTCCTTCGAAATCCATCACGGAAGTTCTAAGCATGTCTTCCAACGTTTGTATCGTTCTTTCACTTTGTCCGTCTGTCTGCGGATGATAAGCAATACTTAACCTCAATTGTGTTCCCATCCTTTCTTGCAAGCTTTTCCAGAATTTTGACGTGAAGCACGAATCTCGGTCTGAGACAATCGGTACCGGCGCTCCATGTCGTGAAACAATTTCTTTCACGTAAAGGTTCGCTAACTGATTCAAACTATATCGGATCTTGATCGATAGAAAATGAGCCGTCTTCGTTAGTCGGTCTACGATAACCCAAATGGCATCAAAACCTTTCTGCGTGACTGGAAATCCTACCACGAATTCCATCGTAATATGCTCCCATTTCCACTCTGATATTTCCAACGGTTGGAGTAGCCCACTCGGTCTCTGGTGCTCTGCTTTGACCCGTTGACATGTAAGACATCTACTAACGTACTCTGCGATTTCTCGTTTCAGATCGGGCCACCAAAAATGTTGCCTCAAATTACGGTACATCTTCGTGCCTCTTGGATGAACAGAATATGTCGTATTGTGTGCTTCATGCAAATTTTCTTCCCTCAACTTGGTTACCTCTGGTACCCACACTCTTCCTTCGAATCTCAAAATACCGTCTTTATCCATTTTGAATCTCTCCTCCTCATTTTCTGCGATCCTCTTTCTGATTTTCTCGCATTCTTCATCCTTTTCTTGTGATTCCTTTATTCTGTCAGCTTCCACTGTAAATAACCTTTCTTCAGACCTTTCTGGTCCCTTAACCTCTATCTCTAATTTTTCCATATCCCTTATTAACTCTTCCTGAGTGGTCAATTGAAATAACTTCTCCCTTCATTTCCTACTTAGCACGTCGGCCACAACATTCGCCTTCCCCGGGTGATAAAGAATATCGTAGTCATAATCCTTGATTAATTCTAACCACCTTCTTTGATGTATGTTCAGCTCATTCTGTGTGAAGATATATTTCAGATTCTTATGGTCCGTGTATATCTCACATTTCTCGCCATACAAATAATGTATCCAAATCTTTAACGCAAAAACTACTGCCGCTAACTCTAAGTCATGAGTAGGGTATCGTTTTTTGTAGTCCTTCAATTGTCGTGACGCATACGCAATGATCTTGCCATATTGCATTGGCACACAACCTAGTCCTCTGTGTGACGCATCACTATACACCACAAATCCCCCCGTATCATCTGGTAATGATAATACAGGTGCCTCGCTTAACCTCTTTTTCAGCTCTTGGAAACTTTCCTCACATTTGTCCGTCCACACGAGCTTCAACGCCTTCCTCGTTAGATTGGTCAACGAGGTGGCTATCTTAGAAAAATCCTGGATAAATCTTCGATAGTACCCAGCTAACCCTAGGAAACTTCTTACTTTCGTTGGCGTCTTCTGTTGATCCCAATTACTCACTACTTCCACCTTTGCAGGGTCTACTGAAATTCCATTCTTATCCACCTGAAATTCCATTCTTATCCACCACGTGTCCTAAGAATTGAACTTTCTCCATCCAAAATTCACACTTGAAAAACTTTGCGTACAACTTCTCCCTCCTTAACGCCTCCAAAACCATCTTCAGATGTTCGGTGTGTTCTTCTTCCGTCTTCGAGTAGATCAATATATCATCGATGAAAACTACTACAAATTTATCTAAGAATGGCTTGAAGACTCGGTTCATAAAGTCCATAAACGCTGCCGGAGCATTCTTCAACCCGAATGACATCACTAGAAATTCAAAATGTCCGTAATGAGTTCGAAACGCCGTCTTTGATATGTCCTCCTCTCGTACCTTCAATTGGTGATAACCCGTTCGCAAATCTATCTTCGAGAAACACTTAGCTCCCTTTAGTTGGTCGAAAAGGTCGTCTATCCTTGGTAACAAATATCTATTCTTAATCGTTACTCTGTTCAATTCCCGATAATCGATACGGAGTCTCATCGATCCATCCTTCTTCTTTACAAACAACACTGGTGCTCCCCAAGGAGACACACTTGGTCGTATGTAACCCTTATCCAGCAACTCTTGCAATTGTATAATCAATTCCTTCATTTCTACTGGCGCCATACAGTATGGAGCCTTCGAAATCGGTGTCGTTCCCGGTGCTAAATCTATTACGAATTCAATTTCTCTGTCTGGCGGAATACCAGGAAGATAGTTCGAAAATATATCTTGAAATTCCCTTACTACGGATATATCCTTAATTTCTACTCCCTTTCTTCGAGTGTCAACAATGTACGCTAAGTAACCTACACATCCTTTTCTTATCAATTTCTCGGCCTGCATCATCGTAAGACAACATGATTGCTTAAGCGACGAGCTACCATAAAAAACCACATTAAACTTATTCGGATTCTGAAGGTTCACACTTTTATTCTGACAATCAATTATCGCAACATGATTATACAACCAATCCATTCCCAATATTACGTCAAACTCTCCCAATCTTATCGAGATCAAGTCTACGCTTAGTTCATGATTTCCAATATTTACACGACAATTTCGGTAAATATACTGTATAGGGATTACTTCCTTATTCGCAACTTCTATGTTTAAAGGATCTCCTAATCGTTCTCGAGGTAAATTAAGTCGACTAGCAAATTCCTCATATACAAAAGAACAGGTGGCACCCGAATCAAATAATGCATAGGCATTTCTATCATTGATCGGGATGATACCTGACACAACGTCCTTCACAGCCACTACATCCTGGACAGTCATATTGAACGTTCTGGTAGTTAGACGGTTGGATGTTTTCGGTCCGCCAATCATCAGCTTGCCACTTCCTCTTCCTCCGCCGCTTCCTTTCTTTGGGCAGTCCTTGATCAAATTGTGACGCCTTCAAAATTGGTATATATCACCCATCTTGGGTCGCCAAATATATGAAACATAATTCAAATACAAACTTAATTAATACAACTGTCGTGTAAAATACGACAAAACATAGCTGAGTTTTTACACGAATATTGCCTTATAGACAATATCCAAACTCAAATTCAATCCTCATTACATTTATTATCACACAAAATAGTGAGGACTACTAAAACAAGCATCTCGGACCATCACTTCATTCCCTGACTAGTCCCGGCTACGTTCTCATTTTCTGAAATGAATAATGAAAGCAAAAGGGTGAGCTCAACTAGCCCAGTAAGAAATATTATGACTAAGATAATGCAAAATAAATTATCGTTAGCCTTTAACAGTGTTAAACTGATAAAATACAATAAACATCAAGTTTAACTGCAGCGGAACAAGCAATCCATTAGAAGAGTCAAGTAGAGCATGATATCTACTATCTTCTATGATTTAAAAAGTTTATCATCAATTTTATCGCTGGGACTCAACTTAATAAATAAACCACATCATCAAATCATCCCTGCACTACGGGCCAAAGATATTCATTAGTATCACGTCCACGAATTATCCCTGCACTACGGGCTAAGGATATTCGTGTAATCATCGATGGTCATGATCATGCTAACAACTGTCCATCAATGCACTATGGGCCAATGAGGACTTTTATCATTTGTAACATTACATGTCATGATTATGCCGAATTATCACTGGTCATAATCATACCAATCAATAGTCCATCCATGCACTACGAGCCAAAGATGACTTTCATCATAATATAAGCATGAGGATGATGACAATGATATAAGAATTCAATTAAATGAACACAAAGGATAAATTTTAAAGATTTATAATTTAATTTATCCAGAATTTAATAATATCCAAATTATCAACATGATACTGCTTTGTGGAGTAAAATTTAAGAATAATATCTATGTATCAAAAATAATTTGGATAGAAAAGAAATTATATTTCTGGGTGAATAGTACCCCGTGAATAGTACTTCGTGAATAGTACCCCGGTATGAAAAGTGTAAGACCCCAACTTTTATAAATAAAGATGAATTTTCTATAAATATCATTTTTAAATATTATGGAGTTAATTTGATATAATGTTATAGTTGTGGGTAATATTTATAAATTTTGTAAAGTACGCAAGTTGTTATATAATATTCGATTGGTCGGAGAATATTCGTTTTAACAGGGAATATTCGTACAACGACACAATCATTGGTGGACCCCACAACGGAATTATTGTCGGATTGAAAAAATGACAAAAATATTTTATTAAAAATAACAGCGGAAATTTTACCATTGTTACTGTTGAACTACTCGGTAGTAAAAGTACAGTAATACGTGTGGTTGCATAGTAGCACACGGTATTGATTATTAATGCTTATGTGAGAAGTCACTCAGTTTGATTCAATTATTGTCAGTTAATAATATGAATTATTTAGCGATAATGACGTTTTGTTTTATTCGTATTATTAACGTAATAAAACAGAAACATCTTTTTATATAAAACAGAATACTTTATTAAAGTTATTCTATAAATAGAATATATTATATTTCATTTAAAAGATTTTCTTTAAATATGGACCGTCAGATTAAAGTAATCAATCTGGACCGTTCATGGATTAATTACTATGCATTCTATTTTTCTATAAATAGCAGCTCATTCCTTCATTATTTCTTACGAATTCACTGAACTCTAGAGAGAGAAACTATAGAGAGAACTATAGAGAGAGAGAAGAAGAGTATTCTGCTACTTAACTACTTCCTTATTTCAGCTCGTCTTTAAAACGGTAAGGGGTGTTACTCTTTCTTATTCATGAAGAGAACTGTTGTTATTCCATTTCTTATTATTCTGTTGGAATAACCTGTATACGCGGTCTACCCTATACTTGGTGACATTCTTCTATTATTCTGTTGGAACATCCTGTCTGTGTGTTTTACACCGGACCTGGTTCCGTCTTGTTATTATTCTGTTGGAATATCCTGTCTGTGTGTTTTACACCGGACCTGGTTCCATTATTTATTATTCTGTCGGAGTATCCTGTCTGTGCGTTTACGCCGGACCTGGTTCCATTATTTATTATTCTGTTAGAATAACCTGTCTGTGCGGTCTATCGCATGCATGGTGATTTCTTTTGTTATTCCATTCTTTATTATACTCAGTTGGTTAAGTTTTGACTTCTATACTCCATGAAATTTGTGGAATATCCTTGACATTTGCGCTTCATCTAGTATCTATTCATGAAAATATTCTCCTGATCATTCTTGAATTTTACTCCACAAAGTAGTATCATGTTGATAATTTGGACGTTGTTAATTCTTGGATAAATTAATTCTTGAACTTGTTTTTATTGAATTCTTATATCATTGTCATCATCCTCATGTTTATATTCTATTGAAAGTCATCTGTGGCCTGTAGTGCATAGATGGACTTGGTATGATTATGACCAGGGATTATTCGGTGTAATCATGACCGTAATGTTACGAATGATGTGGTAAAAGTCCTCATTGGCCCGTAGTGCATTGATGGACAGTTGTTGGCATGATCATGACCATTAATGAATATACGAATATCCTTGGCCGTAGTGCAGGGGTGATTCGATGATGTGAATTATTTTATTAAGCTGAGTCTCAGCGATCACAGTGTTGGAAAATCTTTTAAATCATAAAAGATAGTAGAGTTTATTTTCTACTTGACTCTCTTAATGGATTGCTTGTTCCGCTACAGTTAAACTTGATGTCTATTATATTTTATCAGTTTAACATTGTTGAAGGCTAATGATAATTTATTCTGCATTATCTTAGTCGTAATATTTCTTACTGGGCTAGTTGAGCTCACCCTTTCTTTCACTATTCTCTTCAGGAAATGAGAACGTAGCTGGGGCAAGTCGGAGAACGGAGTGATGGTCCGAATGATAGTATTAGTTAGTAGTCCTCACTATTCTATGTAATGGTGTGTTAATAAATGTAATGAGGACTCCTTTTGAGTATGAATACTCTCTAGAAGATAATATTTGTATTCAAACTCACAGTTTATGTTTTGTCGTATTGTACACGACAGTTGTATTATTAAGTTGTATTTGTATTCTGTACTATGTATCTGACGACCCAAGATGGGTGATGTATACCTAATTTTGGGGGCGTCATAGTTGGTATCAGAGCTTAGGGATATGATCCCTGGCTAGGATGTGAGAATAGAACTAGGAGGGGAGAGACGGGGAATTCCTTCGCTAGTATGACCTACCTAAGTTTATTTGCATGGTATTTAATTGGTCGGTCATAATATAAGGATAATATATGACATATCAATTAACTTTTATTTTGTGGCAGTATCTGAAAATGGCATCTGAGAATGTTGAGAATAGCAATGGAGCACAGGCGACTATTGATTCACCACATATCAATAATCAGGATAATGTTCATCAGGAAGGTGACAATCCTCATGCAAACAACAACACTGACCAGATGATGAATGATGGAATGTTCAGAGGTTTTATGCAATTCATGCAACAACAGGTGAAAGCGGCTCCTGTCCACAACGTAGGTGGAAATACGGGAAACTCTCAGGCGGTCACCGCTAAACAGTTTAAGGAGCTGGGACCTCCGGAGTTTAAGGGAGAACCCAAACCACTTGTAGCTGAAACATGGATAAAGCAGATCACCAAGATATTTGATGTCTTGGGTTGCTCCGAGGAGCAAAAGGTTCCCTTTGCCGCCTTTATGTTGCGAGGAGAGGCAGATTACTGGTGGGAATCGATAAAGCATACTCAACCTGCCGCACTGAAGATGTCTTGGGAGAAGTTCCAAGAGCTGTTTAACGACAAATACTTTCCCGAGAGTATTCGTCACATGAAGGAGGTGGAGTTCATCAAATTGGAGCAGAATAATATGACCGTGTCGCAGTACGAGGCAAAATTTGCGGAGTTATCCCGGTTTGCGTCCCACCTGGTGGATAATGAAGAAAGAATGACGCGGATGTTTTTAAGAGGTTTGAAGCCGGAGATACGTCAACATCTTGTTTCTCATAAACTGTATTTGTATTCAGATGTTGTAAATAGGGCTCAGTTGGTGGAGCGCGATAACGAGACAACGCAACCAAAAGAGAGCAGCCGGCAAAATGATAATACCAGTGAAAGCAGTCATCGAAGCGGTGACAACAAGCGTGGAGGGAATCAACAGGCCAGAAATGGTAACCACTTCGGTGGTAATCAGGGCCAAAATAATAAGAATGGGCATTTCAAGAAGAGGAGATTCAACAATGATGGAAAGACGTCAGCACCAGCACCTGTCGTTAAGGAAGGAGAACGACCACCTATCATATGTTTCAGATGCGGAGGGGAGGGGCACATCAGTCCAAACTGCGCAATGCCGTCCAAATCATGTTATAATTGTGGAAGAGAAGGTCATTTAGCCCGATTTTGTCGTTTACCGAAGACAAATTCAGCTAGGATGGAGGCACCAAAGGCCGTCCCAGAAAAGTCAAAACCGGTTGTGCAAGGGAGAGCGTTTGTTGTGAACTCCCAGAGAGCAACGAACCCGAATGAGGTCATCACGGGTAAGCTTATCATAAACTCTAACGAAGTCTATACTTTATTTGATACCGATTCTACCCATTCTTTTATTTCTCCTACTTGCGCTCATCGATTAAATTTGATTCCGGAGAAATTAGACTTTGACTTAGCTGTTGAAACTCCATTGGGAGAAACCTTCATTACATCCACGGTTTATAAGTCTTGTTTGGTTCAAGTTGGTACCCACACATTACCTGTCGATCTTATTTCATTAAAAATACTTGCATTTGACGTGATTCTAGGGATTGATTGGTTAACTACTTATCATGCAAAAATTGATTGTTTTCGTAAGGTTGTTAGCTTTCATATTCCTAATCGACCTATTATGCGAATTCAAGCAACCAAACCATTAAAATCAATCGCTGTCATCTCAAGCCATAAAGCTATTCGTTTATTGAAAAACGGATGTCACGCTTTCTTAGCTCATGTCACAGATCTAAACAAAAATACGTCATCTTTGAATGATATTTCTGTTGTTAATAAATTTCCTGACGTATTTCCCGAAGAACTTCCTGGCCTACCCCCAGAGCGTGAAATTGAATTTTGTATCGACCTTGAACCCGGTACAAAACCCATTTCCAAAGCCCCATATCGAATGGCTCCTATTGAACTTCAGGAGTTAAAGACCCAACTGCAGGAATTGTTAGACATTGATTTTATTCGTCCTAGTACTTCTCCTTGGGGTGCTCCTGTTCTGTTCGTGAAGAAGAAAGATGGGAGTATGCGACTTTGTATTGATTATCGGGAGTTGAATCATGTCACCATCAAAAATAGGTACCCATTGCCACGTATTGATGACCTGTTTGACCAGTTGCAAGGAACACAATTCTTTTCAAAGATCGATCTTCGTTCTGGATATCATCAGCTGAAGGTTAGAACTGAGGATATTCCAAAGACTGCCTTCAGAACTCGGTATGGGCATTATGAATTCTTAGTTATGTCTTTTGGATTGACTAATGCTCCTGCTGCCTTCATGGATATGATGAACAGGGTATTTAAGGAATATTTGGATCACTTTGTGGTCGTCTTTATCGATGACATCCTTGTTTATTCCAAAAGCCGTGAAGATCATGAGCAACACTTGAGGCTGGTACTCCAAAAGCTTCGTGAATACAAACTTTATGCCAAGTTAAAGAAATGCGAGTTCTGGCTGGAAGAGGTAGCATTCCTTGGGCACGTAGTATCAAGTCGTGGAATATCGGTTGACTCGGCAAAGATTGAAGCTATTCAAAGCTGGGAGCAACCTAAATCAGTGACCGAGGTACGTAGCTTTCTTGGTTTAGCTGGTTATTATCGGAGATTCGTGGAAGGATTTTCTCGAATCGCTACTCCATTAACTCAGCTGACTCGGAAAGATACAAAGTTCGGTTGGAGCGAAGAATGTGAGCAGAGTTTTCAAGAACTCAAGAGGAGACTCATTTCAGCACCTGTTCTAACAATACCATCTGGCTCGGAGGGATTTGTCATCTACAGTGATGCTTCGAGCAAAGGGTTGGGATGCGTTCTCATGCAACATGGAAAAGTCATAGCCTATGCATCAAGACAACTCAAGGAATATGAGAGGAATTATCCTACTCATGATCTAGAGTTGGCAGCTGTTGTCTTTGCACTTAAAATTTGGAGGCATTACTTGTATGGGGAGAAGGTGGAGATCTTTACGGATCATAAAAGCCTCAAATATTTCTTCACTCAAAAGGAACTCAACATGCGACAACGACGTTGGCTTGAACTGTTGAAAGATTATGATCATACCATTCAATACCATCCTGGAAAAGCAAACGTGGTAGCTGACGCATTGAGTAGAAGATCATATGCAAGTACGAGTGCAATATTGTCAACACAAAGGCCCATTTTGTGTGACTTGCAAAGGATGAAGATAGAGTTAAAGACTCCAGGGACCCATGTGATGATGGCGAATATACGAGTAGAACCAACTTTAATCGATAAAGTTAAAGCTGCTCAAGCTACAGACCTGGAGCTGATGCGTATGAGGAAGAAAGTGCAAGAAGGTTCTATGCCGGAAGCAAGAATCGATGAAGAAGGAATACTTCGAGTCAACTCCAGACTTTGTGTTCCTAACAACCCTGATTTAAAGTATGAAATCATGATGGAGGCGCACAACACACCGTTTGCAATCCATCCTGGAAGTACCAAAATGTATCATGATCTTCGTCATACATTTTGGTGGAGCAATATGAAGAGAGAGATAGCGTTGTTTATCTCAAGGTGTCTAACTTGTCAACGAGTCAAAGCGGAGCATCAAGTACCAAAAGGTCCATTGCAACCACTTGAAATTCCAGAATGGAAGTGGGAGCACATTACCATGGATTTCGTTACCGGTCTTCCTAAGGTTTCTCAAGGTATAGATGCGATTTGGGTCATTGTTGATAGATTGACCAAGTCTGCTCATTTCTTACCGATACGAGAAACTTATACACTTGAACGTCTTGCTCGTATGTACATAAACGAGATTGTAAGACTGCATGGTATGCCAGTATCCATAGTTTCTGATCGAGACCCAAGATTCACTTCACGATTTTGGGTTAGTTTACAAAAAGCTATGGGCACGGCGTTACGATTTAGTTCAGCATATCATCCTCAGACGGACGGACAATCAGAGAGGACTATTCAAACTCTTGAAGATCTATTAAGACTATGTGTCTTTGACTTCAAGGGAAGTTGGGACAAGTTCTTACCATTGGTGGAGTTTTCCTACAACAACAGTTATCAAGCAAGTATTGGCATGGCTCCATTCGAAGCAATGTATGGAAGAAAATGTCGTTCTCAAGTATGCTGGGATGAGGTGGGTGAAGCAACGTTGTTGGGACCGGAGTTGGTACGTATGACTACAGAAAAGATTCAAACGATCCGACAACGTATAAAAACCTCACAAGATCGACAAAAGAGTTATGCTGATCTTCATCGAAAGGATGTGGAATTTGATGTAGGAGATCATGTGTTCTTACGTGTTGCTCCATGGAAAGGAGTTACGAGATTTGGAAAGAGAGGAAAGCTCAATCCTCGATTCATCGGTCCATTTTTAATCCTCGATCGAGTAGGAACTGTGGCTTATAGACTCGCTTTACCACCAAGTATGTCTCGTGTTCATAACGTTTTTCACATATCCATGTTACGCAAATATGTGGAAGACCCGAACCACATTATTGAGTTAGAACCGGACGAAATAGCGGAAGATTTGACGTATGAAGAAGTTCCTGTTCAAATCTTGGATAAGAAGGAACATATTCTACGCTCCAAGGTTATACCTCAAGTCAAAGTTTTGTGGAGAAACCACGATGTTGAGGAAATGACTTGGGAGTTAGAATCTGAAATGAAATCAAGGTATCCTTACCTCTTCGACATACCAGGTACGTACCCTAATTTCGAGGGCGAAATTTCATAAGAAGGGGAGGTTGTAAGACCCCAACTTTTATAAATAAAGATGAATTTTCTATAAATATTATTTTTAAATATTATGGAGTTAATTTGATATAATGTTATAGTTGTGGGTAATATTTATAAATTTTGTAAAGTACGCAAGTTGTTATATAATATTCGATTGGTCGGAGAATATTCGTTTTAACAGGGAATATTCGTACAACGACACAATCATTGGTGGACCCCACAACGGAATTATTGTCGGATTGAGAAAACGACAAAAATATTTTATTAAAAATAACAGCGGAAATTTTACCATTGTTACTGTTGAACTACTCGGTAGTAAAAGTACAGTAATACGTGTGGTTGCATAGTAGCACACGGTATTGATTATTAATGCTTATGTGAGAAGTCACTCAGTTTGATTCAATTATTGTCAGTTAATAATATGAATTATTTAGCGATAATGACGTTTTGTTTTATTCGTATTATTAACGTAATAAAACAGAAACATCTTTTTATATAAAACAGAATACTTTATTAAAGTTATTCTATAAATAGAATATATTATATTTTATTTAAAAGATTTTTCTTTAAATATGGACCGTCAGATTAAAGTAATCAATCTGGACCGTTCATGGAGTAGTTACTATGCATTCTATTTTTCTATAAATAGCAGCTCATTCCTTCATTATTTCTTACGAATTCACTGAACTCTAGAGAGAGAAACTATAGAGAGAACTATAGAGAGAGAGAAGAAGAGTATTCTGCTACTTAACTACTTCCTTATTTCAGCTCGTCTTTAAAACGGTAAGGGGTGTTATTCTTTCTTATTCATGAAGAGAACTGTTGTTATTCCATTTCTTATTATTCTGTTGGAATAACCTGTATACGCGGTCTACCCTATACTTGGTGACATTCTTCTATTATTCTGTTGGAACATCCTGTCTGTGTGTTTTACACCAGACCTGGTTCCGTTTTTATTATTATTCTGTTGGAACATCCTGTCTGTGTGTTTTACACCGGACCTGGTTCCGTCTTGTTATTATTCTGTTAGAATATCCTGTCTGTGTGTTTTACACCGGACCTGGTTCCATTATTTATTATTCTGTTGGAATATCCTGTCTGTGCGTTTACGCCGGACCTGGTTCCATTATTTATTATTCTGTTAGAATAACCTGTCTGTGCGGTCTATCGCATGCATGGTGATTTCTTTTGTTATTCCATTCTTTATTATACTCAGTTGGTTAAGTTTTGACTTCTATACTCCATGAAATTTGTGGAATATCCTTGACATTTGCGCTTCATCTAGTATCTATTCATGAAAATATTCTCCTGATCATTCTTGAATTTTACTCCACAAAGTAGTATCATGTTGACAATTTGGACGTTGTTAATTCTTGGATAAATTAATTCTTGAACTTGTTTTATTGAATTCTTATATCATTGTCATCATCCTCATGTTTATATTCTGTTGAAAGTCATCTGTGGCCTGTAGTGCATAGATGGACTTGGTATGATTATGACCAGGGATTATTCGGTGTAATCATGACCGTAATGTTACGAATGATGTGGTAAAAGTCCTCATTGGCCCGTAGTGCATTGATGGACAGTTGTTGGCATGATCATGGCCTTTAATGAATATACGAATATCCTTGGCCGTAGTGCAGGGGTGATTCGATGATGTGAATTATTTTATTAAGCTGAGTCCCAGCGATCACAGTGTTGGAAAATCTTTTAAATCATAAAAGATAGTAGAGTTTATTTTCTACTTGACTCTCTTAATGGATTGCTTGTTCCGCTACAGTTAAACTTGATGTCTATTATATTTTATCAGTTTAACATTGTTGAAGGCTAATGATAATTTATTCTGCATTATCTTAGTCGTAATATTTCTTACTGGGCTAGTTGAGCTCACCCTTTCTTTCACTGTTCTCTTCAGGAAATGAGAACGTAGCTGGGGCAAGTCGGGGAACGGAGTGATGGTCCGAATGATAGTATTAGTTGGTAGTCCTCACTATTCTATGTAATGGTGTGTTAATAATGTAATGAGGACTCCTTTTGAGTATAAATACTCTCTAGAAGATAATATTTGTATTCAAACTCACAGTTTATATTTTGTCGTATTGTACACGACAGTTGTATTATTAAGTTGTATTTGTATTCTGTACTATGTATCTGACGACCCAAGATGGGTGATGTATACCTAATTTTGGGGGCGTCACAAAAAGTACCCGAATTCCCGAGTGAATAATACCCGAGTAAATAGTGTGACGCCCCCAAAATAGGTATACATCACCTATTCTTAGTCGCCAAAAATATGGTACAAAATTCAAATACAACTTAATTATACAACTGTCGTGTAAAATACGACAAAACATAAGCTGTGAGTTTAAATACAACACTTTTTTCTAAACAGGATTCAAACTCAAAATAAGTCCTCAATACATTTATTCCCACACTATTTCATAGAATAGTGAGGACTACTAATACTATCATCTGAACCGTCACTCCGTTCCCCGACTAGTTCCTGCTACGTTCTCATTTCCTGAAGAGAACAATGAAAACAAAAGGGTGAGCTCAACTAGCCCAGTAAAAAATATTATGACTAAGATAATGCAGAATAAATTATCAGTAGCCTTCAATAGTGTTAAACTGATAAAATATAACAAATATCAAGTTTAACTGCAGCGGAACAAGCAACCCCTTAGAAGAGTCAAGTAGAGAATAAAATCTACTATCTTCTATGATTTAAAAGGTTTTTCATGACTTTTATCGCTGGAACTCAGCTTAATAAATAATTCACATCATCCCTGCACTACGGCCAAGGATATTCTTTAGTATCACGACCACAATTATCCATGCACTACAGGCCAAGAATATTTGTGTATTCATTAATGGTCATGATCATGCCAACCACTGTCCATCAATGCACTACGGGCCAATGAGGACCTTTACCATATCATTTGTAACATTACGATCATGATTATACCGAATAATCCCTGGTCATAGTCATACCAAGTCCATCTATGCACTACCGGCCACAGATGACTTTCAACAGTATATAAACATGAGGATGATGACAATGATATAAGAATTCAATAAAACAAGTTCAAGAATTAATTTATCGAGGAACTAATAACGTTCAAATTGTCAACATGATACTGCTTTGTGGAGTAAAATTCAAGAACGCTCAGAAGAATATTTTCATAAAAAGATACTGGATGAAGCGCAAATATCAAGGATATTCCACTAATTTCATGGAGTATAAAAGTCAAAACTTTAACCAACTGACTATAATAAAGAATGTAATAACAAAAGAAATCACCATGCATGCGATAGACCGCACAGACAGGTTATTCCAACAGAAAAATAAATAATGGAACCAAGTCATGCGTAAACGCACCGACAGGATATTCCGACAGAATAATAAATAATGGAACCAGGTCCGGCGTAAAACGCACAGACATGATATTCTAACAGAATAATAAAGAAAGGAATAACAGAAGAATTTCACCAAGTATAGGGTAGCCAGAGTATACAGGTTATTCCAACAGAATAATAAAGAATGGAATAACAGAAGTTCTCTTCATGAATAAGAAAGAAAGAATACCGAGTACAACAAATAATACCCCTTACCTTAAGAAGAAGAATACTGGATATATGACTAGTGCAGTAGCAGAATACTTTTCTTCTTTCTCTATAACTTCTCTCTCTAGAGTTTCAGTGAATTCGTAAGAAATAATGAAGGAATGAGCTTCTATTTATAGAAGAATGGAATGCATAGTAACTAATTCATGAATGGTTCAGATTGATTTACTTTAATCTGACGGTCCATATTTAAAGCAAAATCTTTTAAATAAAATATAATATATTCTATTTATAATCTAATAAAATGAATAGCTTTATAAAAGATTTTACTATACAAACACTATGCAGGCACTATGCAGGTACTATATAAACACTATGCATAATAAAATATAATATATTCTAATTATTGTCTAATAAAATAAATAACTTTATAAAAGTATTCTGTTTTATATTAAAAGATTTTACTATTAGCCTAATAAAACGAATAACTTTATAAAAGTATTCTATTTTATATAAAATGCTTTTCTGTTTTATTACATTAATAATACCAATAAAACAAAACTGAGTGACTTATCACGTAAGCATCAATAATCAATACTGTGTGCTACTATGCAACCATGCGTATTACTGTACTTTTACTACCGAGTAGTTCAACAGTATTAATGGTAAAACTTCCGCCGTTATTTTTATAAAGTATTTTTGTCGTTTTCTCAATCCGACAATAATTCCGTTGTGGGGTCCACCAATGATTGTGTTGTCGTACGAATATTCCCTGTTAAAACGAATATTTCCCGACCAATCGAATATTATATAGCAACTTGCATACTTTGCAAAACTTATAAATATTACCCACAACTATAACATTATATCAATTTCACTCCATAATATTCAAAAATGATATTTATAGAAAATTCATCTTTATTTATAAAAGTTGGGGTCTTACAAATAGTAACTAAGTAAATAGTAACCCGTAAATAGTACCTCGGGTGAAAATATTGATATTTAATAAGAAAGTTCAGATCAATATTCCAATGAAACGATACTGGATGAAGTGCAAAACTCAAGGATATTCCACTCATTTTAGGGATTATAGATGCAATACTTACCATAGTAAGTTTAGATGAAAAGAAATAACATACGAAACTACAAATGGATTTTCACCTGTCATGCGGTACATAATCCGTGTAGACAGGTTATTCCAACATATTAAAGGATGAATACGAAAAATATTATTCCCTATGAATACGAAAAAAAATAATATCTCTTACCTTAGTAGAAGAAGGGATACTGCAATAGTGAAGCAGTAGAATACTCTTATTCTTGCTCTCTATAGTTTCTCTCTCTATAGTTTCTCTTGTGAGTCTCAGTGAATTGGTGAGAATGAAAAAAGAATTAAGCTTCTATTTATAGGAGAATGGACTAAATAGTAACTGATTCACGAATGATCCAGATTAATTTACTATTAGAACGAACGGTCTATATTGATTACTATTAAAACCATAACCGACGATCCAGATTGATTTACTTTTAAAATCATCACCGACGGTCCAGATTGATTTACTTTTAAAACCACCATCGACGGTCAAGATTGATTTACTATTAAAACCACCACCGACGGTCCAGATTGATTTACTATTAAAACCAACACCGATGGTCCAAATTGATTTACTATTAAAACCACCACCGACGGTTCATAAAATTAGTAAATCATCCCATGGAATACTAAGTCAAACTTACAACAAATGCCTCATAACGAATCCCTATATTTATATCAAAAATTGAATAAATATTTACCATAAATTATTTATCTTTAATAAACACATTTTTAATATTTCAACAATTATTCGTAATTAATATTATAACTCACAATATTTAACAACCAGATAATTTCCAGGAAAGAGGGTGCTTTTAGATAAGAATTTCTCCATATTGGCGCGCAATTAGGTGACCAAACCTCTCATCGACAGAACTTTCTAGACATCGTCAATATTGCAAATAATAATATTAATAACTTTGTTGTTTCAATTATTGATTTAATAATAATAAATATTATGTAGATGATACTGTGACAATAATTGAATCAATAATATAAGAGATATTATGCAGCAACTACTGTAACAATAATTGAATAAACTGAGTGGCTTCTTACGTAAGCATCAATAATCAATACCGTGTGCTACTATGCAACCACGCGTATTACTGTATTTTTACCACTGGGTATTTCAACAGTTTAACGGTAAAACTTTCGCCGTTATTTTTATAAAAAGATATTTATGTCGTTTTTTAACTCCGATAATTATTCCGTTGTGGGGTCCACCAATGATGGTGTCGTAGTACGGATATTCCCCGACACAACGAATATTTTATATCAACTTACTTACTTTGAAAAATTTATAAATATTACCCACAACTATAATATTATATCAAATTCACACCATAATATTTAAAAATATATTTTGAGAAAAAAATAATCTTTATTTATGAATGTTGGGGTCTTACAACCTCCCCGTCTTATGAAATTTCGTCCTCGAAATTAGGGTACATATCTGGTATGTCGATGAGGTGACGATACCTTGATTTTATTTCAGATTCTAACTCCTAGGTCATTTCCTCAACATCGTGGTTTCTCTACAAAACTTTGACTTGAGGTATAACCTTGAAGTGTAGAATATGCTCCTTCTTTTTCAAGATTTTAACAGGTACCTTTTCATACGTTAAATCTTCCGCTATTTTGTACGGTTCTAACTCAATAATGTGGTTTGGATCTTCCATATATTTTCATAACATGGATATGTGAAAAACGTTATGAACACGAGACATACTTGGCGGTAAGGCGAGTCTATAAGCTACATTTCCTACTCGATCGAGGATTTCAAATGTCCCAATGAATCGAGGATTGAGCTTTCGTCTCTTTTCAAATCTTGTAACTCCTTTCCATGGAGCAAAACGTAACAATACATGATCATCTACATTGAATTTCACGTCCTTTCGATGAAGATCAACATAACTCTTTTGTCGATCTTTTGAGATTTTTATACTTTGTCGGATCATTTGAATCTTTTCTGTAGTCATACGTACCAATTTCGGTCCCAACAACGTTGCTTCACCCACCTTGTCCCAACATACTGGAGAACGACACTTGCGTCCATACAACGCCTCAAATGGAGCCATGCTAATATTTGTTTGATAACTTTTGTTGTAGGAGAATTCTACTAATGGCAAGAACTTATCCCAACTTCTCTTGAAGTCAAGTGTAAGACCCCAACTTTTTATAAATAAAATAAAATTTTCTCTATTTATTATTTTGAAATAGTAAGGGATTGATTCGATTAATGTGGTTAGTTATGGGTAAAATGCACAAATATTTTAAATAAGCAAGTGGTTATAAAATATTCATTGTTGTCGGGGAATATTCGTTTCGCCGTGGAATATTCTTGCTGTCGGGGAATATTTGTACGACGTCGCAACTATTTGTGGGCCCCATAACAAAAAACTGTCGGATAAAAAAAACGACAAGTATTAGTTTTTGATAAATAACGGCATAGTTATTACCATTAACACTGTTGGAATACCCAGTGGTTAAAACACAGTAATACGCGGTGTTGCACAGTAGCATATGGTATTGCACCAATTATTGATTCTTACGTAAGAAGTCACTACTCAATAATTGTTACAGTAATTACTGTTCATTATTTTATTTTATTGATTCAATAATTGCTATGTTGATATTTTATATTGTTGATTCAATAATTGTCATTGCATAGTATTTCAAATTATCAGATCAATAATTTATATTATTTGAATAATATTATTAGATAGCATTATTGGCAATGTCTAAGGAAGTTCTGTCTAGGAGAGGTTATTTAATTGCGCTCCAATAAAGAGAAATCTTTATCAGAAGGCCCCCTCTTTCCTGGGAACGACCTGGTTGTCATTATTGTGATTTTGTAATATTATTTGTGAATAATTAATTATTGATTTATATGATAAGAAAAATATTTATTTTATGTGGATATAAATAAAAGAATTTTTAGAAAAGTGACAATTATTGAAAATTGATATTTTATCTTTTTTGATAAAATAATTCATTCAAATATATTATTATATTACATTATAAATGTATAATGCGATAATATAATAATATAATAATGGTGATATTTTTACAATGAATGTGTGATATATGAATAAATGAGGAGGAAGAGTATTTTTGTGACAATAAATGCCAAAAACATGTTAAAAATGTTCGTGGATCCTATTTTTGACTGAAATTTGATTATAGCCTGCAAAATCGTCCGTATATGGATTTCGGTCATTTTTCGTTTGGAATTTGAAAAAATTTTCTTCTACAAAGTTGTAGATAATTAAATTTCGTATGGAATGAACATAAGATTCAAATTTTTCTGATAAAAGACTATTTATTATAAATTATTGAAGTTTCGGAATATTGGGTCTGAATTGATTTTGTTACAAAAAATATTTAAAACATGTTTTTCATTTTGGTAGGCACCACTTGCTTGTGGTAAATGCTGAATTCAGATTGTAAGGTGAGCGTAGGAAATTTAAATAAAGATAATAATATTTTATTAAATTTTCTGCTTTGGTGTTCTAAGTATTTTTCTATAAATAGGGTGCTTAGGTTAGAATTGAAAATCACACCAAAATTTGAAGTTTTATCCCTTTATATTATCGAGTGTATTTTTGTTAGTATTTTGATACTTTGAGTGTTGCTATACGGTGCAAGTTTCTTCAGCGTTATATCTGATATTCCAGCCAGAAGTACTGTTCTTTTGAGGTAAGGGATGTTATTTTTTTCGTAAATAATATTATTTCTTTCAATATCATTATACCGAAATATTGATATAAATTTTATTATGAAATTTTTACCTTTTCATGTCGGGGTTACTATTCATGAGTTACTATTCACGAATTACTATTCATGAGTTACTATTCACGAGTATTATACACGAAAAATGATAATTTTTCTTGTAGAATTTCTACCTTTTAGTGTCGGAGTTACTATTCACGTATACGACACTATTCACGAATACAACACTATTCACAGAAAAATTAAATTATCTTTTATGTGTCCAAGATTGTCTGTTATGGTTCCTATCTTTGATTGGATCTATGTTTATCTTCATTTTTGATTTCTGCTCCACAATTGATGATTATAGAGTATTTTTGAACTTGGATAAAATAAAGTACGAACCCCTAATCTTTGTCTTTTTATCTCTCTGAATTCGTTTTTTGAAAATATTTTTATCATCCTCAGTCCTAAATGGTGATATAACTGAATATGTTTGGCCTGTAGTGCAAAGATGAACGATTACATGATGAATATCTTTGACCCGTGGTGCAAAGATGAACAGGTGTTGAGATGAACATGACCAACTGGTGATACAAATGAATATCTTTGACCCGTAGTGCAAAGATGAATATTTGATGATTGATGTTACAGGGATAAAATATTGATGATGAACTTTAAAATTCATAGATGATAGTAGATTTCATTCTCTACTTAACTCTTCTAATGAATTGTTATTTCCATTGCACGTATACGTCACTATTCACAGAAAAATTAAATTTTCTTTTATGTGTCCAATATTGTCTGTTATGGTTCCTATCTTTGATTAGATCTATGTTTTGATCTTTATTTTTGATTTTTGCTCCACAATTGATTATTATGGAGTATTTTTGAACTTGAATAAACTAAAGTACGAATCCCTAATCTTTGTCCTTTTATCTCACTGGATTCGTTTTCCTTAAAATATTTTCATCATTCTCAGTCCTAAATGGTGATATAACTGAATATCTTTGGCCTGTAGTGTAAAGATGAACGATTACATGATGAATATTTTTGGCCCGTAGTGCAAAGATGAACAGGTGTTGAGATGAACATGACCAACTGGTGATACAAATGAATATCTTTGGCCCGTAGTGCAAAGATGAATATTTGATGATTGATGTTATAGGGATAAAATATTGATGATGGACTTTTAAATTTATAGATAGTAGATTTCATTCTCTACTTAACTCTTCTAATGAATTGTTATTTTCGCTGCAAATATTGATCTAAAACTTGTTGTCTATTATATTCTATCAGATTTTCCCTGTTGAAGAGTAAGGATAATTTGTTGTACATTATCTTAGTCATAATATTCTTTACTGGGCTAATTGAGCTTACCCTTTTCCTTTTTGTTTCATTTTTCTTCTTAGGAGGCGAGAATATAACGGGAACTAGTCGGGCTGTGGAATGATGGTTTAAGATAGTTGTTTTAGTAGTCCTCACTATTTTGTAAAATAATGTATCAATAATGAGGACTTATTTGGGTGTGGATATTGTCTAGAAGATAATATTTGTATTTAAACTCACAGTATATGTGTTGTCGTAGTTTGCATGACAATTGTAACAATAAAGTTGTGACGCCCCCAAAATAGGTATACATCACCCATTCTGAGTCGCCAAATACATGGTACAGAAATAAATACAACTTTATTAAAACACTTATCGCACAAAATACGACAACACAAAACTGTGAGTTTAAATACAAATATTGTCTTCTAGACAATATCCACACTCAAATAAGTCCTCATTACAATTATTGAAACACAATTTAATAAAATAGTGAGGACTGCTAACACCCATGATTAGAAACATCACTCCACACCCCGACTAGTTCCCGCTATATTCTCACCTCTTGAGAAAAATGGAACAAAAAGCAAAAGGGTGAGCTCAACTAGCCCAGTAAAGAATATTATGACTAAGATAATATACAACAACTTATCATTAGTCTTCAACATGGAAAAATCTGATAAAATATAACAGACAATAAGTTTTAGATCAACAACTGCAGCGAAAACAACAAACCATTAGAAGAGTCAAGTAGAAAATGAGTTATACTATCTTCTAAGATTTAAAAGTCCATCATCAATATTTTATCCCTGTAACAACAATCAATAACCATCTTTAATCAAATATTCATCTTTGCACTACAGGCCAAAGATATTCATTTGTATCACCAGTCGGTCATGTTCATCTCAACACCTGTTCATCTTTGCACTACGGGCCAAAGATATTAATCAGTTAATCATTCATCTTTGCACTACAGGCCAAAGATATTCAGTAATATTATCATTTAGGACTGAAGATGATGAAAATTATTTTAAAGAAAACGAATCCAGTGAGACAGAAGGACAAATATTAGGGATTCGTATTACAGTTTATCCAAGTGCATTAATACTCCATAACAACCAATTGTGAAGTAGAATTCAAAAATAAATCAAAACATGGATACAATCAAAGATAGTAACCATAATAGACATCTTAGACAAAAAGGAAAAAATTTATTTTTTGGTGAATAGTGCCGTATTCGTGAATAGTGTCGTATACGTGATAGTAACCCCGACATAAAAAGTTTCAAATTTGATAAAAAGTTCAAACCAATATTTCGGCATAATGATATTGAAGAAAATAATATCATTTAAGAAGAAAATAACATCCCTTACCTCAGAATAACCGTACTTCTGACTAAATTTCAGATATAGTGCTGACAGAAACTTGCACTGAATAACAACTCTCAAAGTATCAAAATACTCACAAAATACGCTCGAGAATATAGAGAGAGAAAGAGATAAAACTTATGAATTCTGATGTGATTTTCAATTCTAACTTAGCCCTCTATTTATAGGAAAATGTTAGCACGCCGAAGCAGACTTGACCTGCAATCTGATGGCTTATCTGCTACTATTTCACCCACCACATTTGAAATAAAATTTAGCACATTTCTTCACCAACCATAAGTGGGGCCCACTCAATTCTAGAATTTTCCACCAAAATCATTTATAAACATAATTTCCGAATCATTCACCTCTTAAAATTCATAACAAATTATACGTTCATTTTTAACGGTTCAAAATTTATGGACATATACTCAACTTATATATGTATAACATATCCAAAAATCACAACGATCCAACGGTCAGATTAAAAATTATAACTCACGCAATATATCTCAAGAACAGTGATTTAATTTTTAATACCTCCATTCCGACAAAAACACCTCAACATTAATTCCTTCACATAAAATAAATATATCCATCAATTATATCCACATAAAATAAATATTTCCTTATCATATAAATCAAATATTAATTATTCACAAATAATATTACAGAATCACAATTATGACAAACAGGCCGTTCCGAGGAAAGAGGGGGCTTTCCAATAAGGATTTTTCCTTATTGGCGAGCAATTAGATGACCAAACCTCTCCTTAGATAGAACTTTCTAGACATTGCCAATAATGCTATCTAATAATATTATTCAAATAATATGAATTATTGATTTGATAATGGCAAATATTGTGCAACAACAATTATTGAAACAACAATAATATAAAATATCAACGCAGCAATTATTGAATCAATAAAATAAAATATTGAACAGTAACTACTGTAACAATTATTAAGTAGTGCCTTCTTATGTAAGAATCAATAATTGGTGTAATACCGTGTGCTACTATATTTTAACCACCGGGTATTCCAACAGTATTAACGGTAACAACTACGCCGTTATTTATAAACAACTTATACTTGTCCTTTTCTTTATCCAATTGCTTTCTATTATGGGGCCCACACAAGGCTGCGCCGTCGTACGAATATTTCTCGACAGAAATAATATTCCACGACCAAACGAATATTCACCGACAACAAATGAATATTTTATAACCACTTACTTATTTTGCAAAATTTGCATATTTCACCCATAACCAAAGCATTATATCAAATTAACACCTTATTATTCACAATAATAATTAGAGAAAATTTTATTTTATTTATTAATAAGTTGGGGTCTTACAACCTCCCCGCCTTATGAAATTTTGTCCTCAAAATTGACGTACGTACCTGGTGTTTCGAAAAGGTGAGGATACCTCGCTTTCATTTCTGATTCCAACTCCCAGGTCATTTCTTCAATAGCATGGATTCTCCACAAAACCTTAACTTGTGGTATAACTTTCGTGCGTAGAACATGCTCTTTCCTATCCAAGATCTTAACAGGTACCTCCTCGTACGTTAAATCTTCGGCTATCTTGTCTGGTTCTAACTCAATTATGTGGTTCGGGTCTTTCACATATTTACGAAGCACAGATACGTGAAAAATATTATGAACACGAGACATGCTTGGAGGTAATGCGAGTCGATATGCCACATTTCCTATTCGGTCAAGAATTTCAAATGGACCAACAAATCGTGGATTGAGCTTTCCTCTCTTTCCAAATCTTGTAACTCCTTTTCATGGTTTAACACGTACCAATACATGATCCCTAATACTAAATTCTACATCCTTTCGATGAAGATCCGTATAACTCTTTTGTCGATCCTGTGCCGTTTGTATACGTTGTCGAATCGTTTGGATCTTCTCTGTAGTTATGCGTACCAATTCTGGTTCCCAACAACGTTGCTTTACCCACCTCATCCCAGCATACTGGAGAACGACACTTTCATCCATACAAAGCTTCAAATGGAGCCATACCTATACTTGCCTGATAACTGTTGTTGTAGGAGAATTCCACCAGTGGCAAGTACTTATCCCAACTTCCATTGAAATCTAGAACACAGAGTCTTAATAGATCTTCAAGGGTTTGAATAGTCCTCTCTGATTGCCTGTCCGTTTGAGGACGGTATGCTGAACTGAATCGTAAATCCGTGCCCATAGCTTTCTACAAGCTAACCCAAAATCGTGAAGTGAATCTTAGGTCACGATCCGAAACTATGGATACTGGCATGCCATGCAATCTCACAATCTCATTCACGTACATACTAGCAAGACGTTCAAGGGAATAAGTCTCACGTATAGGTAAAAAATGAGCAGACTTGGTTAATCTATCAACAATGACCCAAATCGCATCTATGCCTTGAGAAACCTTGGGAAGACCCGTAACAAAAGCCATAGTAATGTGTTCCCACTTCCATTTCAGAATCTTAAGTGGTTGCAATGGACCCTTTGGTACTTGATGCTCCGCTTTTACACGTTGACAAGTTAAACCTCGAGATAAACTCCACGATCTCTCTTTTTATATTGCTCCACCAAAATGTATGTCGAAGATCGTGATACATTTTAGTACTCCCAGGATGGATTGCAAACGGTGTGTTGTGTGCCTCCATCATGATCTTGTACTTCAAATCAGAATCGTTAGGAACACAAAGTCTAGAGTTGACTCGAAGTATTCCTTCTTCATCGATTCTTGCTTCTGGAATAGTACCTTCTTTCACTTTCTTCTTTATACGCATCAGCTCCATGTCCGTAGCTTGAGCAGCTTTAACTTTATCGATTAAAGTCGGTTCTACTCGTATATTTGATATCATCATGTGGGTACTTAGAGCCTTCATCTCTATCTCTATTCTTTGCAAATCATACAAAATGGGCCTTTGTGCTAACAACATTACACTCGTACCCGCATATGATCTTCTACTCAATGCGTCAGCTACTACGTTCGCTTTTTTAGGATGATATTGGATGGTATGATCGTAATCTTTCAACAGCTCAAGCTAAAGTCATTGCCACATGTTGAGTTCCTTTTGGGTGAAAAAATATTTGAGGCTTTTATGATCCGTATAGATCTCCACTTTCTCCCCATATAGGTAGTGTCTCCAATCTTCAACGCGAAAACGACTGCTGCCAACTCCAAATCACGAGTAGGATAATTCCTCTCATATTCTTTGAGTTGTCACGAGGCATAGGCTATGACTTTCCCATATTGCATGAGAACACATCCTAACCCTTTGCCTAAAGCATCGCTGTAGATAACAAATCCATCCGAATCAGATGGTATTGTCAGAACAGGTGCCGAAGTGAATCTCCTCTTGAGTTCTTGAAAACTCTTCTCACAATTCTCGCTCCAACTGAATTTTGTATCCTTCCGAGTTAGCTGAGTTAACGGAGTAGTGATTCTAGAAAATCCTTCCACGAATCTCCGATAATAATCAGCTAAGCCCAGAAAGCTACGTACTTCGGTCACCGACTTCGGTTGCTCCAACTTTATATTGCTTCAATCTTCGCCAGGTCGACAGATACTCCATGTTTTGACACCACGTGCCCAAAGAATGCTACTTCCTCAAGCCAGAACTCGTATTTCTTCAGTTGACATATAGCTTATTTTCACGAAGCCTTTGCAGTACCTGTGACGCCCCAAAATTAGGTATACATCACCCATCTTGGGTCGTCAGATATATAGTATAGAATACAAATACAACTTACTAATACAACTGTCGTGTACAATACGACAAAACATAAACTGTGAGTTTGAATACAAATATTATCTTCTAGAGAGTATTCATACTCAAAAGGAATCCTCATTACATTTATTAACACACTATTACATAGAATAGTGAGGACTACTAACTAATACTATCATTCGGACCATCACTCCATTCCCCGACTTGCCCCAGCTACGTTCTCATTTCCTGAAGAGAACAGTGAAAGAAAGGGTGAGCTCAACTAGCCCAGTAAGAAATATTATGACTAAGATAATGCAGAATAAATTATCATTAGCCTTCAACAATGTTAAACTGATAAAATATAATAGACATCAAGTTCAACTGCAGCGGAACAAGCAATCCATTAAAAGAGTCAAGTAGAAAATAAACTCTACTATCTTTTATGATTTAAAAGGTTTTTCAACATTGTGATCGCTGGGACTCAGCTTAATAAAATAATCCACATCATTGAATCACCTCTGCACTACGGCCAAGGATATTCGTGTATTCATTAATGGTCATGATCATGCTAACAACTGTCCATCAATGCACTACGGGCCAATGAGGACTTTTACCACATCATTTGTAACATTACGGTCATGATTATACCGAATAATCCCTGGTCATAATCATACCAAGTCCATCTATGCACTACAGGCCACAAATGACTTTCAACATTTTATAAACATGAGGATGATGACAATGATATAAGAATTCAATAAAACAAGTTCAAGAATTAATTTTTCCAAGAATTAACAACGTCCAAATTGTCAGCATGATACTGCTTTGTGGAGTAAAATTCAAGAATGCTTAGAAGAATATTTTCATGAAAAGATACTGGATGAACCGCAATTATCAAGGATATTCCATTAATTTCATGGAGTATAGAAGTTAAAACTTAACCAACTGAGTATAATAAAGAATGAATAACAAAAGAAATCACCCGGCATGCGATAGACCGCACAGACAGGTTATTCCAACAGAATAATAAATAATGGAACCAGGTCCGGCGTAAACGCACAGACAGGATATTCCGACAAAATAATAAATAATGGAACGAGGTCCGGCTTAAACGCACAGACAGGATATTCCAACAGAATAATAAATAATGGAACCAGGTCCGGTATAAAACACACAGACAGGATGTTCTAACACAATAATAACAAGACGGAACCAGGTCCGGTGTAAAATACACAGACAGGATGTTCCAACAGAATAATAATAAAAACGGAACCAGGTCCGGTGTAAAACACACAGACAGGATGTTCCAACAGAATAATAATAAAAACGGAACCAGGTCCGGATATAAAACACCACAGATAGGATGAGCTGCTATAGTTTCTCTCTCTAGAGTTCAGTGAATTTGTAAGAAATAATGAAAGAATGAGCTGCTATTATAGAAAAAATAGAATGCATTAGTAACTAATCCATGAACGGTCCCAGATTGATTACTTTAATCTGACGATCCATATTTAAAGAAAAATCTTTTAAATAAAATATAATATATTCTATTTATAGAATAACTTTAATAAAGTATTTTGTTTTATATAAAAGATGTTTCTGTTTTATTACTTAATAATACGAATAAATAAAACGTCATTATCGCTAAATAATTCATATTATTAACTGACAATAATTGAATCAAACTGAGTGACTTCTCACATAAGCATTAATAATCAATACCGTATGCTACTATGCAACCACACGTATTATTGTACTTTTACTACCGAGTAGTTCAACAGTATCAATGGTAAAAACTTCCGCTGTTATTTTTATATAAAATATTTTTATCGTTTTCTCAATCCGACAATAATTCCTTTGTGGGGGTCCACCAATGATTGTGCCGTTGTACGAATATTCCCTATTAAAACGAATATTCCCCGACCAATTGAATAATATATAAAACTTGCGTACTTTAAAAAATTTATAAATATTACCCACAACTATAACATTATATCAAATTAACTCCATAATATTCAAAAATGATGTTTATAGAAAATATCTTCTTTATTTATAAAAGTTGGGGTCTTACAACCTCCCCTTCTTATGAAATTTCGCCCTCGAAATTAGGGTACGTACCTGGTATGTCGAAGAGGTAAGGATACCTTGATTTCATTCAGATTCTAACTCCCAAGTCATTTCCTCAACATCGTGGTTTCTCCACAAACTTTGACTTGAGATATAACCTTGGAGCGTAGAATTGTTCCTTTTTATCCAAGATTTGAACAGGAACTTCTTCATACGTCAAATCTTCTGCTATTTCGTCCGGTTCTAACTCAATAATGTGGTTCGGTCTTCCACATATTTGCGTAACTTGGATATGTGAAAAAACGTTATGAACACGAGACATACTTGGCGGTAAAGCGAGTCTATAAGCCACAGTTCCTACTCGATCGAGGATTAAAAATGGACCGATGAATCGAGGATTGAGCTTTTCTCTCTTTCCAAATCTCGTAACTCCTTTCCATAGAGCAACACGTTAGAACACATGATCTCCTACATCAAATTCCACGTCCTTTCGATGAAGATCAGCATAACTCTTTTGTCGATCTTGTGAGGTTTTTATACGTTGTCGGATCGTTTGAATCTTTTCTGTAGTCATACGTACCAACTCCGGTCCCAACAACGTTGCTTCACCCACCTCATCCCAGTATACTGGAGAACGACATTTTCTTCCATACAATGCTTCGAATGGAGCCATGCCAATACTTGCTTGATAACTGTTGTTGTAGGAAAACTCCACCAATGGTAAGAACTTGTCCCAACTTCCCGTGAAGTCAAGGACACAGAGTCTTAATAAATCTTCTAGAGTTTGAATAGTCCTCTCTGATTGTCCGTCCGTCTGAGGATGATATGCCGAACTAATCGTAAATCTGTGCCCATAGCTTTTTGTAAACTAACCCAAAATCGTGAAGTGAATCTTGGGTCTCGATCAGGAACTATGGATACTGGCATACCATGCAGTTTACTGTAGACCCCAAATTATTAATAAATAAAATTTAAATTCCCTCTATTTATTATTTTGAAATAGTAAGTGTTAAATGATTAATGAGGTTAGTTATGGGTAAAATGCGCAAATATTTCAAATAAGCAGGTGGTTATAAAATATTCATTGTTGTCGGAGAATATTCGTTTGGTCGTGGAATATTCTTCTGTCGGGGAATATTCGTACGACGGCGCAGTCTTTTGTGAGCCCCATAACGGAAAGCGATTGGATGAAGAAAACGACAAGTATATGTTGTTTATTAATAACGACGTAGTTGTTACTGTTATATACTGTGGAATACCCGGTGTTTTAAAACACAGTAATACGCGTTGTTACACAGTAGCACACTGTATTGCACCAATTATTGATTCTTACGTAAGAAGGCACTACTCAATAATGGTTACAGTAATTACTGTTCAGTATTTTATTTTATTGATTCAATAATTGCTGCGTTGATATTTTATATTACTGTTGTTTCAATAATTGTCACTACACAGTATTTCCTATTATCAGATCAATAATTCATATTATTTGAATAATATTATTAGATAACATTATTGGCAATGTCTAGAAAGTTCTGTCTAAGGAGAGGTTTGGTCATCTAATTGTGCGCCAGTAAGGAGAAATCCTTATTGGAAAGCCCCCTCTTTCCTAGGAACGGCCAGGTTGTCATAAATTTGATTCTGTAATATTATTTGTGAATAATTAATTATTGATTCATATGATAAGGAAATATTTATTTTTGTGGTTATAAATGAGGGATATATTTTTGTGGTTAAAAATGAAGGAGTTAATGTTGAGGTTTTATCAGTTTTTTTGTCAGAATGGAGGTATTAAAAATCAGGGTTTTTGAGATATTTTGCGGGGGTTATAATTTTTAATCCGATCGTTGGATCGTGGTAATTTTTGGATATGTTATACATATATAAGTTGAGTATATGTCCTCAAATTTTGAACCGTTAAAAATGAACGTATGATTTATTATGAATTTTACGAGATGACTGGTTCAGAAATTAGTTGAATTTTCGGAGTTAATCATTTTGGTAGAAAATTCTAGAAATGGTGGGTCCCATTTTGGTTGGTGAAGAAATGTGCTGAGATTTTTATTCAAATGTGGTGGATGGAAATAGTAGCAGGTAAAGCCATCAGGTTGCAGGTTAAGTCTGCTTTGGCGTGCTAACATTTTTCTATAAATAGAGGGCTAATTTAGAATTGAAATCACACCAGAAACAAGTTTTCTCTCTTTCTCTCTCTAGATTATTAAGAGTATTTTGTGAGTATTTTAGATACTTTGAGAGTTTCTGTAACGACCCCAAAATAGGTCCATTCCATCCAACCTATTCTGAGTCGCCAAATACATGGTATAGAGAAAAAAAACTGTAACTTTATTAAAACAAATTGTCGTGCAAAATACAAACAACACATATGCTATAAGTTTGGATACAAATATATACCAAATGTGACTCATGTTCCAACCGTGGACATCACTCACAATGACACCTTACATAAAAGGTATAGTCAAAAACTGTTTTAGAAATTAGAATCTTTGGGAAGTGCTCAAGGAAACCTTCGTACATGGGAGCCACGCGTCTAGGTTATGATAGATATCATTGGCCACAAAATTATTCTTGGTTGACCCAATAGAACCCAAAGAAAAAACGAGAAGATTATATCATATTCTTCCCAATGGTGAGTCTTCTCTTGACTTATCATTATCTCCACTGTCTCTAATTGAGAATTATACTTCAAACAAAACACCAAGATTATATAGGTAGTGCCCATAGATTTACTCAGCAAGTGGATGAGCACAACCTTGTCTTATGATGACACGAGGTTGTATGTCATTAGACATCTTGTTGATAGTGACAAAACACCCTTCCAACGTTGGGTTCGCCTCACCCTATTTCTTCACCAATTATAACTACTAAATGATGACCACCGTTCTATTCCCTTGTTACCCCCGCTCGACCCAGCTACACTCTTATTACCTGAAAGGAATTGTGAAGCAAAAGGGTGAGCACAACTAGCTCAGTAAAGAATATCATGACTAAAGATAATTCAATTATCAATAGCCTTCATCAACAATAAATCAGAGATTTAGAACATATGGTAAATGATAAAAATTTCAACCATAGTTGCAGCGGAACGAGCAATCCATTAGAACAGTCAAATAGACCATAAAGTCTATTATCTCCTCCATGTTAAAAATCATCCAACAATGTTTTATCCCTGTAACATCATCAACCATTTGGTCCACAATCATATGAATAACTCATAATCATAACTGTAGTTCTAAATTCCTTTCTTCCAGGACGAAGATAATTTTCATCACCTATCTTTACCTGAAACATCAAGATCATGGTTACACCAAATCACATTTCCTGTTCATAATCATAACTAATAACTTCATCTTTGCACTAGGGCCAAAGATATTCATTTGTATCACCAGTTGATCATGTTTATCTCAACATCTGTTCATCTTTGCACTACTGGCCAAAGATATTCAACAACATGTCATCTTTGCACTACGGGCCAAAGATATTCATCAACAATTCATCTTTGCACTACAGGCCAAAGATATTCATCAATATTTCATCTTTGCACTACAGGCCAAAGATATTAATAGCTCAAAGAAATATATAATCATTTCAGAATTTATATAAACAATAATTATAACCATGTTGATCAATTCACCTTTGCACTTAAGCTAAAAATATTCACTTATAATTTAATGGTCATGATCATACCAATCAACGATTCAACTTTGCACTACTGGCCAAAGATAACCATAGTCATGATCATACAAAAAAAAATCTACCCATCTTTACACTCAAGTCAAAGAGAAATATCATCATTAGGGTTTAAAAACGTTATATATAATAATAAAAATAATATGATCAACATCTAGTTTTAATCTCAAAGAGTAATATTCGTAAATCAACTATAATTTGGTTAGAAAAGAAACTAATTTTTATCGTGAATAGTAACTTGTGAATAGTAACTCATGAATAGTAACTCGTGAATAGTAACTCATAAATAGTAAACCGACGACACAAAAGGTAGAAATTCCACAATAAAATCCATACCAGTATTTCGGTATAATGATATTGAAGAATAATATTTCTTAAGCTTATAAACAATTTATTTAAATTGTTTACACTTTACTAAATAATGCATTTAATCATTCTAAAATACAAACTCATAAGATTTATCACCAATAATCAAAACCCTCATCAAAAATCTGCATATACCTCATATAGAATTCTCAAGCCATAAAATCCTATTTTCCAATTTTCTTACTTCACATAACATATTTAATTCATTTACTCACAACTAGACCATTTTCATAAAAAAATACCAAATCAGTTCTAAAAATATTTCTTTTCTGAGATTTAGCATAATATAGTCCCATAGTGAACATATATTTTTCTCAAAATTTTTAAAAGTCATTTACTATTTTTCATATGGCCAAAACAGCCGAATATTTAGACATTTATCAAAAATTATACTTTTGTCCAAAAATTCTGAAATTTATAGAGTATACTTCTATCATATACATGTACTCCCAATAAAAATTTCATCAATTTTGGAGTTAACCACAAGGAATTAAAAGCTGTTACTTCTAAAATAGTCTTTTCTCATAAAATTCATAACTCTCAATCTATACATCCAAAAATCACCATTTTTGGACACAATCAAGAAAACTCATCAAAATATCATTTCAAATTTTTCCAGAATTTTTGAAGATCAGAAAAATTACGAAACTGAAAATCATAACAACCCTTAAAATCCCTTAATATCCCTTACCTCAAAAGAGCAGTACTTCTGACTGGATATCGGATATGATGCTGAAGGAAACTTGCACTGATGAATAGAAACTCACAAAGTATCTAAAACTCACAAAATATGCTTCATAATATAGAGAGAGAAAGAGAGAAAGCTTATGTTTCTGGTGTGATTTTCAATTCTAACTTAGCCCTCTATTTATAGTAAAATTTTGGTAGGTTTGACCTGCAACCTGATGGCTTTACCTGCTACTATTCCTACCCACCACATTTGAAATATAATTCAGCACATTTCTTCACCAACCACAAGTGGGGCCCACCAATTCTAGAATTTTCCACCAAAATGATAAACTCCGAAAATTCAACAATTTCTGAACCAGTCATCTCGTAAAATTCATAACAAATCATACGTTCATTTTTAACGGTTCAAAATTTGTGGGCATATACTCAACTTATATATGTATAACATATCCAAAAATTACCACGATCCAACGGTCGGATTAAAAATTATAACCCCCGCAAAATATCTCAAAAACCCTGATTTTTAATACCTCCATTCCGACAAAAATACGGATAAAAATCTCAACATTAACTCCTTCATTTTTTAACCACAAAAATATATCCCTCATTTATATCCACATAAAATAAATATTTTCTTATCATATGAATCAATAATTAATTATTCACAAATAATATTACAGAATCACATTTATGATAACCAGGCCGTTCCCAGGAAAGAGGGGGCTTTCCAATAAGGATTTTTCCTTACTGGCGCGCAATTAGATGACCAAACCTCTCCTTAGACAGAACTTTCTAGACATTGCCATAATGCTATTCTAATAATATTATTCAAATAATATGAATTATTGATCTGATAATAGAAAATATTGTGCAGCAACAATTTTGAAACAAAAATAATATAAAATATCAACGCAGCAATTATTGAATCAATAAAGTAAAATATTGAACAGTAATTACTGTAACAATTATTGAGTAGTGCCTTCTTATGTAAGAATCAATAATTTTAAAAATACTGTGCAATACCGTGTGCTACTGTGCAATATACGGTATTACTGTATTTTAACAAGGATATTTCAACAGTGTTAACGGTAACAACTACGCCGTTATTTGAAAAAACTCAAATTTGTCGTTTTCTTCACCCGACAGTTATTCGTTATGGGGCCACAAATAGCTGCGCCGTCGTATGAATATTCCCGACAGAAAGAATATTCCACGACCAAACGAATATTCCCCGACAACAATGATTATTTTATAACCACTTGCTTATTTTGAAAAAAAAAAATTTCATATTTCACCCATAACTTTAAACTTTTATCAATTTAACCATTTACTGAATAGTAATTATAAGAAAAATTGAATTCTTTTATTTCATAAAATTCGGGGTCTTACAATTCCCCTCCTTATGAAATTTCGTCCCCGAAATTACGTACCTGGTATTTCGAAGAGTTGAGAATACCTTGCTTCAATTTCAGATTCTAATCTCTCAGATCATCATGATTTCTCCATTGCTCATTTCCCATGATAACTTCATTTGGGTTCCTCATTTGTTGGAAGTCATGACAACCGCCATCCCTCGAACTACTCGGCTTTGACTTGTCTGGAGCAGCATTTGACGTCATCATTACCGTTGGAATATACCTTTCTAAAGGACATATTCCTCCCTCAACTGCCTTTCGTACTCCTCATTCATGATCTGAATCATCAATCTTCGATTCATATCGGATTCAGGTTGACCGCTATGTACAGGGGTAATTCAAAAACTCGATGTTGGGTTCTCCCAATTGGCTTTCCAAAAAGAGAAATTCATATAATCTATTTTAGCTTCTTAGATCGAAATCTCTTTCCACAATATCCACGTGTCGTGCGGCTTTTGCCCATGCATCACTTATTTCACTCGTTCAGTTTTTTCTTCTTTCAGCTCAGATTTATTTTTTATCATCTTATACTCCTTCCAAAGAATGCTTCTGTTCAAGCATCACATATCGGGTAACACTAGCTTGAATTGTTGCATCCTTTTGTTCCACGACCGCCTGTCGTTCTTCTGCCTGCTCTTCTAACTCATGAATACGATTTTGAAATTCTACATTTTGATCATATAATACTCTAATAAACTTTCATCTGGTACTTCTTCTTCCTCTTCTTCCTCAGTCTCAGCTGTTACCTCTGCGACTATTCTCGGGTGTAAACTATCAATTCTTCACTCACCACATGGATATCTCTAATTTCTTCTTCGTCTGACATCACATTATCACGGTTAGTGATTAGAGGTATCCCCACACTCTCATTCACTCCATTGTTAGCATTCTCAGCTGCCATTCTCAAATACTGCCATAAAACAAGGGTTAATTAAACAATATTAACATATCATATAATATCCCAATATTATGACTGACCAACAAATAAGCTTAGGTAGGACACACTAGCGAAGGATTTACTCATCTCTCCCCTCCTAGTTGTATTTCCCGATCTCGCTAGAGCTAGAGATCATATCCCTAAGCTCTGATACCAAATGTAACGACCCCAAAATAGGTCCATTCCATCCAACCTATTCTGAGTCGCAAATACATGGTGTATAGAAAAAAAACTGTAACTTTATTACAACAATTGTTTGCAAAATACAACAACACATATGCTATAAGTTTGGATACAAATATATACCAAATGTGACTCATGTTCCAACCGTGGACATCACCTCACAATGACACCTTACATAAAGGTATAGTCAAAAACTGTTTTAGAAATTAGAATCTTTGGGAAGTGCTCAAGGAAACCTTCGTACATGGGAGGCCACGCGTCTAGGTTATGATAGATATCATATTGGCCACAGAATTATCCTTGGTTGACCCAAATAGACCCCAAAGAAAAACGAGAAGATTACTATCATATTCTTCCCAATGGTGAGTCTTCTCTTGACTTATCATTATCTCCACTGTCTCTAATTAAGAATTATACTTCAAACAAACACCAAGATTATATAGGTATTGCCCATAGATATACTCAGCAAGTGGATGAGCACAACCCTGTCTTATGATGACACGAGGTTGTTGTATGTCATTAGACATCTTGTATGATAGTGACAAAACACCCTTCCAACGTTGGGTTCGCCTCACCCTATTTCTTCACCAAATATAACTACTAAATGATGACCACCGTTCTATTCCTTGTTTACCCGCTCGACCCACTACACTCTTATTACCTGAAAGGAATTGTGAAGCAAAAGGGTGAGACAACTAGCTCAGTAAAGAATATCATGACTAAGATAATTCAATTATCAATAGCCTTCATCAACAATAAATCAGAGATTTAGAAACATATGGTAAATGATAAAAATTTAACCATAGTTGCAGCGGAACGCAATCCATTAGAACAGTCAAATAGACCTAAAGTCTATTACTCCTCCATGTTAAAATCCACCAACAATGTTTTATCCCTGTAACATCAATCAACCATTTTGGTCCACAATCATATGAATAACTCATAAT
>CM029021.1:17977094-18158636 GCA_016801055.1 Panax notoginseng
TAAGAAGGCACTACTTAATAATTGTTACAGTAATTATTGTTCATATTTTATTTTATTGATTCAATAATTGTTGCGTTGATATTTTATATTACTGTTGTTTCAATAATTGTCACTACATAGTATTTTCCATTATCGAAGCAATAATTCATATTATTTGAGTAATATTATTAGATAACATTATTATCAATGTCTAGAAAATTCTGTCTAAGGAGAGGTTTGGTCACCTAATTGCGCGCCAGTAAGGAAAATCCTTATTGGAAAGCCCCTCTTTCCTGAGAACGGTCTGGTTGTCAGTATTGTGATTCTTAATATTATTTTATGAATAATTAATTATTAATTTATATGATAAGAAAAATATGAATTTTATATGAATATAGATGGAGAAATTTTTTAATGTGACAATTGTTGAAAATTAATATTTTATCTTTTTCTGATAAAATAATTTATTTAAATATATTATTATATTTTAATAATATAATAATGATGATATTTTTACAATGAATGTGGATATAGAAGTATATGAGGAAAAGAGTATTTTTGTTGCATTAAATAATTAACAAATATTTTGTGTGTCGGTGGACCCCTTTTCTTGACTGAAATTTGATTGTAGCTTGTAAAATCGTCTGTTTGTGGATTTCGGTCAATTTCTGTTTGGAATTTGGAAAAACTTTCTTCTGCAAAGTTGTAGATAATAAAATTTCCTATTAAAAAATATATGTGGTTCGAATTTTTCTGACAAAAGGACTATTTATTATGAATATTGAATTTCTGAAGTTCTGAAATAATTGATTTTGGAAGTTAAATTATTTTTTTCAAAAAAAAACGTGTTTGGTGAGTTAAGTTGGTCTAACATGTGTTATAATTGCTGAATTCAGATCTTCAAAAGTGGGCGTATGGAATTTTAACAAATAATAATAATATTATATTAAATTTTCTACTTTGGCGTTCTAAGCATTTTCCTATAAAAAGGGTGCTTAGGTTAGAATTGAAAATCACACCAGAAACTGAATCTTCTCTCTCGATATATTGAACGTATTCTTGTGAGTATTTTGATACTTTAAGTGTTGTTATACGGTGCAAGTTCCCTTCAGCATTATATTCAGTATTCTAGCCAGAAGTACTATTCTTTCGAGGTAAGTGATATTATTTTTTTCATAAATGATATATTTTTTCAATATCATTATGCTGAAATATTGGTCGGAACTTTTTATCAAATTTAGAACTTTTTGTGTCGGGGAACTATTCACGTATACGACACTATTCACGATACTGTACTATTCATCAAAAAATGAAATTTTCTTCTTTTGTCTAAGATATCTATTGTGGATACTAACTTTGATTGTATCTAGTTTTTAATCATTCTGAATTTTACTCCAGTATGATTAATTATGAGGTATTCTTGGACATGGATAAACGAAATACGAATCCTTATTTTATTCTTTTGTTTCACTGGATTCGTTTTCTTTAAATATTTTTCATCATCCTCAGTCTAATGAGATATAACTGAATATCTTTGCCGTAGTGCAAATATGAATGATTTTCTGATGAATATCTTTGGCCCGAAGTGCAAAGATGAACAGGTGTTGAGATGAACATGACAACTGATGAATATCTTTGGCCTGTATGCAAAGATGAATATTTGATTCAGATGTTTATTGATTGATTTTACAGGGATAAATATTGATTATGGACTTTTTAAATTCATAGATGATAGTATATTTCATCCTCTACTTAACTCTTCTATGAATTATATTTCTGTTGCGAATTTTGATTTAAAAATTTGTTGTCTAATTATATCTATTAAATTTTTTCCTGTTGAGGACTAACGTAATTTGTTCTATATTATCTTAGTCATAAATATTCTTTACTGGGCTAGTTGAGCTTACCCTTTTTCCTTTTTGTTCCATTTTTCTTCTTAGGAGGCGAGAAATGTAGCGAGTACTAGTCGGGTAATGGAATGAAGTTCTAGAAAGTTATTTTTAGTAGTCCCACTATTTTGTAAAATATTGTACCAATAATTGTAATGAGGACTTATTTGAGTGTGGATATTATCTAGAAGATAATATTTGTATTTAAACTCACAGTTTAAGTTGTTGGTCGTATTTTGCACGACAATTGATTAATAAAGTTTAGTTGTTTCTGTACCATATATTTGACAACTCAGAATGGTGATGCATACCTATTTTGGGGGCGTCACAGCAACACTTCAAAAGACGAGCCTGATGTCTGGAGCGATGATGAATCGGAAAATGAAGCGGAGCAAGAAAGATGAAACTGCCCAATTAGCTTCACCGACCTAGACAATCAAGAAACATCTGAAGTAAGTGATGAAACTTTTGAAATTACATTTTTGCATGATGATTAGTTAACCAATAAATCCCAAAATCACATCAAATGCAAGTATTTTTAAGGAAATAAGATCGACAGGTAATGTGAGGTACCGATTTGAACTAAACAAGACTTATAAACAGTGGATTAAATGAAGGTTTCTCACAACGGAGTTTCAACAGATAAGTAAAAGTCTAATTTTTTCCGAAGTAAAATTTAAACGTTGACGCATGTAGAAGAAATAAAAGAATGGGTAGAACCGGTATCAAATAAGGTATAGACTTCGCTAGAGTTTATGATCAGCTTACCCGTGATAACCTCGTTCGGATGCCTCACTTTTTGAGAGGTTACGCCAAACACTCTCCTGAACTATCAGCTTTGACTTCTCTGGATGGCTTTGGTGCCTCTATCCCGCTGGACTTGACTTCACTGCACGACAAAATCGGGCTAGGTGACCTTCTTTTCTATAAATTGTACACGGTTTGGACTGATGCGTACAGTTTAGACTGATGGTCCCTCCCCTCCATATTTGTAACATACATTCGGTGTCGATCTCCTTCCTTAACAAATGGTTGTTGGTGCGACGTTTTCCATCATTATTGAACCTCCTCTTCTTAAAATTTCCACTTCTATTATCTTGACTATGACTACCACTGATGTGTTTACCATTTCTGGCATGTTGATTCCTTCCACGTTTGTTGTCATCACTTCAATGACTGCAACCACTGGTAATAATATCGTTTTGCCAGCTGCTCTCTCTTTTTGGGTTGACTCGTTAATCGCGCTCCAATAACTGATCCCTATTTACAACATCTGAATACAAACACATTTGTGAGAAATTAGGTATTGACGTATTTTCGGTTTCAAACTCTTAGAAACATCCGCGTCATTCTCTCCTCATTATCAACCAAGTGGGACACAAACCGGACAACTCGGCAAACTTAGCTTCGTACTGCGACACGATCATATTATTTTCTTCAGCTTGATGAACTCGACCTCCTTCATGTGACGAATACTTTCGGAAAGTACTTGTTATTGAACAGTTCTTGGAACTTCTCTCAAGACATCTTCAGTGCGGCAGGTTGAGTACGCTTTACAGATTCCCACCAGTAATTTGCCTTTCCTCGCAACATGAAGGTGGCAAAGGGAACCTTTTTGCTCCTCGAGCATCCCAAGAAATAAAATATCTTGGTGATCTGACTTATCCACGTCTCCGCCTTAAGTGGTTTTGCTCTCTCAAAAACTCCGTGGTCCCCTACTCCTAACTGCTTAGCGGTGACCACCCGAGAGTTGCCAGTGTTTCCACCTGCATTTTGAACAAGAGTGTTCCTTCCTGATGTTGCATGATTGCATAAAGCCCTGAACATCCCAGTTTCATCATTTGGTCGGTGTTATTCCATGAGGATTGTTGCCTTCCTGATGCACATTAGCTGGTTATTGATCTATGGTGACTCCACGGTTTCCTGTGCTCCATTGCTTATCTCAACATTTCAGATGCCATTCAATACTTCCACTAAACAAGGTTTAATTGACATACCACATATTATCCTATATTCCTGACCGACCAATTAAATAACATAAACTTAGGTAGGTCATACTAGCGAAGGATTACCCGTCTCTCCCCTCTTAGTTCTATCTCACATCTTAGCCAGGGATCATATCCCTAAGCTTTGATACCAACTGTGACGCCCCAAAATAGGTATATATCACCCATCTTGGGTCGCCAAATACATGGTACAAAATTCAAATACAAACTTAATTAATACAACTATCGTATAAAATACGACAAAACATAGCTGAGTTTTTACACGAATATTACCTCATAGACAATATCCAAACTCAAATTCAATACTCATTACATTTATTATCACACAAAATAGTGAGGACTACTAAAATAACCATCTCGGACCATTACTCCGTTCCCCGACTAGTCCCGGCTATGTTCTCATTTCCTGAAGAGAACAATGAAAGCAAAAGGGTGAGCTCAACTAGTCCAGTAAGAAATATTATGACTAAGATAATGCAGAATAAATTATCGTTAGGCTTTAACAGTGTTAAACTGATAAAATACAATAAACATCAAGTTTAATTGCAGCGGAACAAACAATCCATTAGAAGAGTCAAGTAGAGCATGATATCTACTATCTTCTATGATTTAAAATTTATCATCAATTTTATCGCTGGGACTCAGCTTAATAAATAAACCATATCATCGGATCATCCCTGCACTACGGGCCAAAGATATTCATTAGTATCACGTCCACGAATTATCCCTGCACTATATGGGCCAAGGATATTCGTGTAATCATCAATGGTCATGATCATACCAACAACTGTCCATTAATGTACTACGGGCCAATGAGGATTTTTATCATTTGTAACATTACAGGTCATGATTATACCGAATTATCACTAGTCATAATCATACCAATCAATAGTCCATCTATGCACTACGGGCCAGAGATGACTTTCATCACAATATAAGCATGAGGATGATGACAATGATATAAGAATTCAATTAAATGAACGCAAAGAATTAATTTTAAAGATTTATAATTTAATTTATCCAGAATTCAATAATGTCCAAATTGTCAACATGATACTTGTAATAACCCGATATTTTATATATAAATTAAATAAAAAATTTTGCGTATAAAATTTTTTTTATTATTATTTTAAAGGTGGGAATATGTGCAAGGTAATGTGTATGTATGTATGTGATAAATAAAATTTTATTTATTACATTAATAATTACAAATAATCTTATTTTAGAATTATTGACCATTATAAAGTATGTGCTTATAATAATTAAATTTTGTAGAAAAATATTTTTTTATTATTTATTTTCTATGAAAATATGAGTATATTATTATTTAAATAATATATGAATGATTATTAGAATTATTATAATAATTATTTTGTTATATGAATTTATTTAGATTAATTAAGTTAATTATTATAACTTAATTAATAATGGTATGTGTAGACACTCGAAATTTTCTGTACACCTGTCACTAACATTGCAGGAGAGCAGATTCGTCTTTTAAGAGGGAACCCTGAAAGACGATCCATATCCATGCCAGATACTACCGGAAGTTCAGCATCAACCCCGATCGCAATCTGGGAGTAACAATTCTAATCTCGGAGATAACCCCGAGGCATGCAGATCAATACCAGAAACACACCGAAAAAGACTGATTAATCTCAGAGATAACCCCGAGGTGTCCAGTCTCAGTCCCAACCATGGGAATAGCCACCAACCTTGGTGATAACCCCAAGGAATGCAATTTCGTCAATAACCCGGAAATGATTGTTACAAATGCAACCAGCTTCAATCTCGGCGCTCACAACGAGATACACTGTACCAGCCCGACGATAACATCGGGAAGACAGGCACACCTCAAGGATGACAATGAGGACCTTCAACAAATTGCAGCAGTCCAATCTCAGCGAAGCTGAGCAACGTCTGCTTTATCAGCCCAATCCGACGATAACACTGGTGAGGGGCAACATCGTCATCTGACCAACACGATGCCACACCACGTCGTCTCAACGTCTCTACGCAACAGTGTCCCATAAGACTAACCAATCCTGAGTGACTATTGTGCGGGGTAACGGATGAAAGTTGAAGCTTGAAGACCGAAGGGCACCGTCCCATCTTCAATGACTTCGCACAAACTCTAATCCCATGCCATCATACAACTCTCGACAACGGCGGTACGAAATAGGTCCTGTATACCTCAAACGGATGCCCAAATTGCACTTCTGAAAGTCCGAGTGGACATTATAGTGCTTGAGTGCACGTACTTCGAGACGTCCCGACCCGAAAAACTCGGGCCAACCCGGGTTGCCTCTGGTACACCTGCGGCTCAGCCGCAGGTACACCTGCGGCTCCACCCTCTATAAATAGAGGGCTTGGGGTGGCCATTTTGTAAGAGAAAATGGCGAGGAAGCCCTGCCCAATTTGCTTTGTACTCACCCCAAACTGAGTGCTTTCTCATTTTAAACACTTGTGAGCTCACATATAGCTTATTTTATACCTACAAAAGCCAGTGTTTACCCACTTTAAAGATATTGAATTCTTCTTTGGTAGCCCACTGTAAGCCTTCTTTCACACTTTTAAAGTTTTTCTCTTCATCTTTGGACACACCCTTCTACATGTTGAGAGTCGTGTTACACACTTTTGCCGGACTTCGGTCCGTGGTTTATTTTTAGTTTGTATAATATATATATATATATATATATATATATATATATATATATATATATATATGACCTGCGTTTCGAACTCTTTTCGATGAGCCTAGACTTATGTCTGGTGCGTTTAATGACATTCTTATATATATAATTATATATATGAACTGCTATCGAACTCTGTTCGGTGAGCCTGAATTTCACATCTGGTGCGTTTACTGCTTTATATATATATATATATACTTATATATATTAACTGTTGTTGGACTTGTCCGATGAGCCTGGATTTTATATCCGGTGCGTTTACATGCTTTATATATATATATATATATATATATATATATATATATATATATATAATATATACATTTCGTCCCACCTGGAGTTTACTTTGTGGTGGTTGACTATTTTTACAGCTTTCTTACATTTCGTCCCGCCTGGAGTTTCCTCCGTGGCGGTTGATAGCTTTTACAGCTTTATTTACATTTCTGATCCCCCATGGAGGTGCTTCGTGGTTGGTGATCATGTCTGTATATATATATTTATAGCTTTTATATATATACCTGCTTTCTGCTTTCATATAAATTGCAGTATTCTGTGCGCCTAAGAATCATGTGATCACAGATTCATCCATTGGATCTAGAATCGGTTCCCGTGATGGACATTTTCAGCTGTAAGCAGCTTATAAATTATTATGCGGTGTCTGAATTTCCTCAGATGGTTTTCGTACCCACGAGGAAGTCGGCATTATTTTGTACATTATTTTCGTACGGATGCTTCACATCTGTCAAATAAAATCAATCCAGCCGAATACGGAATAAAAAGGGAGTGTAAAAGGTCTCAATTACTATTGAGCATCAGAGTTTGAAAAACCTCTTTTATAAAACATCACTGCCATATCTTGCTTAAAATTGAATTTTTACATAAAATTCAAACCCTGTGTATATAGGTGCGAACGAGGCTTCGCACTACTTCCAAATTATAGCACATTGACCCACACACACACAAATTCATATAACAGTTTCATGAAAAGAGGCGATTACCGTGGTAACACGGATGTCGGGGGGTGCCTAACACCTTCCCTTCGCATAACCAAGTCCCCGGACCCTAATAAATCTCAGTTTTACCGACCCGTTTAGCAGTGTCACATCACTGGGTTAATGTACAAACCTTTTCTCGGTGTTGTTGATATAACCAGTTAAAAAACCAACTGGCGACTCTTATAGTCCAATCGTCGACATTATACATGTCAGACCTTTTTCACTTGTTTTTTCAAATAAATCTTACCTAAAATGAGAACACCAAAGAACAAGTAACGGAAAGGGACAATTAAAAATCCCGACGTCGACAGGTGGCGACTCTGCTGGGAACTTCAGTAAGAGGACTTAAGCCGCTATTATAATTTTTTCAAAATTGTTATCTGCTTGTGTGTGGATGTTGCATTTACATTTTATGATGAATGTGTACGAATGCATTTCCTTACTTTGTGCTTCGCGCTATAAATTGCTTGTGATATTAGTGCTTCGCACTATAAACTGCTTGTGATATTAGTGCTTCGCACCATATCTGCTTGTGATATTAGTGCTTCGCACATGTCATCATTTTTATGCGATAAGACGCGATGTATGTGAATGTATGTTGTGTGGTCCCTCCACCAGGAGGCTATCCCATCGGTGTTGATTACTGGACTCGTGAGAAGACTAATTCTCCAGGCTCAGGAAAGGCACCACCCAAATTCGCTCCAGTTGAAAGACCGGATTAACTTCCCATCAAGTAGATTGCGATGATTTGGGAACCTTCATGCCAAAAAGCCGCGAGAGTAACCTAAGATAGGTCAGTCTCTGATAAACCCAAAACGGAGGAAAGTCTCTTCATGCTCTCATTTCAAATTACTTGTAAAGCATAATTACTTGTAATTATCTTCCATATCTATCTCCATGTAATGAGAAATATGAAGAAATGTGTACACATATATGCTACAAACAGCTGACATCCGTTTTGCAGGATAAAATTCCTTAACGGACATATCACATATTATCCACCTTCCTTAAAGACTAAACTATGCAAGTCTTTTGCAAGGAATCAATCGGACCTACCACCCGTTCAAAGTCCAAGAAGGCAACAGGCCTACAGTCAATAATGTCGTCATCCGACCAGACCAAACTTAATCCAGTTTCTCACAAAGAATTCGATAGATTAAGCAAACAGATTACAGATTTGGATGTTCTACTAAAAGAATTACACCAGTCTACACAGGGTCAGAAAATACCCGTACATGCTGAATCCTCCACACAAGGAGGAACCCAGGGCATTACAATATCTGAACTGTAGTTGGATCCGACCAACAAAACTCATGATGCTGCCCATCCCACTGAGATCCAGACACTGGTGACATCAAAAAGAAAGTCCTCCAAATGGAAGAGACTCTTCGCACTATCAAAGGAATTGGAACACACGGGAGTGTTTCATATGCGATTTGTGTATTTTCCCTGGTATTCATTATCCAGAAAAATTTAAGACTCCTGACTTTGAAAAATATAACGGGTTAGGAGATCCTTACACACATCTAAAGGTGTTTATTGGAGAACTGGGATCTTATGCAGAGGATGCAAAACTCAGAATGCAACTGTTCCAAAAAAGTCTAACTGGAGAAGCCCGTTCGTGGTACACAAGATTAGACAATTCAAAGATCCATAGTTGGGAAGAGCTAGCACACGCTTTCCTCACCCAATACAACTTTCAATCTCAAATGGCTCCTGATCGGTATCAAATTACCAAGATCAAGAAACAGTCTAATGAGTCTTTCAGAGAGTATGCTCAGAGGTGGAGACTCCTGGCTGCCCAAGTTAGTCCTTCCATGACAGAATCAGAGATGGTCATGACTTTCATAGACATACAAGAAGCACCTTTCTATGAAAGAGTTTTAGCCGGCATCGGCAAACCATTTTCTAAAATGGTCAAACATGGGGAGATGGCTGAAATGGGATTGAAATCCGAAAAGATTCAAGACCTAGCTGCACTCAAAGCTGTTGCTGATCACATCCAATCTGGAAATTATGGGAACAACCCCCGGAGGGTCCATAAAAAGAAAGAAGAGGATGTTTCCCTGATACTACAGGGTCAAAAAGTAGTCCAAACATGCCTATCCAGAGGAGAAATTACACTCCCTTTCAAGCACAGTCTTCAAACCCTCCAGTACCAAAAGGTGGAAAAGTCAAACGACCTCAAGTATTCACACCCTTAGGGGACACCCTCGAGAACATTCTCAATCTTCTAACAACACAGAAAAAAATTCATGCATCTGCTTCCACCAGCCAGCCCTAATGGACGGGGTTTTAATGCTGCTCGAAAATGTGCTTATCATGCCGGGGCACCTGGACATGATACTCAGGATTGTTGGGCCTTGAAACACAAATTCAAGACCTGATAGACAACGGTGAAATTGTGGTCACCAACCCGATCAGCCTCACGTTCAAGATAACCCTCTTCCTCAACACAAGGAAAAAGAGGTCAACATGATCAATTGGAGCAGCGGACAAAGTTTCAATTTCAGCTGTAAATCCTCCCAGACCCCCAAAGATGGTGATGATAGATGGGATTATGCTAAGTTCCAATTCATAATGGAACGAAAGATGAAAGCTCTCTGTAAACAAATTGAGCAATTGGCGAAACTGGTGACTTATCAGCATCAAGTGACTCGTTAGCTAATCAGCCAGGAGCATGCCAGTCTCTTACCTATTATCATGAATATTCCCTCTTCACTTTCAGAAAATGAAATGCTGGAAGACAAAGTGATGAAGAGAGTGAATGCTAAGGCCAATAGGGATTTTGCCAACAAAAGGGATTCACATATTTGGGCCAACCTATGGAGGAAATCCTTCATATGTTAATCAATGAAGGAAGAATTAGTTCCCTTCTACCTCCAATCAACCCCCGTTCAGGACGATATAACTCTAAGGGAGTATGTCAATATCATTCTCAATCTCGCGGTCACAACACAGAAGAATGTTGGGCACTCCGCCACCTTATTCAAAATTTAATCGACAGTGGCGTACTGCGTCTGGCAGATAACGACACTGTGTTACGGGCAAGTAAGGATTCATGTCCTACTAAGTGGAAGAGTGTAGTAGCAGTCATATTCGCTGAAAATAATGGAGTTAACAAATCACTTGTCATGCCAGTAATTCAACTCAAGGAATCAACAATCCTTTGAAAGTGGCCGCTCCCGAGCTAATTAACTTGCCGTGCAGAGCACAATATCCTATTGTTAGCTTGCACGCAGTTCCATGGAATTATGAAGAAGGTGAAGGATCCACCTCGCATATAACTGTTGCAGTGTCGAAAGAGAATCCACTGTATCTTCCCCAACGGGTAATGAAGCCTGTCATCAAGTCTAAGGGGAAAGTACCCATTGAGAAGACTGAAAATTTCCTTCGCACTATGGGTCATAACGAAGCCAAGGTGGTTTTAAGCTTGAAAGAAGCTCCACAACAGATATCAATCTTGGACTTAGTCCTGACTTCCGAGAATCACCGGAAGGTCTTGTTAAAGGTTTTAGAAGAAGCCTATCTACCGACATCAGTTGATACGGAAAAGTTTCAACATCTGGTTGATCACATTTTCAACAACAATGTGATATCCTTCACTGATGATGACATACCGTCCGAAGGGACCGGCCATTGCAAACCGTTGCACATTGCGGTCTTGTCCTCCGGATATATGGTGGCTGGAGTTTTAATAGATGGAGGTTCCTCTCTGAATATCTGCCCATACGCTACCTTGGTGAAGATGAATATCAATCCCAATCGAATTCAGAGTAGCCATACCATTATCAAAGCTTTTAATGGAGCCCGCCGTAACTCAGTCGGAGTAGTTGAGCTGCCAATTGAGATTGGTCCTCATACATTCTGCGTATCCTTTCATGTGCTCAAGATAGATTCAGGATATAACCTGCTCTTGGGACGACCATGGATTCACATGGTAGGGGCAGTCCCCTCCACTGTTCACCAACAGTTGAAATACATCATCAACAATAGACTGGTTACACAGTCAACGCTGAACCGGAGAATCCTCAGCACGGGGACATGCCACTCATCAATGCCAATAAGGATGTTGAGCCAATTAGTTTTCATGCTTTGGAAATAAGCAATACCCAATACCATGCTATTGGAACGCCACTGCCCGAACCCCAGATTTTTGCCAAGGTAATGTCGGCCACTCAAGAAATAATGTCGTTGGGTCATAAACCAGGACAAGGTTTGGTAAAGATTGTCAGGGTATCAAGTACCCTATTCGCTTAACCAAGCAAATTAGGACAGCTGGACTAGGCTATTCTGCCAGCTCTAGTCACAGGAATCCTCATAAGCATCATCAGATTCCTTCAGCTTCAACCATGCGGCGTTTATCTTCGCCTTCAAGCTCCGAGTCCGCACAACCTCCCGTAAAGGTGCCAGTCAATATAATGGCAATGTTATTTCCCAAGCCGGTACCGGTGAAGGAGAAAGAAATCTTTGTTCCAGATCCCGCAGTGGAGGAAGAGGAACGAAGAATCAAGCAAGACGTCATACGGATGATGTCCGACATACGCATCATCGTTCATGATGAGCATACTAACAAATACACCCCAGACGATGATTGCCCAGACGTAATGGCTATCATTCGGGACAGGGAAGATGATGATAATCCCTCTATCACTGCGGTTCACCCGAAATTTGCTCTTGCCAATTGGAACAACATTCCTTGAATTGGTCATCAAGGGTAAAGCGGGCGAAAACTGTTTCTTTCTGCCTTGTAGATATAATAACTGCTTACTTTTTTGTACAGTATTAGCGGTTTATTTTGCCAGTATATGCTAACACTGTCTATGATCAACACACATTTCATATATACTAAGTGAAAGCATATTTTGTTTCAGGACTCTGAATTTAGATGTGCCGTACTTGTTGATACGGTGCCTCTTCTCCACAAGGATTGTACCTTTGATGTAGAGATGAATTCAGCCTTGGTGGATATACAGGATAACATTGAGGTGCCTCCAGAAATTCAAGAATGGGTCAAAGACAAACCCAAACCCAACCTTGATTAAATCACTCTTTACAATCTCGAAACCTTAGAAAACCCTAAGTTAATCCAGATTGGTTCAGACCTTACCCCAAACCGATGGAATGATATGGTTACGCTACTAACCCAGTTCCAGGATGTGTTTGCATGGTCTCATGAGGATATGGTGGGTTTGTCCACTGACATTGTCCTTCATCGCCTTCCCATTAAAGAGGGATTTAAGTCAGTCAAGCAGAAGCTCAGGCGATTGAAACCTGAATGGAGTTTAAAGGTGAAAGAAGAAATTGTGAAACAATTTCAAGCTGGCATCATAATGGTGTCTACATATCCTGAGTGGATATCCAACATCGTGCCCGTACCTAAACCTAGAGGGAAGGTGCGAGTTTGCGTGGATTACCGGACTTGAACAAAGCTTACTTAAAAGATAGCTTTCCCGTGCCATTTATCCACATTCTCATTGACAATACTCCGCAATACGACATGTACTCCTTTGTAGATTGCTTTGCAGGGTATCATCAGATCATGGTTGCCGAGGAAGATCGTGAAAAAAACTGCTTTCATCACTCCTTGGGGAACTTTTTGCTATAGACGGTTGTCATTCGACCTCATCAATGCTATCAACGATCTATGATGGCTTTTTTCCACGACTTAATGCATAAGGAGATCGAGATCTACGTGGATGACATCATTGTCAAATCCCGGAAGGAGGATGACCATATAGACCATCTCAGGAAGTTGTTCAACAGGTTGCGTAAGTACAACTTCAAGTTGAATCCAGCTAAGTGTGCCTTTGGCATTAAATCAGGCAAGTTGCTAGGATTTCTAGTCAGCCACAAAGGGATAGAGCTGGATCCTGCCAAAATCCAAGCCATCACGAAAATGCCCATTCCTTAGACAGAAAAGGAAATACGGGGATTTTTGGGAAGAATCAACTTCATTAGCAGATTTATCTCTCAACCACAGCAACCTGTGAGCCTATCTTCAAGCTGTTAAGAAAGAACTCCTCCATGAAATGGAATGAGGAGTGCCAGAATGCCTTCCTTACAATCAAGAAACAGCTAATCAAAGCTTCTATCTTGGTACCACCCAGGGATGATGTTCCCCTGTTTATGTATCTGTCCGTAAGTGAAAATGCCATGGGCTGCCTGCTGGGACAGAAGGACGATAGAGGCCTAGAACGAGCTATCTATTACCTCAGCAAAAGATTCAGCAGCAGTGAACACAAGTACACTCTGATCGAAAAGACGTATTATGCTTTAGCATGGGCTGCCATGAGGTTACAGCATTACCTCCATGGGCACACAACCCATCTCATATCCCGCGTGGATCCTCTCAAGTACGTGTTCAGTAAACCCATACTGAATTGTCCACTGTCCAGATGGCAGTTGATCCTACAACAATTTGACATCGTATATGTGACTCAAAAGTCCATCAAAGGTCAAGGAATTGCGAATCAACTGGCCGCCGCACCATCAGGGATTTTAAACCCTTGGAAACCTACTTCCCTGATGAAGGAGTAATGACAATTCAGCAACACCATCAGTACGATACACGCCAAACGTGGAAGATGTATTTCGATGGAGCTGTCAATATGGAAGGTTCTGGAGCTGGAGCAGTTCTAGTATCTGATACGGGGGAGTAGTATCCCGTCGCCGTCAAATTACAGTTTATCAGCACCAACAATACGGCTGAGTATGAAGGCTGTCTTATGGGGCTAAAACTTGCCCATTCAATGAGCATCAGGCGGTAAACTGTCCTTGGAGATTCGGAGTTGGTAATCAGACAATCCACCAGAATCTATCAAACCAAGGAACTACATTTGCTGCCTTACCATCGGCAGGTTTTAAAGATGGCTTTGGGATTCGAAGAAATATCCTTTCTACACATTCCTCGTAATACGAATAATTTCGCAGACGTGTTAGCAACTTTGGCCTCCTTGATCCGCATATCAAACAAGGAACACTTGCCAAGCGTCACAATTTCCCTGCACAAGGCCCCAGCCTATGGGAATTATGTTGGAGAAGTATCGGATGAGATACCTCCCATCCAACATCCTTGGTATCCGCATATCAAGGAATATCTACGAGATGGATCTACACCCGCTGAGTCGAGCCCGACTGAGAAAAGGCGGATCCACTGACTTGCTATGAAATTCTACCTGAGTAGAGATGCACTCTACAAAAGAGATGCAGGATTAGGTTTCCTCAGATGTTTAGACAAAGATCAAGCCCAAAGTCTTATGGATGAAATCCATGGCGGAGTCTGTGGCCCCCACATGAGTGGCCCCCTCCTTGTCAAGAAAGTCCTCAGGACAGGACATTATTGGCTATCTCTCAAAGCTGATTGCAATGACCATGTCAGGAGATGCTATCAGTGCCAGATTTATGGGAATGCTATACACGCCCCTCCACGGGAACTTCAAAATATGAGTTCACCTTGGCCCTTCTCAATGTGGGGAATGGACGTTATCGGGACCATTGAGCCTAAAGCCAGTAATGGTCATCGATTTATCTTCACCATGATCGACTACTTCACCAAGTGGGTAGAAGCAGCCTCCTTCCCCAGGGTTACTAAAGAAGTCATCATTGCTTTCATCAGAAACAATGTCATTTGTCGATATGGACAACCAGAGGTGATTGTGTCCGACAATGCCAAGAACCTCAACAACAAAATGATGGAGGAATTATGCAGTAAATTCCACATCAAACATCTCAACTCAGTCATCTATCGTCCGAAGATGAATGGTGCAGTTGAAGCGGCTAACAAGAATATCAAGAAGATTATGCAAAATATGTCCACCAATCAAAAAAATTGGCCTGACCTATTGCCTCTGAATATGTTAGCCTACAGAACCTCAATGCGCACCTCTACTGGGGAAACCCCCTACGCATTAACCTATGGGATGGAAGCAGTGCTCCCCATAGAAGTTGAGATGGAATCCCTCAGAGTATTGATAGACGCTTAGTTGGATGAAGACCAATGGGTACAAGATAGGTATCACCAATTCTCTCTAATAGACGAAAGGCGAACCGTGACTATCTTCCATGGTCAGTTATATCAATAAAGGATCGCCAGATCCTACAAAAAAAAAGTCCGACTACGGCAATTCAGACAACATAACTTGGTTTTGAAGAAAATCCTGGACAATCAAGAGCAGGCTAAGGGAAAATTCGCTCCTAACTGGGAAGGCCCGTTTATTGTCAAGGAAGTATTGACAGGAGGCGCTCTCAGGTTACAAGAAATGGACGGCAATGAATTTCCGCAACTCATCAACTCAGACGCCGTGAAACGGTACTATGTCTGAAGAAATTTGCAAGCACCCTGGTGTGGAACCATCATATCACCAGTCATTCTGGTTCTTTAAACCTTTACCACAAACAACTTTTCTATACTTTTCCCCTTAGGGAAACATACCTTTCAAGCCAGCAGCCTGGCTTTCTCCTTTGCGTTCCTACAACTCAGGTCATCCCACCGTGGATTGAACCTCTTACGTTTGTAGTTTGGCTACCCATACCTGGGATCAAACTTCTCATACCTATAGTTTATCCTCAACCTAGGATTAAAACTTTCTCCTCCCTGCACTCTGACCTGCACATGGGATTACGCTTTTCATCTCGCCCTGAGGGGAAAACTACGTCGACCTGATCTCCTCTTCAATAGGAGTACGTAGGTAACAATTTCATATGGCTCGGTCGCAATAAAACAAAAATAACAAAAACATTTCCACCCTTTTCCTCACAAAAATAAAAAAAAAACATTCCTACGTCATTCCTGCCACATACAGTGTTAAACCTCTTACACCAGGTTCGAACTACGCAGACCTGATCTCCTCTTCAATAGGAGTACGTAGGTAGCCATTCATGGTGCGGTCTCACCCCCTACCAAAACACAAACCCTTGTTAGTTGGTACTGGGATCATCCTTCAATCCACTACATTTCATTCGGCTTCAGACCAAAGGGGTGGAATTACCTGAACTCCTCCCAACTAGGAGATTCGGCGACCATCTAAGCTGCGGTCATACCTTGAAGAGCAACACCAATCCATAAGAGATGGAATTAACTAGGCTTCTCCTAAATAGAAGTACTGGCGACCATCTGTGGTGCGGTCAATCTCAGAGAGGAAAGCCACACTCCTCTCCTCATTTCCATACAGAAACCAGTCCCAAGACACCGAGAGATGGTAGGGATACATACAGATCGATGATCCATTCTGAACTATCCAGAGACAACTCAATGTCCATCCACCCAGGAAGAATTCAGAATACATCAAGATCACAAGCCCTGAAGCAGCATGCAAAATATCAAGCAAGTAGCAAAGCATATCTAAAAGGGAAGTGACCAAAAATATATTTCCTTGTCATATATATAATGTTGTTTGATATACACAATGTAAATTGTACATGACAAAATGACTAAGCTAGTCTGTGCAGGAAAATACAAGATCATCTACAATTCAGGGTATATACGAGCTAACAAGCCCAACATAGCGTCCCTCTCAGAAGATGGAGGTGAAGTTGTGATCTCCTGTATGAGAATATCCACACGACCCAACAGATCTGTAGCCATTTGCATGGTAACCATATGATCATCAATATATGCGCTCATCTCTGCGATCATGCCAGTGGTAAGGGACCTCAATGCAGTACTATCTGTGACGGCTACATCCCGGGCAGATATGGAGATATCCCGCTCAACTATCACTGCATCTCTGGCTGATATAGCCTCATCCCGCTCAACGACGGCGGCATCTCTACGAGCCAATGCCTCGTCTCTCTCCAATAGAGCGGCCTCCCTCCCATCAAGAGCAGTCGACATCATAGATCGAATTTGATCTCTCTCAAAGGTTATCAGATGAAAACTCTGCTCTAAGTACTGTGCCGAGTGCTGAATCACAACAGTACTGGTACTAGGAGAATTCGGAAGAAATGCTGACAACCCAGCAGTGGGCTCCTCCTCGATGTAGGTATCAATGTCCTCCATGGGCTCTACATCATCTAACTCGCGCGCCGGTACTGCAAATACTACTACAGCCGATAAAAGCTCTGTCTCCATCCACGCGGAATACTCTGCGGAATAACCAGGATGACTGACAGAAAAAGCTGCTATCTCGCGCTGATCCCAGTAGGCGTATACCCGAGATCGGTCCTCTGCTGAGAGGTACCGAGAAGCTGAACACTGACCTGTCGCCCCCCCAAAAGGATGAAAATCTTGGAACTGGTTGAACTGCGACATCACGGCCAATGGGTGATAAGTGGTCACTCCCCTCAAACCAGCCAGAGGGAGATAGTCCATGCCTGGAGCATGAGTAATGAAGCTGTATGGTGAGTTAAGCCCCAAACACGGCAATATGCTGAATGGATCTCTGATATCTGCCAAGAATGTGGACCAGGACAGAGCATCTATACACTCTGATGGCTGAAAAGAATATGACATAGCTACATCATGGGTGAAGCAGTACCCATGCCGTCTAAGAGTGCCAATCGGTCTCAAGTGTGACATGAACCACACATATAGCATGACTAAACTCCCAGTGAACACTCCTGTCGGATAAGTGCAGCAGTAGGATGCCGACCGCAGGGTCTCTGCTACAATCATAGGCATAATGGTATGACCCTCCCTGAGAGCTCTCACGGCCATGACAACGCCTATATCTATCTAATCCATATACCGCTGCATATACACATATGACAATACACATAGCATCAATACGTCAACTCTGGCCAAATGCCAATGATCCTCCGATGCGGTGAAATCCCCGGAATGTCGTGAATAGCTATCCTCCGAGCCAAATTTGTCGTACAGAAAACGCTGGGATATCACGTGGCCAGTTGTCAACTCATCCTGTACCACTCTGTGCCTCAATCCTGTGAGAGTCATGAATCGTCTGCTCATGTCTCCCAAAGCCAGATGCACGCAAGGTCTGTCTAAAGGAAGCATCGTCAAACGTGCATACTCCTCCAGAGTAAGAGTCAACTCATGGGTGTCGAATCGGAATACCTGCCTATCCGGTAGCCAATGCTCTATCATCCCATCCACAAATCCTACGGGAACCTGAAAAGTCAAAAAGGTCATGGTATACTGCAATAAATGATCTACAGTCACCCTGTCTGGTGGTGATATGCTATCATACCACGATCTCATACCCGATGCCACCACTGACGGTGGGGTATGATCTATACGGCTAACTGTCGAAGAAGACATCTGTGCGGGCCGTGTCATAAGACCATCCAGGGGTCAATGCCAAATATCTCTGGACATACATACATATGCATAACATAATACATGCATAACAGATAATAGATGGCAATATGATATAGGGAATGGAAAAAAATAGTGCATACATTCCTAAGTATATCATCATCAAATACATCATCTCTGTACAGTTACAAATACAGGGAAATGGGGCACAGACGTCCTACTACTGACAGAGGCCTATCAAAAGATATAGCGAGAATGGGGCAAGCCACCCAATATCTAACAGAGGCCTATCAAAAGATATAACGAGAATACATATCAGAAGAAGATAATGGTGTCGATGTCCACATCATCAATCCTGTCCACCTGATGTAACTCCTCCTGAGTCACTGGATCTCTATCAACAAGGATATTAGGCCTATATAAAGGAGGATCCGCGCCGACAAAATCGAATGGGTCACCTGAGGGGCCAGCGCCTGAGCTGAAAGGATCAAATGAAGTTGCCTCTATCGGATCTCTGCCCAAATGCAGGATAAATATGTGGGCCTGGTCCAACTGCTGGGTCAAACTATCAATATGGGTCATATGAGTCGGATCTCGGACATAAGCTATACAATCCGTCATCATTAAGGATCCTGGAACCATATCCCCCATAAACTGTGTGGAGCGGGACTGAGCTCCAATAGTGCGAGGGGACCACCACCGATGTAACGTCTCCTGAGTACATGGACCCTCTAATAATGCATAACCGTCAACCCCCAAAAATGGAATATCAGTGACGGGTGACTGCGATACAGGCCAATAATTCCTGGCAGGAGGCAAGATCGATATACGAAAATCCCCTGTGGTGCTCCTAATAGCACGCTCTCCTAAATAGAGCTCCCAGCCTCCATCTGTGAAGAAAGGAACTCTCCTGGTGGAAATCATATACTCGACTCCAGTCGAGTATCCATCCTCAAAACCCACGGTCAGGTGTTCCCCGGAATAGGGAAGCCATGTGATGGTGTCGGCCGTCAGCAACTCCAGCTACATACGACAATGAGTGAATCCCTCAGCTACAGGGACCTCTGGCAGAATCGAATGATGTCATCGTCGTCCTCGTGGATAGGTGTCTAAACCTAACACACTCACGGGACACAAGCATGGAAGTCTCTCATAGGCCCAAAACTGCCAGCACAAAGGCAAACATCTGCTGTCAGTTAACACTCTTAACCTATACATGGTAAATGACAAGAGAAATACTCACCAGCAGAAATGGGTAAAATCCTAGCCAAGCCTCGGTCAAACCCTGTGAGCGCATACGCATGCCCCGGAGGAAATAGGCAAAGGTATAGGAGCCCCAATCATACTCTCCAATACGGTCCACATCATGTGTAGTGCTGATCAAAGCGAAAGATACCGTGGAAGAGTTATCTGCTATGAAGCAGCCTCGAATGATTATCAGGAACAATAGCCGTAGAACGCGATCCCTGATTCTGACATTATCAGGCATAGGCTCACTCAATAGCCCACTCATAGCATCTACGCTCAAAGGACCTGAACGGATAGCCCTGCCTTTGAGCGCCGCCGCCGAAACTCCTAATAAGGATCTAACGGCAGTAGGGGTAATATTTGCCATGCCAGGTACTGGTTCCCCTTCGAACTCCATACCTGTGATAAATCACCAATCCATAGGCATCATCATCACCTCGCAATCCAGCAGATGGAGTGACTGAGTCTGATGAAACCATCGCTCAGACAATGCCCTGAGATAACCCCAGGGACAACAACGGGGAAGGATGAAGAAGAATGCCCCAAATCCCCACTCATGAACTACGACTCTATAGTCAGGATGAAGTGTCTGATACATGGAGTGAATGCTGAACCAGTTCCCTCGAGGCTGTGTAAAACCAGGAACCTGCATGCAATGCAGATCAACATCAAAACCCTTTAATCCTCATCAATAGGAAAGAAGGAAGATCAAAGTTTAACGCCATACCTCGTTAGCATGCAAATACATCGATGGATGTCTGCCCAAATCACCCAACAACTCTGGATTCACCACCTGAATGCTCAGAAGCTCCCTGCGAGGGACATGTGCAGCAGGATCGGGATCCTCTATCAGAATATTTGCCTCCTTGTACGTCTGGAACATCTACCTGGACAGAACGTATCACAGCCTCCACCAACCGACGAGGCTGTTTGACAGAATGGGGACGAGGCACTTCAGAAGCCCTCCGCCGTATGCCAGAAGTGGTCCTATAGGAACTGCTCGGCTGATCCGGATCCATAATATCTGGACAACAAGTCTCTAAATCACCTCAGAAAGGGTGTGGTATTTCCTTACCTGGAGCTTTCTAGAATGCATTTTCTGACTATATGCATGCATGCATTTACTTTAACATATAATAGAGTTAAAATGCATGACTACCCAATGCCTACATTTGGAAAAATTTTGCCATAGTCTCCTTTGAAAATAGGACTATCCACATGCATACAGGCATGTCTAGGTGGCCATTCAATAGCACACCTGCCCCAAAGTCATATACATAATATATGCATTAAAAATCAAAATCATCATGTATAAGGCCAACCTCAATACTAGGAGTACTTTGCCTTCCTACTTTATGCTCATTGGACCTCAAATAGGACAAAAAAAATAGCAGAAAAAGGTGCCAATTTGACTGTCTCAAAAGTCAAATTTTTTCATATCATTATGTTCAGCATGGTTTAATGCTAACATTTATTATGTTGAATATTTTTTATCTAGTCATTTGTGCATACATAATCACTACTATGTGTTTAGATACATTTCATGCGATAACTCAAAATCCAACGGACAGAAATGAGAGAAAATACAGGCATATGTTACCAGGATAGTGTAGAACACTCGTACGGTGACAGAATTTACAGAAAACAGCCCGAACTCAGCAGATCTGAAGATGGCTCGCGGTTTTCTCTATGCGAAGCAAGTTGAAAGTGACTTGTGAGACCAACCTACTGGATTATATCATCCACGGTTGGCCGCAGGCCCATCTGCGGCTGCAGCAAGTGCACCTACGGCACCCCCATGTAGGTCTCATCCCTCCGGCTCGGTCCAGTTCGAGTTGCAAAGGAGTTCTTACAAGCTGAAAAGGCCAAACCAGGGATAAAAACGCTACGCGATTGAGGAGAATAGCCTAAAACCCTGGTTTTTCTGTATCCAACTGTGGCTTTCTTTTCATCCATTGGTATTCGTCCGAACATAGGGTTTACCATACCGATGATTTAAGTCTTTACATACCACATTCGGCAATACCGTACAGAGGTCCGATGCCGTTAGCGCAAGGTTGTCACCCCAATCTTTTCACAAAAGAGGTCCCCGGCGGGGGTTACAACGCATGCTCATCCGTTGACACACAAATCAACGAAGGTCAAGTAGCTTTGACGTTGTTTCAACCTCTGGCAAGTAAACCCATCGAAGCATGGAAAGTTGTTCAATCATTGCGTACGTTTATAATCATCACTCCCCAGTGGATCCCCGACGGGGGTGACAATATGAAGTCACGGCAGGGGTGTACAACGTATGCTCATCCGTTGACACACATATCAACGAAGGTTAAGCAGCCTTGACATTATTATAGCCGATAGCAATTTAAACCTATCAGAGCTCTGAAGTTATTCGAGGTTTTCACACCCGACCGCTCGTATTCCCCAGCGGATCCCCGGCGGGGGTCACAACATAATGTTCCGGTGATCTACACGACAACGGAGGTCAAGCAACCTTTACAGTATATCCCACATGATTTTTCAGCCGTTGATTCACATGTCGGTGAAATACACGACAACGAAGGTCAGGCATCCCTGACAGCATTTGCTGTTGGCAGTGAATCCAATTGAATCGTGATATGCCCTGACGATACAAACCAGGAGATTGTCATCAAGGAGGATTGATGATGGAATATGTTATACACATCCTCAAGAAGAGCAAGCTTCATCCCCATAGATCTCTCGCACATAAGAGGTACATCTTCGGAATCAAGTCATAATCAAAGCCACAGGACTTTGGTGATAACTCCAACATCAACATCCTAACAGATTCAGATTACTCATCAAATCTGGTCATCGTTACCAATCCCCAGTTGAAGCAACAGGGAGCCAGCAATCATCCCTAGTGTGTTGGGCTACAACCTCGTACACATGCATCCTACCCATGCATGAGTGAGATAAAGAGGGGCATCCGTAGACACTCGAAATTTTCTGTACACCTGTCACTAACATTGCAGAAGAGCAGATTCGTCTTTTAAGAGGGAACCCTGAAAGACGATCCATATCCATGCCGGATACTACCGGAAGTTCAGCATCAACCCCGGATCGCAATCTAGGAGTAACAATTCCAATCTCGGAGATAACCCCGAGGCATGTAGATCAATACCGGAACACACACCGGAGAAGACCGATTAATCTCGGAGATAACCCTGAGGTATCCAGTCTCAGTCCCAACAATGGGAATAGCCACCAACCTTAGTGATAACCCCAAGGAATGCAATTTCGGTAATAACCTCGAAAATGATTGTTACAAATGTAACCAGCTTCAATCTCGGCGCTCTCAACGATATACACTGTACCAACCTGGCGATAACATCGGGAAGACAGGCACACCTCAAGGATGACAATGAGGACCTTCAACAAATTGCAGCAGTCCAATCTCAGCGAAGCTGAGCAACGTCTGCTTTATCAGCCCAATCCGACGATAACACCGGTGAGGGGCAACATCATCATCTGACCAACACGATGCCACGCCACTTCGTCTCAACATCTCTACGCAACAGTGTCCCACAAGACTAACCAATCCCGAGTGACTATTGTGCGGGGTAACGGATGAAAGTTGAAGTTTGAAGACCGGAGGGCACCGTCCCATCTTCAATGACTTTGCACAAACTCTAATCACATGCCATCGTACAACTCTCGACAACGGCGGTCCGAAATAGGTCTTGTATACCTCAAACGGATGCCCGGATTACACTTCTGAAAGTCTGAGTGGACATTATAGTGCACGTACTTCGAGACGACCCAACCCGAAAAACCCGGGTCAACCCGGGTTGCCTCTAGTACACCTGCGGCTCATTTTGTAAGAGAAAAAGGCGAGGAAGCCCTGCCCAATTTGCTCTGTACTCACCCCAAACTGAGTGCTTTCTCATTTTAAACACTTGTGAGCTCACATCTAGCTTATTTTATACCTACAAAAGCCAATGTTTACCCACTTTAAAGATATTGAAGTCTTCTTTGGTAGCCCACTGTAAGCCTTCTTTCACACTTTAAAGTTTTTCTCTTCATCTTTGTACACACCCTTCTACACGTTGAGAGTCGTGTTACACACTTTTGCTCGGACTTCGGTCCGTGGTTTATTTTTAGTTTGTATATATATATATATATATATATATATATATATATATATATATATATATGGACTAACATTATCGAGTTATGCCTCGATTGAGCCTAGACTTCGGTCTGATGCGTTTAATGACATTCTTATATATATAATTATATATATGAACTGCTATCGAACTCTGTTCGGTGAGCCTGGATTTCACATCCGGTGCGTTTACTGCTTTAATATATATATATATACTTATATATATTAACTGTTGTTGGACTTTGTCCGATGAGCCTGGATTTTATATCCGGTGCGTTTACATGCTTTTATATATATATATATATATATATATATATATATATATAGATATATATATATATATTTACATTTCGTCCCACCTGGAGTTTACTTCATGGTGGTTGACCATTTTTACAGCTTTCTTACATTTCGTCCCGCCTGGAGTTTCCTCCGTGGCGGTTGATAGCTTTTACAACTTTATTTACATTTCTGATCCCCCATAGAGGTGCTTCGTGGTTGGTGATCATGTCTGTATATATATATTTACAGCTTTTATATATATACCTGCTTTCTGCTTTCATATAAATTGCAGTATTCTGTGCACCTAGGAATCATGTGATCAGAGATTCATCCCATTGGATCTAGATTCGGTTCCCGTGATGGACATTTTCAGCTGTAAGCAGCTTATAAATTATTCTGCGGTGTCTGAATTTCCTCAGATGGTTTCCATACCCACGAGGAAGTCGGCATTATTTTATACATTATTTTCGTAAGGATGCTTCGCATCTGGCAAATAAAATCAATCCAGCCGAATACGGAATAAAAAGGGAGTGTAAAAGGTCTCAATTACTATTGAGCATCAGAGTTTAAAAAATCTCTTTTATAAAATATCACTGCCATATCTTGCTTAAAATTGAATTTTTACATAAAATTCAAACCCTGTGTATATAGGTGCGAACGAGGCTTCACACTACTTCCAAATAATAGCACATTGACCCACACACACACAAATTCAGATAACAGTTTCTTGAAAAGAGACGGATACCGTGGTAACACGGATGTCGGGGGGTGCCTAACACCTTCCCTCCGCATAACCAAGTCCCCGGACCCTAATGAATCTCGATTTCACCGACCCGTTTAGCAGTGTCACATCACTAGGTCAATGTGCAAACCTTTTCTAGGTTGTGTTGGTACAACTAATTAAAAAACCAACTGGCGACTCTTATAGTCCAATTGTCGACATTATACATGTCGGAACTTTTTCACTTATTTTTTCAAACAAATCTCACATAAAATGAGAACACCAAAGAACAAGTAACGGAAAGGGACAATTAAAAATTCTGATGTTGACAGTATGTATATGAAGGATAAATCATATATAGAATCCAAATCCTAATTTTGGATCTGGAATAAGGAATGAGAATAATAATATTATATTATTTATATTTCAGTGCTATAAATATGTACTGTATGTACGTATTGATAATGGTTGGTAAATTATGATATATCATGTTAAAACCCTAATATTAATTTGTTAAACCCTAATTTGAAACTCAAATGGGAGATCAAGAATGTTTAATGATTGTGTTATATGATTTATGGCACGTATTATAAAATTTATCGTTAATTAGGGAAACCCTAATTATTAATATTTGGAAACTCTAATTGTTTGAAACCCTAATAGCTAATTAGAAACCCTAATTGCTAACCCTAATTATTTATTGGTAACCCTAATCGTGATATTGGAAAGCTAACTGTGATTAGTGAATTCTTAAACCTAATATGTAAGTTTATATAATTAGAAAACCTAATCTAATTTAGAAAGCCTAATTATAATTTAGGAAACTAGATTTTTATCTTAGCCCTAGTTAAGAACCCTAGAAAATTAATGTACAAGAACCTTAGGGTTAAACCATAAGGGTCAAACCCTAAGGGTTAGATAATTGACTAGATTGCCATTAAATTTGGAAGCCTAATGACCAAAATGCCTTTATGCACGTTATTTAATTGTTGCTTGCAAATCTATCCATATTTGTGGTTGGTAAACTACCACTGACTTGCCTTGTGTCTAAAATATCAACATGTCAGCCATTAATACACACCCATCAGTCATTTACCAGCTACATTCATTGCATCTAAGTGATATATATATAGAATTGGAGAGAGAAAAGTCATATTTTAAGCTCATTTGTCCAACATACACTCCACTAAGCTCTCTCTCTCTCTCTCTCTCTCTCAACCTACGAATTTCTTTAGCATTTCAGTCCCCAAAACAAGCCCCACTACTACTCACAACAAATCAGTAGCCTATAATCAAGATTTGTCCATAGAAGGTATAAACCATAATTGCAAAATCTGATCTTTGATCTTTTGTTAAATGTTATATTTTTATGTTTAATCATGTGGTATAAGGTGTTAATCAATGATCTGGGTTGCTAGATGTTAGATCTATAACATTTAGTGGCTCGAATTTGATGATTTACAAAATCTGGAAATTTTTGTTTTTGTGGTCTGACAATGAATGTCAGGTCCCCTAGATCTCTCTCTGTTTATTTATTTGGTGTTTTAGATGTTTGAAGTTGTAATATGTCACGAGGACTTTATTCTGGAACTTAAAGTAGGACCAGATCATGCATAGATTGCAAGTTAATCACGGTCAAAGTTGGTTGACCGACCATAACCAAACAAAATCTGGGTAACCCAGATGTTACCCAGAACTCCTTGACAAGTTCTTTATAGACTCGGATCTGACAGTGATTTGATGATTTGTTATTTGTGTTGTATTCATCTTGTAATATATTATGTGGACTACACATCTGTGCCTGTACATCACCTAAATGATAAACAGAAAAGAATTGTGGTTGGTCAAACCAAGCAGAAGATCATGGAATCAATTTTCTGGGCAACCCATAAAGCTGATGATCATGTCTTCTAACATGGTTTGACCAGATCGGATCTAGTGATTGTGATGTTTTTAGAGTGATTTTGTGTAATGAATCTGTTGTTGTACAGGTTGGCTATAATCTAGAACTTTTAAATCACAAAAATATTTCATAGATTTCAAGTTGTGGAAGCCCAAATATAGCCAGTCGAACTGCTCTTCATTTATGGGTAACCCAAAAAATGAAGAACAACTCTGACAGCTTGTTCAAGGCCTTTGATCTTGCATCTTGATGATGTACAAACATTGTAGACGATTGAAGAATGTTCTTTGTTAGTTACTATACACAGCCCGACGTCTAGAACACATTTTCTATGAACAGATTGCACGATATAAGGCCACCAAGGTCATTGAACGGCCACGACCATATGATTCTAGGCAGCCCAGAAACGTAAAGAATAGCTCTGACAACATGTTCTGAGCTTTAGATCTTGCACATGTGTTATGTTTTGGTCCAGAATTTTGTGATGAACTTGTACTACTACATATATACTACAACAGTTAATCGATAGTGTAAGACACCAACTTTTATAAATAAAGATGAATTTTCTATAAATATCATTTTTAAATATTATGGAGTGAAATTGATATAATATTATAGTTGTAGGTAATATTTATAAATTTTGCAAAGTACGCAAGTTGCTATATAATATTCGATTGGTTGGGGAATATTCGTTTTAACAGGGAATATTCATACGACGACACAATCATTGGTGGACCCCACAACAGAATTATTGTCGGATTGAGAAAACGACAAAAATACTTTATGAAAATAACGGCGAAAGTTTTACCATTAATACTGTTGAACTACTCGGTAGTAAAAGTACAGTAATACGCATGGTTGTATAGTAGCACACGGTATTGATTATTGATGGTTACGTGATAAGTCACTCAGTTTTGCTTTATTGGTATTATTAATGTAATAAAACAGAAAAGTTTTTTATATAAAACAGAATACTTTTATAAAGTTATTCATTTTATTAGGCTAATAGTAAAATCTTTTTATATAAAACAGAATACTTTTATAAAGTTATCTGTTTTATTAGACAATAATTAGAAGATATTATATTTTATTATGCATAGTATTTGCATAGTATTTGCATAGTGCCTGCATAGTGTTTGCATAGTAAAATCTTTTATAAAGTTATTCGTTTTTTATTTAAAAGATTTTGCTTTAAATATGGACCGTCAGATTAAAGTAAATCAATCTAGACCGTTTATGAGTTAGTTACTATGCAGTCCATTTTTCTATAAATAGAAGCTCATTCCTTCATTATTTTCTTACGAATTCACTGAAACTCTAGAGAGAGAAACTATAGAGAGAAAGAAGAAAAGTATTCTGCTACTTCACTACTCCGATATCAAGTTTCTTTTACGGTAATGGATATTATTTGTTGTACTCGTAAAGAGTATTCTTTCTTTCTTATTCATGAAGAGAACTTCTGTTATTCCATTCTTTATTATTCTGTTGGAATAACCTGTATACGCGGGCTACCCTATACTTGGTGAAATTCTTCTGTTATTCCTTTCTTTATTATTCTGTTGGAATATCATGTCTGTGCGTTTTACGCCGGACCTGATTCCATTATTTATTATTCTGTCGAAATATCATGTCTATGCGTTTTACGCCGGACCTAGTTCCATTAATTATTATTCTGTCGGAATATCCTGTCTGTGCGTTTACGCCGGACCTGGTTCCATTATTTATTATTCTGTCGGAATATCCTGTCAGTGCATTTACGCATGACCTGGTTTCATTATTTATTTTCTTGTTGGAATAACCTGTCTGTAAGACCCCAACTTATTAATGAATAAAATCAAATTTTCTCTAATTATTATTGTTAATAATAAGGTGTTAATTTGATATAATATTTTGGTTATGGATGAAATGTGCAAATTTTGCAAAATAAACAAGTGATTATAAAATATTCATTTTGTCGGGGAATATTCGTTTGGTCGTGGAATATTCTTTCTGTCGAGAAATATTCGTACGACGGCGCAGCTATTTGTGGGCCACATAACGAAAAATGGTTGGATGAAGATAACGACAAAAATTGAGTTTTTATAAATAACGGCGTAGTTGTTACCGTTAACACTGTTGGAATACCCGGTGGTTAAAATACAGTAATACACGTTGTTGCACAGTAGCACACGGATTGCCCAGTATTTTTGAATTATTACGAAGGAAGGCACTACTCAATAATTGTTACAGTAGTTCCTGTTCAATATTTTATTTTATTGATTCAATAATTGCTGCATTGATATTTTATATTATTGTTGTTTCAATAATTGTCACTGCTCAGTATTTCCCATTATCAGATCAATAATTCATATTATTTGAATAATATTATTAGATAGTATTATTGGCAATGTCTAGAAAGTTCTGTCTAAGGAGAGGTTTGGTCACCTAATTGCGCGCCAGTAAGGAGAAATCCTTATTGGAAAGCCCCCTCTTTCCTGGGAATGGCCTGGTTGTCATAAATGTGATTCTGTAATATTAATTATGAATAATTAATTATTGATTCATATGATAAGGAAATATTTATTTGAATATAAATGTTGGATATATTTTGTGGTTAAAAATGAAGGAGTTAATGTTGAGGTGTTTTATCAGTATTTTTTGTCGGAATGGAGGTATTAAAAATCAATCAGGATTTTTGAGATATATTGCGGGGGTTATAATTTTTAATCCGACCGTTGGATCGTTGTGATTTTTGTATATGTTATACATATATAAGTTGAGTATATATCCACAAATTTTGAACCGTTAAAAATGAACGTATGATTTGTTATGAATTTTAAGAGATGACTGGTTCAGAAATTGTTGAAGTTTCGGAATTTATCATTTTGGTAGAAAATTCTAGAATTGGTGGGCCCCACTTTTTGTTAGTGAAAATGTGCTGAGATTTTTATTCAAATGTGGTGGGTGAGAATAGTAGCAGGTAAAGTCATCAGGTTGCAGGTTAAGTCTGCTTCGACATGCTATTTTCCTATAAATAGAGGGCTAAGTTATAATTGAAAATCACACCAGAAACAAGTTTTCTCTGTTTCTCTCTCTACATTATTGAGTGTATTTTGTGTGTATTTAGATACTTTGAGAGTTTCTATTCATCAGAGCAAGTTTCTTTCAGCCTTATACCGGTATTCCGACCAGAAGTACTGATATTTTGAGGTAAGGGATATTATTTTCTTCAATATCATTATGCTGAAATATTGATATGAGTTTTTATCAAATTTGGAACTTTTTGTGTCGGGATTACTATTCACGTATACGACACTATTCACGTATACGGTACTATTCACGAATACGACACTATTCGGGGTGTGGAGTGATGTTTCCAGTCAGTTGTGTTAGCAGTCCTCACTATTTCTGTAAAATAGTGTTTGAATAATTGTAATGAGGACTTATTTGAGTGTGGATATTGTCTAGAAGATAATATTTGTATTTAAACTCACAGTATTTGTGTTGTCGTATTTTGCACGACAATTATTATAATGAAGTTGTATTTGTTTATGTATCATGTATTTGGCGACTCAGAATGGGTGATGTATACCTATTTTGGGGGCGTCACAGTTGGTATCAGAGCTTAGGGATATGATCCCTGGCTGAGATGTGAGACAAGAACTAGGAGGGGAGAGACGGGAAATTCCTTCGTTAGTATGACCTGACTAAGTTTATTTGGTATTTATTTGGTCAGTCAGAGTGTAGGGATAATATATGACATGACTATTAACCCTTGTTTTATGGCAGTATTTTAGAATGGCAGCAGAGAACGTTAATAATGGAGTGAATCAGACCGTGGAGACACCTTTGATCACCACCCAGGGGAACGTGCAACAGGAAGACAATATTCCTCCTGTAAACAACACTACCGAACAAATGATAAATGATGGGATGTTTAGAAGTTTTTTGCAGTTCACGCAAAACCAGACGAGGGAGACTCGTGCACAAAATACGGGTGAAAATGCTAGCACTGCGGGGCTAGTCACAGCCAAGCAGTTCTGTAAGACCCCAATTTTTATAAATAAAGATGAATTTTCTATAAATATCATTTTTGAATATTATGGAGTTAATTTGATATAATGTTATAGTTGTGGGCAATATTTATAAATTTTGCAAAGTAAGCAAGTTGTTATAAAATATTCGTTTGGTCGGAGAATATTCTTTTTGTCGGGGAATATTCGTACGACGGCACAATCATTGGTGGACCCCACAACGAAATTATTGTCGGATTGAGAAAACGACAGAATTATCTTTCTATAAAAATAACGGCTGAGGTGTTACCGTTAAAACCGTTAAAACTGTTGAACTACTCGGTAGTAAAAGTACAGTAATACGCGTGGTTGCATAGTAGCACACGGTATTGATTATTGATGCTTACGTGAGAAGTCACTCAGCTATACTCAATTATTGCTACAGTAATTGCTGCATCATATCTCTTAAATTATTGTCATAGTATCATCTGTATAATATGTTATATTATTAAATCAATAATTGAGACGTTGTGGTAAGTTTGGTTATTTTATGGGGGGCCATATGTCATCATCTAAGAGTCTCTTCGTCAATAGTAATTACCGTCGTCAATAGTATTTACCTTGGTCAATAGTAATTACCTTCGTCAATAGTATTTACCTTGGTCAATAGTAATTACCTTCGTCAATAGTATTTACCTTGGTCAATAGTAATTACTTTCGTCAATAGTAGTTGTCCCTTCAATATTACCAAGAGTCATTTGACCCTTCGTTAAGACCAAGAGTCATTTGACCCTTCGTTAAGACCAAGAGCCACCCTCAGTTTTTCTATAAATAGAGGCCTAGGGCTTCATTATTTTTCACGAATTCATTCAAGCTATAGAGAGAGAAAGTATAGAGAGAATAAGAGAGAGAGAATAAAAGTATTCTGCTACATCACTTTTCCAATATCCAGTTCTTTTAAGGTAGGGAATATTATTTCTTTTATATTCATGAAGAGAACTTCTGTTATTCCATTTGTTATTATTCTGTTGGAATAACCAGTATACGCGGTCTACCCTATACTTGGTGACATTCTTCTATTATTCTGTTGGAACATCCTGTCTGTGTGTTTTACACCGGACCTGGTTCCGTTTATTATTCTGTTGGAACATCCTGTCTGTGTGTTTTACACCGGACCTGGTTCCGTTTTATTATTATTCTGTTGGAATATCCTGTCTGTGTGTTTTACACCGGACCTGGTTCCATTATTTATTATTCTGTCGGAATATCCTGTCTGTGCGTTTACGCCGGACCTGGTTCCATTATTTATTATTCTATTGGAATAACCTGTCTGTGCGGTCTATCGCATGCATGGTGATTTCTTTTGTTATTCCATTCTTTATTGTACTCAGTTGGTTAAGTTTTGACTTCTATACTCCATGAAATTTGTGGAATATCCTTGATAGTTGCGTTTCATCCAGTATCTTTTCAAGAAAATATTCTTCTAAGCATTCTTGAATTTTACTCCACAATGCAGTATCATGTTGACAATTTGGACGTTGTTAATTCCTGGATAAATTAATTCTTGAACTTGTTTTATTGAATTCTTATATCATTGTCATCATCCTCATGTTTATAAAATGTTGAAAGTCATCTGTGGCATGTAGTGCATAGATGGACTTGGTATGATTATGACCAGGGATTATTCGGTATAATCATGACCGTAATGTTACAAATGATGTGGTAAAAGTCCTCATTGGCCCGTAGTGCATTGATGGACAGTTGTTGGCATGATCATGACCATTAATGAATATACGAATATCCTTGGCCGTAGTGCAGGGGTGATTCGATGATGTGGATTATTTTATTAAGCTGAGTCCCAGCGATCACAGTGTTGAAAAACTTTTTAAATCATAAAAGATAGTAGAGTTTATTTTCTACTTGACTCTTTTAATGGATTGCTTGTTCCGCTACAGTTAAACTTGATGTCTATTATATTTTATCAGTTTAACATTGTTGAAGGCTAATGATAATTTATTCTGCATTATCTTAGTCATAATATTTCTTACTGGGCTAGTTGAGCTCACCCTTTCTTTCACTGTTCTCTTCAGGAAATGAGAACGTAGCTGGGGCAAGTCGGGGAACGGAGTGATGGTCCGAATGATAGTATTAGTTAGTAGTCCTCACTATTCTATGTAATGGTGTGTTAATAAATGTAATGAGGACTCCTTTTGAGTATGAATACTCTCTAGAAGATAATATTTGTATTCAAACTCACAGTTTATGTTTTGTCGTATTGTACACGACAGTTGTATTATTAAGTTGTATTTGTATTCTGTACTATGTATCTGACGACCCAAGATGGGTGATGTATACCTAATTTTGGGGGCGTCACAGTTGGTATCAGAGCTTAGGGATATGATCCCTGGCTAAGATGTGAGAATAGAACTAGGAGGGGAGAGACGGGGAATTCCTTCGCTAGTATGACATACCTAAGTTTATTTGCATGGTATTTAATTGGTCGGTCATAATATAAGGATAATATATGACATATCAATTAATTTTTATTTTGTGGCAGTATCTGAAAATGGCATCTGAGAATGTTGAGAATAGCAATGGAGCACAGACGACTGTTGATTCACCACATATCAATAATCAGGATAATGTGCATCAGGAAGGTGTCAATCCTCATGCAAACAACAACACTGACCAAATGATGAATGATCAAATGTTCAGAGGCTTTATGCAATTCATGCAACAACAGGTGAAAGCGGCTCCTGTCCACAACGTAGGTGGAAATACTGGAAACTCTCTGGCGGTCACCGCTAAACAGTTTAAGGAGCTGGGACCACCGGAGTTTAAGGGAGAACCCAAACCACTTGTAGCTGAAACATGGATAAAGCAGATCACCAAGATATTTGATGTCTTGGGTTGCTCCGAGGAGCAAAAGGTTCCCTTTGCCGCCTTTATGTTGCGAGGAGAGGCAGATTACTGGTGGGAATCGATAAAGCGTACTCAACCTGCCGCACTGAAGATGTCCTGGGAGAAGTTCCAAGAGCTGTTTAACGACAAATACTTTCCCGAGAGTATTCGTCACATGAAGGAGGTGGAGTTCATCAAATTGGAGCAGAATAATATGACCGTGTCGCAGTACGAGGCAAAATTTGCGGAGTTATCCCGGTTTGCGTCCCACCTGGTGGATAATGAAGAAAGAATGACGCGGATGTTTTTAAGAGGTTTGAAGCCGGAGATACGTCAACATCTTGTTTCTCATAAACTGTGTTTGTATTCAGATGTTGTAAATAGGGCTCAGTTGGTGGAGCGCGATAACGAGACAACGCAACCAAAAGAGAGCAGCCGGCAAAATGATAATACCAGTGAGAGCAGTCATCGAAGCGGTGACAACAAGCGTGGAGGGAATCAACAGGCCAGAAATGGTAACCACTTCGGTGGTAATCAGGGCCAAAACAATAAGAATGGACATTTCAAGAAGAGGAGATTCAACAATGATGGAAAGACGTCAGCACCAGCACCTGTCGTTAAGGAAGGAGAACGACCACCTATCATATGTTTCAAATGCGGAGGGGAGGGGCACATCAGTCCAAACTGCGCGATGCCGTCCAAAGCATGTTATAATTGTGGAAGAGAAGGTCATTTAGCCCGATTTTGTCGTTTACCGAAGACAAATTCAGCTAGGATGGAGGCACCAAAAGCCGTCCCAGAAAAGTCAAAACCGGTTGTGCAAGGGAGAGCGTTTGTTGTGAACTCCCAGAGAGCAAGGAACCCGAATGAGGTCATCACGGGTAAGCTTATATAAACTCTAAAGAAGTTTATACTTTATTTGATACCGGTTCAACCCATTCTTTTATTTCTCCTACTTGCGCTCATCGATTAAATTTGATTCCGGAGAAATTAGACTTTGACTTATCTGTGGAAACTCCGTTGGGAGAAACCTTCATTACCTCCACTGTTTATAAGTCTTGTTTGGTTCAAGTTGGTACCCACACATTACCTATCGATCTGATTTCATTAAAAATACTTGCATTTGACGTGATTCTAGGGATTGATTGGTTAACTACTCATTATGCAAAAATTGATTGTTTTCGTAAGGTTGTTAGTTTTCATATTCCTAATCGACCTATTATGCGAATTCAAGCAACCAAACCATTAAAATCAATCGCTGTCATCTCAAGCCATAAAGCTATTCGTTTATTGAAAAACGGATGTCAAGCTTTCTTAGCTCATGTCACAGATCTAAACAAAAATACGTCAGTTTTGAATGATATTTCTATTGTTAATAAATTCCCTGACGTATTCCCTGAAGAACTTCCTGGCCTACCCCCAGAGCGTGAAATTGAATTTTGTATCGATCTTGAACCCGGTACAAAACCCATTTCCAAAGCCCCATATCGAATGGCTCCTATTGAACTTCAGGAGTTAAAGATCCAACTGCAGGAATTGTTAGACATTGGCTTTATTCGTCCTAGTACTTCTCCTTGGGGAGCTCCTGTTCTATTCGTGAAGAAGAAAGATGGAAGTATGCGACTTTGTATTGATTATCGGGAGTTGAATCATGTCACCATCAAAAACAGGTACCCATTGCCACGTATTGATGACCTGTTTGACCAGTTGCAAGGAGCACAATTCTTTTCAAAGATCGATCTTCGTTCTGGATATCATCAGCTGAAGGTTAGAACTGAGGATATTCCAAAGACGGCTTTTAGAACTCGGTACGGGCATTATGAATTCCTAGTCATGTCCTTTGGATTGACTAATGCTCCTGCTGCCTTCATGGATATGATGAACCGGGTATTCAAGGAATATTTGGATCACTTTGTGGTCGTCTTTATTGATGACATCCTTATTTATTCCAAAAGCCGTGAAGATCATGAGCAACACTTGAGGCTGGTACTCCAAAAGCTTCGTGAATACAAGCTTTATGCCAAGTTGAAGAAATGCGAGTTCTGGCTGGAGGAGGTAGCATTCCTTGGGCACGTAGTATCAAGTCGTGGAATATCGGTTGACCCGGCAAAGATTGAAGCTATTCAAAGCTGGGAGCAACCTAAATCAGTGACCGAGGTACGTAGCTTTCTTGGTTTAGCTGGTTATTATCGGAGATTCGTGGAAGGATTTTCTCGAATCGCTACTCCATTAACTCAGCTGACTCGGAAAGATACAAAGTTTGGTTGGAGCGAAGAATGTGAGCAGAGTTTTCAAGAACTCAAGAGGAGACTCATTTCAGCACCTGTTCTAACAATACCATCTGGCTCGGAGGGATTTGTCATCTACAGTGATGCTTCGAGCAAAGGGTTGGGATGCGTTCTCATGCAACATGGAAAAGTCATAGCCTATGCATCAAGACAACTCAAGGAATATGAGAGGAATTATCCTACTCATGATCTAGAGTTGGCAGCTGTTGTCTTTGCACTTAAAATTTGGAGGCATTACTTGTATGGGGAGAAAGTGGAGATCTTTACGGATCATAAAAGCCTCAAATATTTCTTCACTCAAAAGGAACTCAACATGCGACAACGACGTTGGCTTGAACTGTTGAAAGATTATGATCATACCATTCAATACCATCCTGGAAAAGCGAACGTGGTAGCTGACGCATTGAGTAGAAGATCATATGCGGGTACAAGTGCAATATTAACAACGCAAAGGCCCATTTTGTGTGACTTGCAAAGGATGGAGATAGAGTTGAAGACTCCAGGGACCCATGTGATGATGGCGAATATACGAGTAGAACCGACTTTAATCGATAAAGTTAAAGCTGCTCAAGCTACAGACCTGGAGCTGATGCGTATGAGGAAGAAAGTGCAAGAAGGTGTTATGCCGGAAGCAAGAATCGATGAAGAAGGAATACTTCGAGTCAACTCCAGACTTTGTGTTCCTAACAACCCTGATTTAAAGTATGAAATCATGATGGAGGCGCACAACACACCGTTTGCAATCCATCCTGGAAGTACCAAAATGTATCATGATCTTCGTCATACATTTTGGTGGAGCAATATGAAGAGAGAGATAGCGTTGTTTATCTCAAGGTGTCTAACTTGTCAACGAGTCAAAGCGGAGCATCAAGTACCAAAAGGTCCATTGCAACCACTTGAAATTCCAGAATGGAAGTGGGAGCACATTACCATGGATTTCGTTACCGGTCTTCCTAGGGTTTCTCAAGGTATTGATGCGATTTGGGTCATTGTTGATAGATTGACCAAGTCTGCTCATTTCTTACCGATACGAGAAACTTATACACTTGAACGTCTTGCTCGTATGTACATAAACGAGATTGTAAGACTGCATGGTATGCCAGTATCCATATTTCTGATCGAGACCCAAGATTCACTTCACGATTTTGGGTTAGTTTACAAAAAGCTATGGGCACGGAGTTACGATTTAGTTCAGCATATCATCCTCAGACGGACGGACAATCAGAGAGGACTATTCAAACTCTTGAAGATCTATTAAGACTCTGTGTCTTTGACTTCAAGGGAAGTTGGGACAAGTTCTTACCATTGGTGGAGTTTTCCTACAACAACAGTTATCAAGCAAGTATTGGCATGGCTCCATTCGAAGCATTGTATGGAAGAAAATGTCGTTCTCCAGTATGCTGGGATGAGGTGGGCGAAGCAACGTTGTTGGGACCGGAGTTGGTACGTATGACTACAGAAAAGATTCAAACGATCCGACAACGTATAAAAACCTCACAAGATCGACAAAAGAGTTATGCTGATCTTCATCGAAAGGACGTGGAATTTGATGTAGGAGATCATGTGTTCTTACGTGTTGCTCCATGGAAAGGAGTTACGAGATTTGGAAAGAGAGGAAAGCTAAATCCTCGATTCATCGGTCCATTTTTAATCCTCGATCGAGTAGGAACTGTGGCTTATAGACTCGCTTTACCGCCAAGTATGTCTCGTGTTCATAACGTTTTCCACATATCCATGTTACGCAAATATGTGGAAGACCCGAACCACATTATTGAGTTAGAACCGGACGAAATAGCGGAGGATTTGACGTATGAAGAAGTTCCTGTTCAAATCTTGGATAAGAAGGAACATATTCTACGCTCCAAGGTTATACCTCAAGTCAAAGTTTTGTGGAGAAACCACGATGTTGAGGAAATGACTTGGGAGTTAGAATCAGAAATGAAATCAAGGTATCCTTACCTCTTCGACATACCAGGTACGTACCCTAATTTCGAGGGCGAAATTTCATAAGAAGGGGAGGTTGTAAGACCCCAATTTTTATAAATAAAGATGAATTTTCTATAAATATCATTTTTGAATATTATGGAGTTAATTTGATATAATGTTATAGTTGTGGGTAATATTTATAAATTTTGCAAAGTAAGCAAGTTGTTATAAAATATTCGTTTGGTCGGAGAATATTCTTTTTGTCGGGGAATATTCGTACGACGGCACAATCATTGGTGGACCCCACAACGGAATTATTGTCGGATTGAGAAAACGACAGAATTATCTTTCTATAAAAATAACGGCTGAGGTGTTACCGTTAAAACCGTTAAAACTGTTGAACTACTCGGTAGTAAAAGTACAGTAATACGCGTGGTTGCATAGTAGCACACGGTATTGATTATTGATGCTTACGTGAGAAGTCACTCAGCTATACTCAATTATTGCTACAGTAATTGCTGCATCATATCTCTTAAATTATTGTCATAGTATCATCTGTATAATATGTTATATTATTAAATCAATAATTGAGACGTTGTGGTAAGTTTGGTTATTTTATGGGGGGCCATATGTCATCATCTAAGAGTCTCTTCGTCAATAGTAATTACCGTCGTCAATAGTATTTACCTTGGTCAATAGTAATTACCTTCGTCAATAGTATTTACCTTGGTCAATAGTAATTACCTTCGTCAATAGTATTTACCTTGGTCAATAGTAATTACTTTCGTCAATAGTAGTTGTCCCTTCAATATTACCAAGAGTCATTTGACCCTTCGTTAAGACCAAGAGTCATTTGACCCTTCGTTAAGACCAAGAGCCACCCTCAGTTTTTCTATAAATAGAGGCCTAGGGCTTCATTATTTTTCACGAATTCATTCAAGCTATAGAGAGAGAAAGTATAGAGAGAATAAGAGAGAGAGAATAAAAGTATTCTGCTACATCACTTTTCCAATATCCAGTTCTTTTAAGGTAGGGAATATTATTTCTTTTATATTCATGAAGAGAACTTCTGTTATTCCATTTGTTATTATTCTGTTGGAATAACCAGTATACGCGGTCTACCCTATACTTGGTGACATTCTTCTATTATTCTGTTGGAACATCCTGTCTGTGTGTTTTACACCGGACCTGGTTCCGTTTATTATTCTGTTGGAACATCCTGTCTGTGTGTTTTACACCGGACCTGGTTCCGTTTTATTATTATTCTGTTGGAATATCCTGTCTGTGTGTTTTACACCGGACCTGGTTCCATTATTTATTATTCTGTCGGAATATCCTGTCTGTGCGTTTACGCCGGACCTGGTTCCATTATTTATTATTCTATTGGAATAACCTGTCTGTGCGGTCTATCGCATGCATGGTGATTTCTTTTGTTATTCCATTCTTTATTGTACTCAGTTGGTTAAGTTTTGACTTCTATACTCCATGAAATTTGTGGAATATCCTTGATAGTTGCGTTTCATCCAGTATCTTTTCAAGAAAATATTCTTCTAAGCATTCTTGAATTTTACTCCACAATGCAGTATCATGTTGACAATTTGGACGTTGTTAATTCCTGGATAAATTAATTCTTGAACTTGTTTTATTGAATTCTTATATCATTGTCATCATCCTCATGTTTATAAAATGTTGAAAGTCATCTGTGGCATGTAGTGCATAGATGGACTTGGTATGATTATGACCAGGGATTATTCGGTATAATCATGACCGTAATGTTACAAATGATGTGGTAAAAGTCCTCATTGGCCCGTAGTGCATTGATGGACAGTTGTTGGCATGATCATGACCATTAATGAATATACGAATATCCTTGGCCGTAGTGCAGGGGTGATTCGATGATGTGGATTATTTTATTAAGCTGAGTCCCAGCGATCACAGTGTTGAAAAACTTTTTAAATCATAAAAGATAGTAGAGTTTATTTTCTACTTGACTCTTTTAATGGATTGCTTGTTCCGCTACAGTTAAACTTGATGTCTATTATATTTTATCAGTTTAACATTGTTGAAGGCTAATGATAATTTATTCTGCATTATCTTAGTCATAATATTTCTTACTGGGCTAGTTGAGCTCACCCTTTCTTTCACTGTTCTCTTCAGGAAATGAGAACGTAGCTGGGGCAAGTCGGGGAACGGAGTGATGGTCCGAAGATAGTATTAGTTAGTAGTCCTCACTATTCTATGTAATGGTGTGTTAATAAATGTAATGAGGACTCCTTTTGAGTATGAATACTCTCTAGAAGATAATATTTGTATTCAAACTCACAGTTTATGTTTTGTTGTATTGTACACGACAGTTGTATTATTAAGTTGTATTTGTATTCTGTACTATGTATCTGACGACTCAAGATGGGTGATGTATACCTAATTTTGGGGGCGTCACAAGTTCAAAGAGTTGGGACCACCAGAATTTAAGGGAAAGCCGGATCCAATCATGGTGGAAACGTGGGTCAAGCAAATTATCAAGATATTCGATGTCTTGGGATGCACGGAGGAACAAAAGGTTCCATTCGCCACCATTATGTTTCGCGGTGAGGCAGACTACTGGTGGGAGTCTGTGAAGCATACCCAGCCTGACGCACTCAACATGTCTTGGGAAACGTTTCAGAAACTGTTTAATGACAAGTATTTTTCTGAAAGTATTCGTCATATGAAGGAGGTAGAGTTTATTAGGTTGGAACAAAACAACATGACGGTGTCCCTGTACGAGGCGAAGTTTACAGAGTTATCCAGGTTTGCACCTCATTTGGTAGAGAATGAGGAACGAATGACGAGGATATTCCTGAGAGGTCTAAAGCCCGAGATTCGGCAATATCTTATCTCTCATAAATTTTCTTTATATTCAGATGTTGTAAACAGGGCTCAATTATTAGAGCGAGATAATGAGTATATTCAACCGAGGGAATACAACCACGGTAATACCGGTGGCAGCTGTCATCGGACCAATAAAAACCAGCAGGGAAGAAAACATTCGGACAAAAGTGGTAACCACTTTGGTGGAAATCGTGGCCGTGATAATAGAAGGAGCGAGTCGGGAGGAGATTTCAAAAGGAGAAGGTATAACAACGATAACGTGAAGACGTCAGCACCAACATCAACTGTTTCTAAGGGAGGAGAACGAGCACCGGTCGTTTGTTACAAATGTGGGAAAGAGGGACACATCAGCCCAAACTGCCCACAACAGTTCAAGGTATGTTATAACTGTGGAAAGGAAGGTCATATAGCTAAAGATTGTCTTGTTGCGAAACCAAGTTCAACGGGGCTAGTGACTCCGAAGGCTGTTCCGGAAAAGTCAAAGTCAGTAGTTCCTGGAAGGGCGTTTGTCGTGACTGCCCAAAACGCGAGAAACCCGAACGAGGTGATCACGGGTAAGCTAATCTTGAATTCTTATGAAGTTTATACTTTACTAGATACCGGTTCTACCAATTCTTTTATCTCTTCTGCTTGTGCTCAACGTTTGAACTTGACTCCAGAGAAATTAAACTTTGACTTATCTGTTGAAACTCCGTTTGGAGAAACTTTCGTTAAATCTACTGTTTATAAATCTTGCTTGATTCAAGTTGGTACCATCACATTACCTGCCGATCTTATTTCGTTGAAAATTCTTGCATTTGATATGATTTTAGGGATTGATTGGTTAACCACGCATCATGCTAAAATTGATTATTTTCATAAGGTTGTTAGTTTTCATATTCCTAACCAACCTGTTATGCGAATTCAAACAACTAAACCATTAAAGTCAATCACTATCATTTCAAGCCATAAAGCTATTCGTTTATTAAAAAACGGATGTCAAGCTTTCTTAGCCCATGTCACGAACTTGAACAAAAACACGTCAGATTTGAATAAAATTTCTGTTGTTAATTAATTTCCTGACGTATTTCCTGTAGAACTTCCTAGTCTACACCCAGAACGTGAAGTTGATTTCTTTATTGACCTTGAACCTGGCACAAAACCCATTTTTAAAACCCCATATCGAATGGCTCCTATTGAACTTCAGGAGTTAAAGGTCCAACTATAGGAGTTGTTGGACATCGGTTTTATTCGTCCTAGTACATCTCCTTAGGGTGCTCCGGTGTTATTCGTAAAGAAGAAAGATGGTAGTATGCGACTTTGTATCGACTATCGGGAATTGAACCATGTCACCATCAAGAATAGGTATCCACTACCTTGCATTGATGACTTGTTTGACCAATTGCAAGGAGCACAATTCTTTTCAAAGATCGATCTTCGTTCTGGATATCATCAGCTGAAGGTTAAAACTGAGGATATTCCAAAGACTGCCTTTAGAAATCGGTACGGGCATTACGAATTCTTAGTTATGTCTTTTGGATTGACTAATGCTCCTGCTGCTTTCATGGATATGATGAACCGTGTATTCAAAGAATATTTGGATCAGTTCGTTGTTGTCTTTATTGATGACATCCTCATCTATTCCAAAATCCGTGAAGATCATGAGCACCATTTGAAGCTGGTACTACAAAGGCTTCGCGATAACAAGCTATATGTCAAGCTGAAGAAATGCGAGTTCTGGCTTGAGGAAGTAGCATTCCTTGGGCATGTGGTGTCAAAACATAGAGTATCTTTCGACCCGGCGAAGATTGAAGCCATACAAAGTTGGGAGCAACCGAAGTCGGTGACCGAAGTACGTAGCTTTTTGGGCTTAGCTGGTTATTATCAGAGATTCGTGGAAGGATTTTCTAGAATCGCTACTATGTTAACTCAGCTGACTCGGAAAGATACAAAATTCAGTTGGAGCGAGAATTATGAGAAGAGTTTTCAAGAACTCAGGAGGAGACTCATTTCGACACCTGTTCTGACAATACCATCTGGTTCGGATGGATTTGTTATCTACAGCAATGCTTCAGGTAAAGGGTTAGGATGTGTTCTCATGCAACATGGGAAAGTCATAGCCTATGCCTCGCGATAACTCAAAGATTATGAGAGGAATTATCCTACTCATGATTTGGAGTTGGCAGCAGTCGTTTTTGCGTTGAAGATCTGGAGACACTACCTGTATGGGAAGAAAGTGGAGATCTATAGAGATCATAAAAGCCTAAAATATTTCTTCACCCAAAAGGAACTCAACATGCGACAACGACGTTGGCTCGAGTTGCTGAAAGATTACGATCATACCATCCAATATCATCCTAGAAAAGCAAACGTAGTAGCTGACGCATTGAGTAGAAGATCATATGCGGGTACGAGTGCAATGTTGTTAACACAAAGGCCCATTTTGTATGACTTGCAAAGGATGGAGATAGAGATGAAGGTTCCAAGTACCCACGTGATGATATCAAATATACGAGTAGAACCGACTTTAATCGATAAAGTTAAAGTTGCTCAAGCTACGGACATGGAGCTGATGCGTATAAAGAAGAAAGTGCAAGAATGTGCTATTCCAGAAGCAAGAATCGATGAAGAAGGAATACTTCGAGTCAACTCCAGACTTTGTGTTCCTAACGATTTTGACTTGAAGCATAGAATCATGATGGAGGCACACAACACACCATTTGTAATCCATCCTGGGAGTACCAAAATGTATCACGATCTTCGACATACGTTTTGGTGGAGCAATATGAAAAGAGAGATCGCGGAGTTTATCTCGAGGTGTTTAACTTGTCAACGTGTAAAGGCAGAGCATAAAGTAGCAAAGGGTCCGTTGCAACCACTTGAGATTCCGAAGTGGAAGTGGGAACACATTACCATGAATTTCGTTACGGATCTTCCCAAGGTTTCTCAAGGCATAGATGTGATTTGGGTTATTGTTGATAGATTAACCAAGTCTGTCCATTTCTTGCCTATACGTGAAACTTATTCCCTTGAACGTCTTGCTAGTATGTACGTAAATGAGATTGTAAGATTGCATGGCATGCAAGTATCCATAGTTTCGGATCGTGACCCAAGATTCACTTCACGATTTTGGGTTAGCTTGCAGAAAGCTATGGGCACGAATTTACGATTCAGTTTGGCATACCATTCTCAAACGGATGGACAATCAGAGAGGACTATTCAAACTCTTGAAGATCTATTAAGACTCTGTGTCCTAGATTTCAAAGGGAGTTGGGATAAGTACATACCATTGGTGGAATTCTCCTACAACAACAGTTATCAGGCAAGTATAGGTGTGGCTCCATTCGAGGCGTTATATAGAAGAAAATATCGTTCTCTAGTATGGTGGGACGAGGTGGGTGAAGCAACATTGTTGGGACCAGAGTTGATACGAATGACTACAGAGAAGATCCAAACGATTTGACAACGCATACAAACGGCACAGGATCAACAAAAGAGTTATGCGGATCTTCATCGGAAGGACGTGGAATTTAATATTGGGGATCATGTATTGTTACGTGTTGCACCATGGAAGGGAGTTACAAGATTTGGGAAGAAAGGAAAGCTCAATCCACGATTTGTTGGTTCATTTGAAATTCTTGATTGAATAGGAAATGTGGCCTATAGACTAGCATTATCTCCAAGTATGTCTCGTGTTCATAATGTTTTTCACATATCTATGCTTCGTAAATATGTTAAAGACCCGAACTACATTATTGAGTTAGAACCAGACGAGATAGCCGAAGATTTAACGTACGAGGAGGTACCTGTTAAGATCTTAGATAGGAAAGAGCATGTTCTACGCACGAAGGTTATACCACAAGTCAAGGTTTGGTCACCTAATTGCGCGCCAGTAAGGAGAAATCCTTATTGGAAAGCCCCCTCTTTCCTGGGAACGGCCTGGTTGTCATAAATGTGATTCTGTAATATTAATTGTGAATAATTAATTATTGATTCATATGATAAGAAAATATTTATTTGAATATAAATGTTGGATATATTTTGTGGTTAAAAATGAAGGAGTTAATGTTGAGGTGTTTTATCAGTATTTTTTATCGGAATGGAGGTATTAAAAATCAGGGTTTTTGAGATATATTGCGGGGGTTATAATTTTTAATCCGACCGTTGGATCGTTGTGATTTTTGGATATGTTATACATATATAAGTTGAGTATATATCCACAAATTTTGAACCGTTAAAAATGAACGTAAGATTTGTTATGAATTTTAAGAGATAACTGGTTCAGAAATTATGGAAGTTTCGGAATTTATCATTTTGGTGAAAAATTCTAGAATTGGTGGGCCCCACTTTTCGTTGGTGAAAATGTGCTGAGATTTTTATTCAAATATGGTGGGTGGGAATAGTAGCAGGTAAAGCCATCAGGTTACAGGTTAAGTCTGCTTCGGCGTGCTAACATTTTCGTATAAATAGAGGACTAAGTTAGAATTGAAATCACACCAGAAACAAGTTTTCTCTCTTTCTCTCTCTAGATTATTGAGTGTATTTTGTGAGTGTTTAGATACTTTGTGAGTGTTTAGATACTTTGTGATTTTCTATTCATCAGTGCAAGTTTCCTTCAGCCTTATACCGATATTCCGATCAGAAGTACAGATATTTTGAGGTAAGGGGTGTTATATTCTTCTTAACATGATATTTTCTTCAATATCATTATACCGAAATGTTGGTATGAACTTTTTATCAAATTTGGAACTTTTTGTGTCGGGGTTATTATTCACGTATACGTTACTATTCACGTATACGGCACTATTCACGAATACGACACTATTCACCGAAAAATGAAATTTTTTTCTTTTTGTTCAAGCTGTCTATTATGGTTACTATCTTTGATTGTATCCATGTTTTGATCTTTATTTTTGAATTCTGCTTCAAAATTGGTTATTATGTAGTATTATTGAACTTGGATAATCTGTAATACGAATCCCTAATATGTGTTCTTTTATCTCACTGGATTCGTTTATTTAAAATATTTTTCATCATCCTCAGTCCTAAATGATGATACTACTGAATATCTTTGGCCTGTAGTCCAAAGATGTATGATTACCTAATGAATATCTTTGGCCTGTAGTGCAAAGATGAACAGGTGTTGAGATGAACATGACCGACTGGTGATACAAATGAATATCTTTTGTGACGCCCCCAAAATAGGTATACAACACCCATTCTGAGTCGCCAAAATATATGGTACAGAAACACCTACATCTTTTATTATTACAACACAAGAACTATGAGTTTAAATACAAATATTGTCATTTAGACAATATCCACACTCAAATAAGTCCTCATTACAATTATTGATACATTATTTCACAAAAATGGTGAGGACTACTAAAGTAACTTCTAGAACCATCATTCCATACCCCGACTAGTACTCGCTACATTCTCGCCTCCTGAGAAAAATGGAACAAAAAGGAAAAGGGTGAGCTCAACTAGCCCAGTAAAGAATATTATGACTAAGATAATACAGAACAAATTATCGTTAGTCTTCAACAGGGAAAAATCTAATAGAATACAATAGACAACAAGTTTTAAATCAATAACTGCAGCGGAAACAGCAAACCATTAGAAGAGTCAAGTAGAGAATGAGTTCTACTATCTTCTAAGATTTAAAAGTCCATCATCAATATTTTATCCCTGTAACAACAATCAATAACCATCTTTAATCAAATACTCATCTTTGCACTACAGGCCAAATATATTCATTTGTATCACCAGTCGGTCATGTTCATCTCAACACATGTTCATCTTTGCACTACGGGTCAAAGATATTCATTAGTTAATCATTCATCTTTGCACTACGGGCCAAAGATATTCAGTAATATCATCATTTAGGACTGAGGATGATGAAAAATATCTTAAAAAAAACGAATCCAGTGAAACAAAATAACAAATATTAAGGATTCGTATTTCGATTTATCCATGTCCAAAAATACCTTATAATTATTCATAGTGAAGTAGAATTCAAGAATGATCAAAATATGGATACAATCAAAGCTAGTACCCAGAATAGATATTTTGGACAAAAAGAAGAAAATTTTATTTTTCGGTGAATAGTAACTCGTGAATAGTAATTCATGAATAGTAACTCCGACGTGAAAAGTTCTAAATTTGATAAAAATTTCCAACCAATATTTCAGCATAATGATATTGAAGAAATAATATTATTTTCGAATAAAATAACATCCCTTACCTCGTAAAGACAGTACTTCTGGTCGGAATACCGGTATAAGGCTGAAAGAAACTTGCTCTGATGAATAGAAACTCTCAAAGTATCTAAATACTCACAAAATACACTCAATAATCTAGAGAGAGAAAGAGAGAAAACTTGTTTCTGGTGTGATTTTCAATTCTAACTTAGCCCTCTATTTATAGGAAAATGTTAGCATGCCGAAGCAGACTTAACCTGCAACCTGATGGCTTTACCTGCTACTATTCCCACCCACCATATTTGAATAAAAATCTCAGCACATTTCTTCACCAACCAAGAGTGGGGCCCACCAATTCTAGAATTTTCTACCAAAATGATTAACTCCGAAAATTCAACAATTTCTGAACCAGTCATTTCGTAAAATTCATAATAAATCATACGTTCATTTTTAACGGTTCAAAATTTGAGGACATATACTCAACTTATATATGTATAACATATCCAAAAATTACCACGATCCAACGGTCGAATTAAAAATTATAACCCCCGCAAAATATCTCAAAAACCCTGATTTTTAATACCTTCATTCCGACAAAAATACTGATAAAAACCTCAACATTAACTCCTTCATTTTTAACCACAAAAATATATCTCTCATTTATATCCACAAAAATAAATATTTTCTTATCATATGAATCAATAATTAATTATTCACAAATAATATTACAGAATCACATTTATGACAACCAGGCCGTTCCCAGGAAAGAGGGGGCTTTCCAATAAGGATTTCTCCTTACTGGCGCGCAATTAGATAACCAAACCTCTCCTTAGACAGAACTTTCTAGACATTACCAATAATGTTATCTAATAATATTATTCAAATAATATGAATTATTGATCTGATAATGGGAAATACTGTGTAGTGACAATTATTGAAACAACAGTAATATAAAATATCAACGCAGCAATTATTGAATCAATAAAATAAAATACTGAACAGTAATTACTGTAACCATTATTGAGTAGTGCCTTCTTACGTAAGAATCAATAATTGGTGCAATACAGTGTGCTACTGTGTAACAACGCGTATTACTGTGTTTTAACCACTGGGTATTCCAGCAGTATTAACGGTAACAACTACGTCGTTATTAATAAACAACATATACTTGTCGTTTTCTTCATCCAATCGCTTTTCGTTATGGGGCCCACAAAAGACTGCGCCGTCGTACGAATATTTTCCGACAGGAAGAATATTCCATGACCAAACGAATATTCCCCGACAACAATGAATATTTTATAACCACCTGCTTATTTGAAATATTTGCGCATTTTACCCATAACTAACCTCATTAATCAATTTAACACTTACTATTTCAAAATAATAAATAGAGGGAAATTAAATTTCATTTATTAATAATTTGGGGTCTTACAACCTCCCCTCCTTATGAAATTTCGTCCTCGAAATTGACGTACGTACCTAGTGTTTCGAAAAGATGAGGATACCTCGCTTTCATTTCCGTTTTCAACTCCCAGGTCATTTTCTCAATAGCATGGTTTCTCCATAAAACTTTAACTTGTGATATGACCTTCGTGCGTAGGACATGCTCTTTTCTATCCAAGATCTTGACAGGTACCTCTTCGTACGTTAAGTCTTCAGCTATCTCGTTCGGTTCTAACTCAATAATGTGGTCTGGGTCTTTCACATATTTACGTAACACAGATATATAAAAAACATTATGAACACGAGACATACTTGGAGGTAACGCGAGTCTATAGGCCACATTTTCTACTCGGTCAAGAATCTGAAATGGACCAATAAATCGTGGATTGAGCTTTCCTCTCTTCCCAAATCTTGTAACTCCTTTCCATGGAGCCACACGCAACAATACATGATCCCCAATGTCAAATTCCACATCCTTTCGATGAAGATCCGCATAACTCTTTTGTCGATCCTGTGCCGTTTGTATACGTTGTCGAATCGTTTGGATCTTCTCTGTAGTCATGCGTACCAACTCTGGTCCCAACAATGTTGCTTCACCCACCTCGTCCCAGCATACTGGAGAGCGACACTTTCGTCCATATAATGCTTCAAATGGGGCCACACCTATACTTGCCTGATAACTGTTATTGTAAGAGAATTCCACCAATGGTAGGTACTTATCCCAACTCCCTTTGAAATCTAGGACACAAAGTCTTAATAGATCATCAAGAGTTTGAATAGTCCTCTCTGATTGTCCGTCCGTTTGAGGATGGTATGTCGAACTAAATCATAAATCTGTGCCCATAGCTTTTTGCAAGCTAACCCAAAATTTTGAAGTGAATCTTGGGTCACGATCCGAAACTATGGATACTGGCATGCCATGCAGTCTCACAATCTCATCTACGTATATACGAGCAAGGCGTTCAAGGGAATAAGTCTCCCATATCGGCAAGAAATGAGCAGACTTGGTTAATCTATCAACAATAACCCAAATAGCATTTATGCCTTGAGAAACCGTGGGAAGACCCGTAACGAAATCCATGGTAATGTGTTCCCACTTCTATTTCAGAATCTCAAGTGGTTGCAATGGACCCTTTGGCACTTGATGTTCCGCCTTTACACGTTGACAAGTTAAACACCTCGAGATAAACTTTGCAATCTCTCTCTTCATATTATTCCACCAAAATGTATGACGAAGATCATGATACATTTTGGTACTTCCAGGATGGATTACAAATGGGGTATTGTGTGCTTTCATCATGATCTTGTACTTCAAATCAAAGTCGTTAGGAACACAAAGTCTGGAGTGGACTCGAAGTATTCCTTCTTCATCGATTCTTGCTTCTGGAATAGAACCTTCTTGCACTTTCTTCTTCATATGCATCAGCTCTATGTCCGTAGCTTGAGCAGCTTTAACTTTATCGATTAAAGTCGGTTCTAGTCGTATATTTGATATCATCATGTGGGTACTTGGAGCCTTCATCTCTGTCTCCATCCTTTGCAAGTCATACAAAATGGGCTTTTGTGTTAACAACATTGCACTCGTACCCGTATATGATCTTCTACTCAATGCGTCAGCTACTACGTTTGCTTTTCCAGGATGATATTGGATGGTATGATCGTAATCTTTCAACAGCTCGAGCCAACGTCGCTGCCGCATGTTGAGTTCCTTTTGGGTGAAGAAATATTTGAGGCTTTTATGATCTGTATAGATCTCCACTTTCTCCCCATACAGGTAGTGTCTCCAGATCTTCAACGCGAAAACTACTGCTGCCAACTCCAAATCATGAGTAGGATAATTCCTCTCATATTCTTTGAGTTGTCGCGAGGCATAGGCTATGACTTTCCCATGTTGCATGAGAACACATCCTAACCCTTTGCCTGAAGCATCACTGTAGATAACAAATCCATCCGAACCAAATGGTATTGTCAGAACAGGTGCCGAAATGAGTCTCCTCTTAAGCTCTTGAAAACTCTTCTCGCATTCCTCGCTCCATATGAATTTGATATCTTTCCGAGTCAGCTGAGTTAACGAGGTAGCGATTCGAGAAAACCCTTCCACGAATCTCCGATAATAACCAGCTAAGCCCAGAAAGCACGGTACATCGGTCACCGTCTTTGGTTGCTCCCAACTTTGTATTGCTTCAATCTTCGCCGGGTCAATAGATACTCCATGTTTTGACACCATGTGCCCTAGGAAAGCTACTTCCTCAAGCCAGAACTCGCATTTCTTCAACTTAGCATATAACTTGTTTTTCACGCAGCCTTTGGAGTACCATCTTCAAATGATGCTCATGATCTTCACGGCTTTTGGAATATACGAGGATGTCATCAATAAAGACAACAACGAACTGATCTAAATAATCCTTGAATACTCGGTTCATCATATCTATGAAAGCCGCAGGAGCATTAGTCAATCCAAAAGACATGACTAGGAATTCATAATTCCCGTACCGAGTTCTGAAGGCAGTCTTTGGAATATCCTCAGTTTTAACCTTCAGCTGATGATTTCTAGAACGAAGATCGATCTTTGAAAAAAATTGTGTTCCTTGTAACTGGTCAAACAGGTCATCAATACGAGGTAGCGGATACCTATTCTTAATAGTGACATGGTTTAATTCCCGGTAATCAATACAAAGTCGCATACTCCCGTCTTTCTTCTTTACAAATAAAACAGGAGCACCCCAAGGAGATGTACTAGGACGAATGAAACCGATGTCCAACAACTCTTGTAGTTGGACCTTTAACTCCTGAAGTTCAATAGGAGCCATTCGATATGGGGTTTTAGAAATGGGCTTTGTACCAGGTTCAAGATCAATAAAGAATTCAATTTCTCGTTCCGGGGGTAGACCGGGAAGTTCTTCAGGAAATACGTCAGGAAAGTCAATAACAACAGGAATATTATTCAAATTTGACGTGTCTTTATTCAAATCCATAACATGGGCTAAGAAAGCTTGACATCCGTTTTTTAATAAACGAATGACTTTATGGCTTGATATAACAGTGATTGATTTTAATAGCTTAGTTGTTTGAATTCGTACAACAGGTTGGTTAGGAATATGAAAACTAACAACCTTACGAAAACAATCAATTTTGGCATGATGAGTAGTTAACCAATCAATCCCTAAAATCACATCAAAAGTAAGTATCTTTAAAGAGATAAGGTCAACAGGTAAGGTGATGGTGCCAACGTGGATCACACAAGATTTATAAACAGTGGATGTGATGAAAGTTTCTCCTAACGGAGTCTCCACAGATAAATCAAAGTCTAACCTCTCCGGAGTCAAGTTTAAACGTTGAGCACAAGCAGGAGAGATAAAAGAATGGGTAGAACCGGTATCTAATAAGGTATAAACTTCGCATGAATTTATGATTAGCTTACCCGTGATCACCTCGTTTGGGTTCCTCGCATGTTGACCAGTCACGACAAACGCTCTTCCAGGAACCGTTTACTTTATCTTTTCTGGGACAGCTTTTTGAGTCACCATCCCCGCTGGACTTGGTTTTGCTACAGTGCAATCTCGAGCGATATGTCCTTCCTTTCCACAATTATAACATACCTTAAACTGTTGTGGGCAGTTTGGACTGATATGTCCTTCTTTTCCGCACTTATGGCATATAACCGGTGGTCGTTCTCCTCCCTTGGAACCAGTTGCTGCTGGTGCTGACGTCTTCGTATTGTCATTGTTGAATCTCCTCTTTTTAAAATCTCCTCCCGACTCGCTTCTTCTATTTTCATAGCCACGATTACCACCAGAGTGGTTGCCGTTCTTGTCTATATTTTTCTTTCTCCGCTGGTTATCATTGTTCTGATGACTGCTGTCACCGATATGATCCTGGTTGTGGTCCCTCAGTTGACCGTACTCATTATCTCACTCTAATAATTGAGCCCTGTTGACAACATCTGAATAGAGAGAAAATTTATGAGAAATGAGATATTGACGTATGCCGGGTTTCAAACCTCTCAAAAACATCCTCGTCATACGTTCCTCATTCTCCACCAAATGAGGTGCAAACCTGGATAACTCTGCAAACCTCGCCTCGTACTGAGACACCGTCATGTTATTCTGCTCCAGTCTAATAAACTCTACCTCCTTCATATGACGAATACTTTCAGGAAAGTACTTGTCATTGAACAGTTTCTGAAATGTCTCCCAAGACATGCTGAGTGCGGTTGGATGGGTACGCTTCACAGACTCTCACCAGTAATCTGCCTCGCCATGGAACATAAAGGTGGCGAATGGAACCTTCTGTTCCTCCGTGCATCCCAAGACATCGAATATCTTGGTAATTTGCTTGACCCACGTTTCCGCCATGATCGGATCCGGCTTTCCCTTAAATTCTGGTGGTCCCAATTCTTTGAACTGTTTGGCTGTGACAAACCGTGAATTGCTATCATTCCCTCCTGTATTTTGAACACGAGTCTCCCTCGTCTGGTTTTGCATGAATTGCAAAAAAACTTCTAAACATTCCATCATTCATCATCTGCTCATTGGTGTTGTTCACAGGAGGAACATTGCCAGCATGTTGTACGTTCTCCTCGTTGGTAAGCACCGGTGTCTCCACGGTCTCATTTACTCCACTGTTAACACTCTCAGTCGACATTCTCAAATACTTCCATAAAACAAGGGTTAATTAAATAAATTAACAAATCACATAATACCCTTATATTATGACTGACCAATAAATAAGCTTAGGTAGGACACACTAGCGAAGGATTTATTCGTCTCTCCCCTCCTAGTTCTATTCTCCGATCTCCGCCAGAGATCATACCCCTAAGCTCTGATACCAACTGTGACGCCCCCAAAATAGGTATACAACACCCATTCTGAGTCGCCAAAATACATGGTACAGAAACACCTACATCTTTATTATTACAACACAAGAACTGTGAGTTTAAATACAAATATTGTCATTTAGACAATATCCACACTCAAATAAGTCCTCATTACAATTATTGATACATTATTTCACAAAAATGGTGAGGACTACTAAAGTAACTTCTAGAACAATCATTCCATACCCCGACTAGTACTCGCTACATTCTCGCCTCCTGAGAAAAATGGAACAAAAAGGAAAAGGGTGAGCTCAACTAGCCCAGTAAAGAACATTATGACTAAGATAATACAGAACAAATTATCGTTAGTCTTCAACAGGGAAAAATCTAATAGAATACAATAGACAACAAGTTTTAAATCAATAACTGCAGCGAAAACAGCAAACCATTAGAAGAGTCAAGTAGAGAATGAGTTCTACTATCTTCTAAGATTTAAAAGTCCATCATCAATATTTTATCCATGTAACAACAATCAATAACCATCTTTAATCAAATACTCATCTTTGCACTACAGGCCAAAGATATTCATTTATATCACCAGTCGGTCATGTTCATCTCAACACATGTTCATCTTTGCACTACGGGCCAAAGATATTCATTAGTTAATCATTCATCTTTGCACTACGGGCCAAAGATATTCAGTAATATCATCATTTAGGACTGAGGATGATGAAAAATATCTTAAAGAAAACGAATCCAGTGAAACAAAATAACAAATATTAAGGATTCGTATTTCGATTTATCCATGTCCAAAAATACCTTATAATTATTCATAGTGAAGTAGAATTCAAGAATGATCAAAACATAGATACAATCAAAGCTAGTACCCAGAATAAATATTTTGGATGAAAAGAAGAAAATTTTATTTTTCGGTGAATAGTAACTCGTGAATAGTAACTCGTGAATAGTAACTCATGAATAGTAACCCCGACGTGAAAAGTTCTAAATTTGATAAAAATTTCCAACCAATATTTCGGCATAATGATATTGAAGAAATAATATCATTTTCGAATAAAATAACATCCCTTACCTCGTAAAGACAGTACTTCTGGTCGGAATACCGGTATAAGGCTGAAAGAAACTTGCTCTGATGAATAGAAACTCTCAAAGTATCTAAATACTCACAAAATACACTCAATAATCTAGAGAGAGAAAGAGAGAAAACTTATTTCTGGTGTGATTTTCAATTCTAACTTAGCCCTCTATTTATAGGAAAATGTTAGCACGCCGAAGCAGACTTAACCTGCAACCTGATGGCTTTACCTGCTACTATTCCCACCCACCACATTTGAATAAAAATCTCAGCACATTTCTTCACCAACCAAGAGTGGGGCCCACCAATTCTAGAATTTTCTACCAAAATGATTAACTCCGAAAATTCAACAATTTCTGAACCAGTCATCTCGTAAAATTCATAATAAATCATACGTTCATTTTTAACGGTTCAAAATTTGAGGACATATACTCAACTTATATGTGTATAATATATCCAAAAATTACCACGATCTAACGGTCGGATTAAAAATTATAACCCCCGCAAAATATCTCAAAAATCCTAATTTTTAATACCTCCATTCTGACAAAAATACTGATAAAAACCTCAACATTAACTCCTTCATTTTTAACCACAAAAATATATCCCTCATTTATATCCACAAAAATAAATATTTCCTTATCATATGAATCAATAATTAATTATTCACAAATAATATTACAGAATCACATTTATGACAACCAGGCCGTTCCCAGGAAAGAGGGGGCTTTCCAATAAGGATTTCTCCTTACTGGCGCGCAATTAGATGACCAAACCTCTTCTTAGACAGAACTTTCTAGACATTGCCAATAATGTTATCTAATAATATTATTCAAATAATATGAATTATTGATCTGATAATGGGAAATATTGTGTAGTGACAATTATTGAAACAACAGTAATATAAAATACCAACGCAGCAATTATTGAATCAATAAAATAAAATACTGAACAGTAATTACTGTAACCATTATTGAGTAGTGCCTTCTTACGTAAGAATCAATAATTGGTGCAATACAGTGTGCTACTGTGTAACAACGCGTATTACTGTGTTTTAACCACCGGGTATTCCAACAGTATTAACGGTAACAACTACGTCGTTATTAATAAACAACATATACTTGTCGTTTTCTTCATCCAATCGCTTTCCGTTATGGGGCCCACAAAAGACTGCGCCGCCGTACGAATATTTCCCGACAGGAAGAATATTCCACGACCAAACGAATATTCCCCGACAACAATGAATATTTTATAACCACCTGCTTATTTAAAATATTTGCGCATTTTACCCATAACTAACCTCATTAATCAATTTAACACTTACTATTTCAAAATAATAAATAGAGGGAAATTAAATTTCATTTATTAATAATTTGGGGTCAAAAAATCTTTGGCCTGTAGTGCAAGGATGAATATTTGGTTAAAGAAGATTATTAATTGATGTTACAGGGATAAAATATTGATGACGGACTTTTAAATCTTAGAAGATAGTAGAATTCATTCTCTACTTGACTCTTCTAATGGTTTGTTGTTTCCGCTGCAGTTGTTGATCTAAAACTTGTTGTCTATTATATTTTATCAGATTTTTTCCTGTTGAAGACTAATGATAATTTGTTGTATATTATCTTAGTCATAATATTTTTTACTGGGCTAGTTGAGCTCACCCTTTTCCTTTTTGTTCCATTTTTCTCAGGAGGCGAGAATATAGTGGGAACTAGTCGGGGTGTGGAGTGATATTTTCAGTCAGTTGTGTTAGCAGTCCTCACTATTTCTGTAAAATAGTGTTTGAATAATTGTAATGAGGACTTATTTGAGTGTGGATATTGTCTAGAAGACAATATTTATTTTTAAACTCACAGTATTTGTGTTGTCGTATTTTGCACGACAATTATTATAATGAAGTTGTATTTGTTTCTGTACCATGTATTTGACGACTCAGAATGGGTGATGTATACCTATTTTGGGGGCGTCACACTGTCTGTGCGGTCTATCGCATGCATGGTGATTTCTTTCGTTATTCCATTCTTTATTATATTCAGTTGGTTAAAGTTTTGACTTTTATACTCCATGAAATTAGTGGAATATCCTTGATATTTGCGCTTCATCCAGTATCTTTTCATGGAAATTTTCTTCTGAGCGTTCTTGAATTTTACTCCACAAAGCAGTATCATGTTGACAATTTGGACGCTATTGGTTCCTGGATAAATTAATTCTTGAACTTGTTTTATTGAATTCTTATATCATTGTCATCATCCTCATGTTTATATTCTGTTGAAAGTCATTTGTGGCCTGTAGTGCATAGATGGACTTGGCATGATTATGACCAGGGATTATTCGGTAGAATCATGACCGTAATGTTACAAATGATGTGGTAAAAGTCCTCATTGGCCCGTAGTGCATTGATGGACAGTGGTTGGCATGATCATGACCATTAATGAATACATAAATATTCTTGGCCTGTAGTGCATGGATAATTGTGGTCGTGATACTAAAGAATATCCTTGGTCGTAGTGCAGGGATGATGTGAATTATTTATTAAGCTGAGTCCCAGCGATAAAAGTCATGAAAAATCTTTTAAATCATAGAAGATAGTAGATTTTATTCTCTACTTGACTCTTCTAATGGGTTGCTTGTTCCGCTGCAGTTAAACTTGATGTTTGTTATATTTTATCAGTTTAACACTATTGAAGGCTAATGATAATTTATTCTGCATTATCTTAGTCATAATATTTCTTACTAGGCTAGTTGAGCTCACCCTTTTGTTTTCATTATTCTTTTCAGGAAATGAGAACGTAGCAGGGACTGGTCGGAGAACGGAGTGGCGGTTCAGATGATAGCATTAGTAGTACTCACTATTCTATGAAATAGTGTGAGAATAAATGTATTGAGGACTTATTTTGAGTTTGAATCATGTTTAGAAGAAAGTGTTGTATTTAAACTCACAGCTTATGTTTTGTCGTATTTTGCACGACAGTTGTATAATTAAGTTGTATTTGAATTTTGTACCATATTTTTGGCAACTCAGAATAGGTGATGTATAGATTTTGGGGGCGTCACAGATAGCTTGCCCAGAAACAATATATGCAGTGAATTAAAATGGTCAAAGGGAGCCTTTTAAACACTGATTGTCAGTATTTTTGAGCCCCAAGAACACCTACCGCGACAGAAACTGTCGCTAAAGCCTTTAGCGACGTATTTAATTATTTTAATTTTCTAATTTCTAGAAAATGATTAAAAATAGAAATAAATTCTAAAAATCATTTAAAAAGAGAAATTTATTTCTGAAAATTACAAAAATTATTTTAAAAATTATTTTAAGTTATAAAAATTAACTTTTACTAATTTTACATATTTTTCATAAATATTTGTATTTATTTGAATGTTATTGATATTTAAATGCATTAAATAAATTAATTAAAAATAATTTTATTATATTAAAAAAAATATTTTAAATGATAATAAGGTATTTAATAATATTTTTAGTTATAAAACATAACTTTTAATATTTTAAGGCAAATTTCCTTAATTATTTAATATTAAAGATATTAGATTTATTTAATACTTATATTAAATAAATTAGTTAAAAATGATTTTAATATTATAAAAATTATTTTAAATGAAAATAAATAGTTTAAAAATATTTTAAGTTATAAAGTATAACTTTTAATATTTAAAGGTAAATTTTATTAATAATTTAATATTAATGATATTAAGTTTATTTAATAATTATATTAAATAAATAGTTTTATTGATTTATAAATCATTTAAAAAGAAAATAAATGGTTTAAAAATATTTTAAGTCATAATTAATAACTTTTAATATTTTGATAAATAGTACATTAATATTTAAATATTAATGGTAATTATTTAAAAATAATTTTAAATGTTTTAAAAATCATTTAAGGGTAATAAAAATGTTTTAAAAATATTTTGAGTTATTATAAATAATTTTAATATTTTGGCAAGGGTTTCATTAATAATTTAATATTAATTAAATATTAATGATAATAGAATTATTTAATATTTAAATTATTTAATAATGATTCCAGTGTTTGAAAAATCATTATTAATTATAATAATTATTATAAGGCTATAAAAAATAATACGACTGATATTAAAATATCCAGAATAATATTAAACTGCAGAATAGTATTTTAAACTCGATAAAGTCATCGGTACACCAAATTGACTTCGAAACTGATCTAGACCTAGATAGTTTGATTTGATAGGTGATTGTTTATGATCCAATGACTGATGTAACTATGTGACAATGTGATTAGGTTATGTGCTTACTGAAAATAGCAGTATTATGTGTTATGATATGTATTTCTAATCGATAGAATGATCTTATTAATGATAGGTCTCGACATAAAAGATAAAGCTAAGTTGCGTAACTGTAAGCAGCAGACCAGACAAGTATCTAACCTTTGCATTTACTTTATGTAATGGACATGTGTAAGCTAGTTTCATAACTTTATTATTATTGTTATTGTTCATGTATTTATACTTTTATCGATATGTCAGTTCTTAAATTCTATCCCATTATTGGTTATCAATTCAGTATTATCGTATAATTTAGATATTTATTCTGTTCGTTAATTTCTAAATATTGTTATACAAGTGTCCTCACTTGGATAATCATTGTATTTAATCACATGTTGATACATACTTATTATTTTCCAGTATGTATATGTCAAATCTCCCCTCGACAGAACTTTCTAGATATCGTCCATATTACAAATAATAATATGAATAACTTTGTCGTATCAATAATTGATTTAATAATAATAAATATTATATAGATGATACTGTGACAATAATTGAATCAATAATATGAGAGATATTATACAGTAACTACTGTAGCAATAATTAAATAAACTGAGTGGCTTCTTACGTAAGCATCAATAATCAATACCGTGTGCTACTATACAACCACGCGTATTACTGTACTTTTACCACCAGGTATTTCAATAGTTTAACGATAAAACTTTTGTCGTTATTTTTATAAAAAGATATTTATGTTGTTTTCTAACTCCGACAGTTATTCCGGTGTGGGGTCCACCAATGATAGTGTCGTTGTATGGATATTTCATGACAAAAAGAATATTCCCCGACACAACGAATATTTTATATCAACTTGCTTATTTTGAAACATTTATAAATATTACCCACAACTATAACATTATATCAAATCCACACCATAATATTCAAAAATATATTTCGAGAAAAAAATAATCTTTATTTATAAAAGTTGGGGTCTTACACAAATGGTCTGCCGAGCCACATGCAAAACAACCCTTGATCTTCTTCGGCTTTGGGCAGTTGGGAGAAATATGCCCCTCTTGGCCATAGTTGTAACATACACTACGCCCTTTCCAATACTCGCTTTGATGATACCTCCCACACTTCAGCCATCCTTCTGTCTTCTTCTTAAACTCTCCTCGAAACTTCCCCACTTGATTGTTGAAATTCTTGTTGTTGTTTTCCCACTTTCTCTTTCCTAAGTTACTTCAACCGCTACTGCTTCCTCCTCGACTATCTCTTTCTGTGTTTTTACCCTTCTTCTCTTTTTTATACAGACTTAATGCTTCAATTCCTCCCTCTATAATAATGGTCTTCTCTAGTAATGTCACGAATGAATCGATCTGAAGAACCGACACCATGTTAAATTACCAAGGTTACAGTCCTTACTCATAACGTCTAGCTTTCCTCTCTTCATATACCTCCTGGTGTTCAGCAAACTGGGCTAGTTCATTGAATTTAGCTGCGTATTGCGCCACCGTCATATCTCCTTGCTTAAGCTCCAAAAACTTCACCTCAATCCTATTTTTCATGCTCTTCGAGAAATAATTCTCGAAGAACAGAGTCTTAAACCTTTCCCAAGTAAATATTCCTTCCCCAGCTCTCTGCTGATTCGCCTCCCGCCAGTAATTCGCTTCGCCTCTCATCATGTAGGTTGCAAAAGTCGTCTTCTGGTCTTCACTCACACGTGCGATGGTGAATGCCTTCTCCATCTCTTTGATCTATGTTTGAGCCACGATAGGATCGGTAATTCCTACGAATTTCGGAGGTCCTACACTCTTAAAGTCCTTAAAGTTTATAACCTGAACTGCTTGGGGAACGGGTGGTACCAGTTCATTTCTTCCCCTAAGAGCTTCCCCTAACAAATCTACAAGTCTCTGTATCGGATCTACTGGTCCTCTCTCATCATTAACTGACTCTTCCTGTGCAGTTATTCTACGTCTGGGCGGTATTTTTTTGCATCACAAAATTTTCATTTTTATTACCTAATTATATTATTTTAAACATTTCTTAAATAAGAATAAAATTTTATAACACGTTTCTGAAATAAGATCATTTATATTCATATGCCAAATTATTACATTACATGATTATCTCCAACATACTTCTATAAATGACAACATATATCCCCTAACATCACAAAAGACGGGGACAACCACTAACATGCTACTCCTCTAACATTTATCAAAAGCTTGGGGGGCATACAACTATCTCACATCTTACACAAAAGACTAAGATTTTAACGACAACAAATTAAACAGCATATAAATAATTACAATACTACAATCACTAAATTCTAACACCTAAACTTAATCTATCATCCCACGCTCCACGGCGCTCTAGAACTCCTTCTGAGTGATGTGTACCACCAAATCTCGGCTTATGGTGTACCGGGTCTGTCCCTACTCTGTCGGGTAATGATTCACCCTATCGATTAATCTCTCCATGGATGTACGCTGTAGATACTCAAAATTTTTTTCTCTGTTACTAACTATGCAGGAGGGCAAAAGCATCTGTTTCACACTCCAGAGAAAACCCTGGAGGACCACAACATCAATTCTAACCCCAGAGATAGCCCTGGGAGATCCAATTTCCAACCCCAGAGATAACCCCGGGAAATCAGTTTACAACCCTAGAGATAACCCCGGGAAAGTCAGTTTCAACCTCTGAGATAACCCTGTGGGATCAAGTTCAAAGCCTGGAGATAACCCCAGGAGGTCGAGCCAACCTCAGAGATAGCCCTAAGGACATTCAAAGTCAATATCAAGTCAACCTCAGAGATAACCCTGAGAAAAGACTGCTACAACTGTGCAAAAACCAGAGATAACCCCGAGAAGGGTAAAATGGTCATTTTGCCAACTCAACTTCAACTCACATCAAATACACTCAATTCAACTCAAATTACTTCAATAGAAGTCCCACAAGAACCATATCTAAACTTTCGAGCGCAAACTACGCAAAACGGCTCACCGGATTGCCTGACGGAAACCCAAAAATGCTATTTTGGTCACGAACACATCTTCTCGGAATCAAAAAAGGGTAAATCCTATGTCATTATGTAGCTCTCGAAAAGAGCTTTTCAGAATGGTATGGCACGTTTCCATCGGACTTCCGGATTGAAAGTTATGGCGCGTTGTCCGAGTGTACGTACTTTGACACGGCGGGACCCACACCCGCAGGTACAACTGCTGCTACCGCAGGTACACCTGAGGCACCCCCCTCTATAAATAGAGGGCTTGGGTGGCCATATTTGAAAGAGAAAAGGCGAGGAAGCCCTGTCCAATTTGCTTTGTACACACTATAAGCTAAGTGCTTTCTCATTTTAAACACTTGTAAGCTCATATATAACTACTTTTCTACCGGTGAGAGCCGAGTGTTCATCCACTTAAAGCTATAGAAGTCTTCTTTGGTATTCCACTGTAAGCCTTCTTACACACTTTAAAGCCTTTCTCTTCATCTTTACACACACTGTTCTTCACGTTGAGAGTCGTATTGTGTGTGTTTGCCCGGACTTCGGTCCGTGGCTTTTATTTCTTTTGTATATATTATCTATATATTTATATATATTTATATATGGATTAACATTATCGAGTTATGCCTCGATTGAGCCTAGACTTATATGTGAAGCGTTTAATTACTTTCGTATATATATGTATACTTATATATATGAATTGTGTGTCGAACTCTATTCGATGAGCCTAGACTCACCTCTGGAGCGTTTAATTACTTTTGTGTGTGTATATATATATATATATATATATATATATATATATATATATATATATATTTACATTTCGTCCCGCCTGGAGTTTACTTCGTGGCAGTTGACTGTTTTTTACAGCTTTCTTTATATTTCGTCCCGCCTGGAGTTTACTTCGTGGCGGTTGACCGTTTTTACAGCTTTCTGTACATTTCGTCCCGCCTGAAGTTTCCTCCGTGGTGGTTGATCGCTTTTACAGCTTTATTTATATTTTTGATCCCCCATGGAAGTGCTTCGTGGTGGTTGATCATGTATGTATATATATATATATTTACAGCTTTTATATATATACCTGCTTACTACATTTATATCAATTACGACATCATGTGAGCCTAGGAATCATGTGATCACAGATTCAGTCTACTGAATCTATATCCGGTTCCCGTGATGGACATTTTCAGCTGTAAGCAGCTTGTAAATTTATTTACGGTGTTTGGATTTCCTCATATGGTTTTCATACCCATGAGGAGTTCGACACTGCTTTGTACATTATTTTCTCGAAGATGCTTTGTATCTCGAAAATAAAAGCAATCAAGCCGAAGACCTAATAATAAAATGGAAGTATCAAAGGCCTCAATTACTATCGAGCACAAGGGTTTGAAAAAACCTCTTTTATAAAACCTCATTGCTATATCTTGTTTAAAACTGAATTTTTACAGAAATTCAAACCCTTTGTACATAGGTGCGAACGAGGCATAACACTACTTTCAAATAACAGCACATTGACCCACACACACACACACACATTCATATAACAGTTTCTTGAAAAGAGGCGGTCACCGTGGTAACACGGATGTCGGGGGGTGCTTAACATCTTCCCTCTGCATAAGCAAGTCCCCGGGCCCTAATGAATCTCGGTTTCATAAACCAGTTTAGCAGTGTCACATCACTGGATTAATGTGCAAACTTTTTCTCAGTTGTGTTGGTACAACCAGTTAAAAAACCAACTGGCGACTCTTACAGTCCAATCGTCGATATATACATGTCGGACCTTTTTCGCTTGTTTTTTCAAATAAATCTCACCTAACATGAGAACACAAAAGAACAGGTAACGAAAAGGGACAAGATAAAAATTCCGACATCGACATACGCACTGCATAACCCATCTTGTTCATTTTCCTTCTCTTGCACCTCACCTCATCCTCTAGATCGTTAGCCCTATCATTGGCTTCCTCCCACTTATCCTCGAAGTGAATCCTATCCATTACCTCCATCTCTAACTGAGTACAGAGAGCTTCCTTCTCTGTCCTCTCGCTCAACTCTCTCTGCTCCATCTCTTCTAGCTTCCCTGCTAGCTCCACATTCCTAGCCACCGATCGGTGAAACAAAGTCCCCATATAGATCCCTGCCTCCTTACGGTGAGAAATCTCCACCTCCATCTCCTGCATCACTAATTTCCTCTGATGCTCCTCGTCCCTCAGTTTCTGGAACTCAGACTCCCTCTCCCTAGCCTCAGCCTCTAACTCCTCAACCCTACATCCTTGCTCCAAAATCTGCTCCTCATACTCTCCCAACATCCGATCCTCAAAAGTAGTCTCATCGGAGTCCTCCATGGGCTCAGGCTCTTCCTCCGGATCTGACTCCTCAAGTAATGGCTCCATCTCCTTCCCCTCGTCATCGTCATCGATAGGGGCCACTGCTGATATGGGTTCCACTATCAAAGGTGTCTCATAGACCACGTGTATGTCACGCAGCTCCTACTCTACTACTTGGCTAGGTTCTCCCATGTCAGTCATCCTACAATCACCAACATAAGACAAGACAAACAACAACTCCATTAGAATGTTAAATAACATAAGTTCATTGTATAGAATGAACTTATATTCTATAACACACTAAATCACTCTCTATGAAAACTCTACATGAGTTTCATCTCTTTTTATCCCCTAAGTTCTCCTAAGTTATAATCTAAGGACTCTCGTTCCTAAGGTTTATAACTATAGCTTTGATACCAACCTGTGATGCCCCCAAATTCAGACCACACTTGTCTCAAATTTGGTTGTCACGTACTAACTCTAAAAATAAATCAACATCTCACATAGCGGAATAATAGAATAAATTACATTTATATAATATAATTATCTTTGTCCTAAAGGTTCGTAACTTAAACATCTCTTGCAAGTCTTAATCATAATTAAACATCGTTTAGGCATAACTAATACATATTCCTATACAACTTAAACTAAGCACAACTTAACATAAATAAGTTATTCTTCAACCAAATAATAGTACATTCTAGCATTATAGAATAACTACTCCAAAGCCTTCTCTTTACCCTTGTCCTTGCCAGAGGGTTCACCACGTTCTGCCTTAACTGAAAGTTTTATGGTAAGCAAGGATGAGCAACAATTTTTGCCCATCAAGTGATATAGAAAAAGGGTAGTTAACATGGTTTTAAATTGCTCAAGGTATATCAATAATGATAGTTCTAGATACCAAGAAATATCAATGATTATAAACAATAGTCACTATGGACAGAAAATATCAATAATATTAAATGGTTAATCAATTTTAAGATTTCAAAGTAATGAATTCTGAGCAGTAACTAAGAACGATGAACTTCTCCTAGAATTAACAGTATTAGACTGATAATTTTACAAAACAAGTACAACAGGTGATAAGCCTAAAGTACCCTATGTCAATGCATTACATTTAATCTTTCTCAAGTGTGCACGTCGGTTTCCCGACAACATATAATTCCCCTACCAAGAGGGTTGTTCAACTCAGTTATAAGAGTGTGCACCAAGTTAATTTGGTTTGGATAACTTTCGATCAATTATCAATAGTCTAGCCGAATCAATGGCTTAAACAGTTTCTTTAACAATATATATATGAACAATTATCGTTCGAATCAAAGTTTGAAATTTCATTATGAAGTATTATTTCCTCAAACTTCTACTTGTACGATCAAAAATTGCACAAGTTCAAATAATGCTTAATAAACAGTAAGGTTCGAGTACTTGCCTCAAGCATAGTTTACCAAAATATAGCTTATCAACACTCTTTCGAATCCTAATATAATACGTGTATAGGATGTTCATTAGTTACATATGCTCATACATGACATGTAAGTTTAAATGCATACATAAACATCTAACTTAGTTGTATACTCTTCGCATTCTTCATCACACACCTTGCGTACTTATAACACAAAATCAGTTTATAAGTCACCATGAAGTCAAATAATCATAGTCTCTAATAATTGCTTTATAAATTACAAATACCTTTTGAACTTATCATTTGAAAGTCTATAATCACCTCATTAAACATTCCATCTTATAACTTAGCATGCTTCTTAACACATTAGATTATGTACTGGTCATATAATATAGGTTAAGATAAAAATATAAGCATGCAAGCACCTTCAAAATAACAACAGAAAACTGATCCTACTACAGACTGGCGCGGCCACGCTTGGTTTGTACTAAGGAGTGGCGCGGTCGCTCTACTCCTGGTGCAAACCAAGACATGGTTGCTTCTGCATAAGGTCAATGCACACCCGTCTTGCACATATATGTATAATCATGCACAACACACATGTATTTATGTGAATAACTAGGTTTGACCCTACATCAAAACATTAACATAGGTCATTAACCATTTTCATTTAATCAAGACTTATCATATTCCCGTTTTACCTGCACATGTCTAGTTAGGCATTCATGGTAATCACATCCATAGACTTACACACCTACTCATGATGGCCAATTTCAGAATATTTAAGACTCATCTGTTATCAAATACTAGTTTTTTCCATTCTTAAGATTTCCTTCGAAAATCTCATGTTAAGCCATCAAGCATGCAAAGCCACTTTACTTACTATACATCACATTTTTCACATACGTATAAGTAGAACACTTAAACATGCTCATAAATTCCCAACTCAAGGGATATATAGTTTATCAAGTTTGTTTTTGAAACTTTAAGCCTCCATTAGTAAAACTTATTTAGGCATGCAAGATAAGTCCACATTGTCTAAATCATGCTTTCATAATCATTTGTGCACATACTCAAGTTATTTACATAGGCTAGAAAGATCAGAATTTGAAGTCATAATGTTCATCATGCCTTGTTTTCCAAAACTTCAAGTTTTCCTTTAGAATTCCTTTTAAAAACAAGTTAGCAATACTTATTATAAACGAAACAAACTTATGCCTTATGTTAGACTTGTTTATGTATATATCTAGGTTATCTACACATGTTCACAAGATCAGCAAGTATACATTACTTCAAGTTCAAAATTTCTAGTCTTTTCCAAATCTCAAAGTTTTCTTTGTACGTTTATACTAAAATCAACTAACATAGCTTACTATATACATAACATCCTCATTCCATGTGTTAAGGTGGTTTATAAGAATATGTTAGATTTGTAATATTCATGAACGCAATCAAATTGCACAAAATAAGCGGAAACATGGAAAATAGAGTTTTAAAATTTTACAAATCATATACCCGAATCATCCTTTATGCACAATTATTAATTAAATGAAAAGATAAAGAACAAGAATCATACCCTTGAAGATTCAAGCTTCCTCGGGTACAAGTTCACCTCCAAATCCTTTTGCGTTCAACTTGAATCCACCGGGTTTGGTTCATTCCTTTGATCAATGTAAGCCACCCAAGTGTTTAGCCTCTAGAGGTGATCCACCAAGGAAGAAGAAAGATTCAAGAAGATGGGTGTTTGGCAAAACCCTAATTTTTCTATCTCTCATAGAAAAAGAGCGTACTCTCCAACAATTGGAATCACGTATGTTGTGAAAAAGTCAACTCCCCTCACCCATAATAAGACTCCTCTTATTTATAGATGTGGGCAACCCTCCTTAACAATTAAGAATTTAGTTTTATTTTAATTAATTAAACTCTTTTAATTAATTAAGCTCCCTAATCTTATTAGGGATAATTAATTAAACTCTTTTAATTAATTTAACCTCATAATCTTATTAGGAATATATGAGAGTATTTTTCATAATTAATTCATAAACTCCTTTAGGAATTAAATAATAATAATATGACTCCTCTTATTAATTTATATTTAATATTTCTAAAATATTAAATAATAAATATTAAGCTATTTAATTTATTCTATCACCATAGATTAAATTAAATATACTTAACTTATTATTACGATTATGTCATTAACTTCTTAAATAATTATTCTTCTTTTTATGGTGTGACCCTTTAGGTTCTCCATATTAAACCGGTTGTGAATAAATCAATTAGAACAATTCTAATCTTATTTAAATAAATTTATTTAAATAAATTAAAATATTAATTTATTTAAATAAATAATATTTATTCTACAATAGGGATAAGACTCCCTAGCGATTAACGACTTTCAAGATAATATAGATTTCAATATTAATCATAAAAGAACCTTTGAGTAAATAATTACCGTATAATTCAATCCTTCCATCATACAATGTCTCAATTAAATATAAGACATGGAATTACTGTCAAGTCTTATTTTATTTAATTATATGTATTTCGATCCTCAAATGCACAACTCCAAATAATGCAAATTAGAAACTTCTTTCTAATTTCATTCTGCCTTGGCCAAGGACTACTGAGTTGTCATTTATCGAATCACATAGGACATTTCTTTTCTTTTACTAGAAGTGGTAGATTCCTTATTGATCATACATTATCTCCATGTACAACTTATTATACCCAAGCATGCCCTTTGATATACCCTAAGGGTCTTAAGGAATAAGTCAAAGTATAACTCATCATACACAAGATACTATGATGATCTCAAGTTCAAGAATCACTTGTACTACTATCACTACAGGAATTCCTATTGACAGGCAAGTAAAACTCTATTAGGTATTCTTTAGCGAGCCACGTTCAGTGAACTTATTCTTTAATAAGCACCTACATACTTGTTTTAGTATCTGAACACAAATGATCATGAGATCAATCATCCTCATCCAATGAGCAAGCAATGTATATACCAATCTATCAGGATTTACTAATCCCCAATTTAGTAATCCAATGATTGGGAACTATTTTAGTTTTAAGCTTTCTAAGAATTTAGATCTCATTAGAATGATCATCATCATTATTCTAAAAGCATTGCTTAAAACTATGGGTTTATCACATATTATAAAATAGCATCATGTAGATAATTAAAAGCTTTTAATAAATTAATACTTTTTATTAATAAATGAATAAGATTGTTACAAAGTATATGCTTTATCATCAAACATGATTGACTTGTGTGCATACTACTTTCAGAATATACTCACTAATATAGCATGCTCAGACAAACACAAGATCACAAATTAGCACACAGAACTGGCAGCCGGCGCGGCCGCGCGGTCATGTACTATAGAAGTGGCGCGGCCGCGCCACTTCGAGCAGAATGAAAAATAATGCCTCTGCATTTGCAGAGCCTCAGCACAACCCATGCTAAATCAGAAACCAAACCAACTACTATGCTTCTAAACATGTATACAAACTCAGACAACAAAATGTTATGCTATTCTATATCAATCAACAGAGAATTCAAACAATTGCAAGATTTTTACAAAACTCAAGCTCAAGAACAAAAAAGTAGAATTTATACCTCCTTGAAGCTTAATTGAATTCCTTAACATAATGATTATACTCCCTCAATTTCTCAGCAGCTCACACTCTCAGTTCACACTTAACATACAATTTCAAACAATAGAGAATCAGTACTAAAAAAATGATTATTTGTGATGGCCAAAATCCATCACAAAAACTAGAAAAACCATCACGAAAGGTTTACGTGATGACTTTAAGCATCACGATGGCCATCTTGTATACGCCCATCATGAAAGGTTTTACGTGATGGTTTTGATAATCACAGAAACATTCAATCCTTTTGTGATGGCTAAACTTGTCACATTAGTATAATAGTTATTTGTGATGGCCCAGATAATCACATCCTTTTGTGATGGTCACGACCATCACAAAATTGGTAAGGTTTTTATGATGGCCAAAACAATCATCAATTATTTGTGACGGTCGAAGCAATCATGTCCTTTTGTGATGGTCACGACCATCATAGAATTGGTAAGGTTTTTATGATGGCCAAAACAATCACCAAATGTTAAGGCATTTGTGATGGCTAAAGCAGTCATGCACATAAGTCTCTTGTGATGGCTAAAGTAATCACAATTATTCCTATTTTTGTAACTCATTTATACTTTTTGGTGATAGTAAAACCATCACAAAATTCTTATATTAAAATATATTTAATTGCTAATTTTATATTTCAAATATGTAAATGCTATAAATTTCAATAAATTTAAAACGTAAAATCATACAAAATTATTAAAATAAAAAAACTTGATCCATTTAATTAAAAATCAATTCATAACCAACTACTTAAACAAGTAGCTACATTTCATAGGTTCATCAAACAATTAACTAACCCAACATCTATCAAAGAACTCCTAAACTAATAAATTGATAATCAAAGGAAATCTAGATCATCCCAAATTCTACATGGAGACCAGCTCGTCAAAGTCGTCATCATCTGCGTCGTCACTCTCAAGAGTTATTTGTTGGAATATCAGCTAATGCATTTGATGAATCAAATAAATCATCTGGGTCGGATCAAGTGCAAGTGTTTCAGCAATATTCTTTGCATATTGATGAAGATAACTCAAGTAGTTTTTCATTTTCTATAATTTAATAGAGTTGTCATCTACAACCAAAGATGGACAATAGGAAACTCAATCAAGAAAAACTTGATCAAACAATAATAAAATTGAGATAAATATCACACAATGAATTCCAATATGTACATATAAAGAACTCGTACTAAAAATTATTAACAAGAATGAAACCACTTTGAAAATAATGTCATTCATTACTGGGATACTGCATAATGAGACAAATGTTGGCACCCACCCATATTTTAGAGAGAAGTTAGTTCAAGAAAGTTGTTTAACATATTAAAAGAGTATGGAGCATCATTCTTCTGCTAAATTTCAAGATTACCCTCCTCCAAGAAAAATGTTCATCGATCTATTGTTACTCTTCCTTTTATTCCAAAAAAGAGCCCTGCTTACATAATTTACAAATTTTAAAAAAAATATTTTTATCTTTATTCTAAGTGTTAACTAACTTCAGTCAATTTGAGCTTAATAACATATCTTACTTCAAATAAAGATTATTAAAACAAAGTTAGAATGCTAAATAATGTTATAGGAGAGAGAGAGAGAGAGAGGAAGAAGTACCTGACAATATCTAATGCGAAGCTAACAGCTGTTGCTGGATTAAGTACGATTTTCTCCTTAAGGTACTGATGAAGATCACCCTATAACCAAATACCGCTAATATTTAACAAGGGAAGTTCCTAATTTGGAGAAACAAAAAAGTTTTACTCCCTCATACCCCTTTCAAAAATTAGTGTACAAACAGATCTTCTGAAAGCCAACTATTCAATTTTCCTCGGTCAAAATTATATTTAGGATGTCAAAAGAATAGTTATGAAAGAACTATATATAGAATATAATCTCAAAATATGCCGAACAAATGTGAAAAAAATCTGTGTCGAAATTAGCTTTTCAATACACTCAATTTGGGATAGAACAACTACTTAAAACATAAATACAATACATTGAAATGCCTTCACTTACCCCACGCAAGTATTCAATAATTAACATTAATGGCTTCCTTTTAATAACTGCTCCAAGAAATTGCACTATATTAGGGTGGCAAAGTTTCACTAGCAAATTCACCCCATGCCCGAAGTTCTGATTGAAGCAATAAACAAAAAGGATAATGAATGTACTTTAGTCCAAAAATAAAGGAAACTATAAATGAAGGATGTACATTATATATTTTACAAGGACTATAGTTTTAGTGGCAGAGCTCTATAAAAGTTGATGTATACTAAATCATGATTCCTTTATTAAGCTCAACGAGATCAACATTTTCAAAAAAGGCTACTCAAAGGACCCCTAACAAAATCTCACCGAAGGACCCCTAACAAAAAATAGAAAAAGTATTCAGAGAACTCCGGCAGTAACTTTAACAACATTAATCAATAAGAAAAAAATAACTACTGCGTATCAATATATTTGCATTTTAAGACTTGAGGGTCCCAAAAAAAATAGTAACTGCATACTAAAGAGTACTGATGACACAATAGGAATAAATGATATGCTAGTTAAAATCACATATAAACCTTATCATATATCACATTGTGATATATTCAAATCAATATCCTTGAGGATCATTACAAGAATAAATGGGAAAACTTATTAGGAACATATGCTCCTAACAGATGAATATACCTATTTATATTCCTCTTGATATATAAACATATTCAACGAGAAAAGATTATTCCATGACAGCCATGCGACTCATCACATAAGTATAGATAGTACCTTCCTTCTTTCATGAAAAACATTCTTTTATGACTAAATATCATAAAGGAATATTAGCATCTTCACAAAGCATTGCAGCGTATTTGGCAAATATCAACACCTAAGGAGTAGTGTATAAGTTTGCATCTCGCTTTTCAAGATAAATGAATGACAAGTTCAAAAAGTAAGATAACTCAACTATGAAATTAATATTATTCAGATGTACCACATATCATGTAAGACCCAAACTTTTATGAATAAAGAATAATATTCTCGAAATATTTTTTTTTATTATGGTGTGGATTAATATAATGTTATAGTTGTGGGTAATATTTATAAATTTTACAAATTAAGCAAGTGGTTATATAATATTCGATTGGTCGGGGAATATTCGTTTTAACAGGGAATATTCGTACGACGGCACAATCATTGGTGGACCCCACAACGGAAGTATTGTCGTAGTTAGAAAATAACATAATTATCTTTTTATAAAAATAACGGCAGAAATTTTACCGTTAAACTGTAGAACTACCCGGTAGTAAAAGTACAGTAATACGCGTGGTTGTATAGTAGCACACAGTATTGATTATTGATGCTAACGTGAGAAGTCACTCAGTTATATTCAATTATTGCTATAGTAATTGTTGCATCATATCTCTCATATTATTGATTCAATTATTGTTACAGTATCATCTGCATAATATGTTATATTATTAAATCAATAATTGAGACGACAAAGTTATTCATATTATTATTTATAATATTAACAATGTCTAGAAAGTTCTGTCAATGAGAGGTTTGGTCACCTAATTGCGCGCCAATAAGGAGAAATCCTTATCGGAAAACCCCCTCTTTCCTGGGAATGATCTGGTTGTTAAATATTGTGAGTTATAAAATTAATGATGAATAAGTTCGTATTGATTAAAGATGAAATTGATGGTTCCATTGTGTGAGAATTATTAGTGTCAATGGAAATCGACATTTATTTCGATAATAATTAATGTCTGGAGGTTATATTGACCAATCGAGTAATTAACCGGATAAATGAGCAATTAATTACTATTAATTCACACGTTTATAACTATGTGTTCACATGTGTGTGCTATTGATTCACATGAATTACTATTAGGGGAGTTGGTGTAAGATTGATAATACTTGCATGACTAAATTAAAAATAGAGGTATAGACGAATGTACTATACTGTAATTAGTTTTTTTCACATGATTATACTATTAAGTCACATGAATGAACTATTAATTCATATTATTTACTATTAGGGGAGGTGGTGCAAGTTTAATAATACTTGCAGGACTAAAGTAAAAATGAAGAAAAAGAGGGAGGTATTATACTATAATATTTTGAGCCCCAAAATGTGCAATTATTAAAACTATATTTTTTTATAAATAGAAGCTCATTCTTCCTTCATTTCTCACCAATTCACTAAGTCTCACAAGAGCAATTATTCTAGAGAGAAATTATAGAGAGAAAGAAGAAGAGAAGTCTGCTACCTCACTATTTCAGTATCCAGTTTTCTTCTAAGGTAAGGGGTATTATTTCTTTCGTATTCATGAAGAGAGTTATTTTCTTTCAATACTCGTAAGGGTTGTTATTCCATTCTTTATCATTCTGATGGAATAACCAGTCTGTGCGATCTATCGCATGCCTGGTGAATTCTGTTGTTATTCCATTCTTTATCATTCTGTTAGAATAACCTGTCTGTGTGGTCTATCGCATGCCTGGTGAATTCTGTTGTTATTCTATTCTTTATTATTCTATTGGAATATCATGTCTGTGCGGGTTACGCATGACTTAGTTCCATTCTTTATCATTTTATGGGAATAACCTGTCTGTGCGGATTACGCACGCCTGATGAATTTTTCTGTTATTCCATTCTTTATTATTTTATTTGAATAACCTGTCTATGTGGATTACCGCATGCATGGTGAATGATCCTTCGTATTCATCCCTTATTAAATTGTGGAAATGATTTGTCTACGTGGATTACCGCATGGCGGACAAAAATCCATTTGCGATTTCATATATTCTATTATACTCAGTTGGTTAAAGTTTTAGCTTCTACACTCCATGAAATTAGTAGAATATCTTTGATATTTGCGCTTCATCCAGTATCTTTTCAAAGAGATATTTTTTTGAGCATTCTTGAATTTTACTCCACAAAGCAGTATCATGTTGACAATTTGGACGTTATTGATTTCAGGATAAATTAACTTATAAATCTTTAAAATTTATTCTTGAACTTGTTTTATTGAATTATTATGTCATTGTCATCATCCTTATGCTTATATTGTGAAGAAAGTCATCTTTGGCTTACGTGCATAGATGGACTTGGTATGATTATGACCAGGGATCATTCGGTATAATCATGACCTATAATGTTATAAATGATGTGGTAAAAGACCTCAGTGGCCTGTAGTACATTGATGGACAGTTTTTAGTATGATTATGACTAGGGATTATTCGGTATAGTCATGACCATTGATGATTTAATGAATATCCTTGGCCCGTAGTGCAGGGATGATTCGATGATGTAGTTTATTTATTAAGCTGAGTCTCAACGATAAAAATTGATGAAAACATTTTAAATCATAGAAGATAGTAGATATCATGCTCTACTTGACTCTTCTAATGGATTGCTTATTCCGCTGCAGTTAAACTTGTTGTCTATTATATTCTATCAGTTTAACATTGTTGAAGGCTAATGATAATTTATTCTGCATTATCTTAGTCATAATATTTCTAACTGGGCTAGTTGAGCTCACCCTTTCTTTCACTGTTCTCTTCAGGAAATGAGAACGTAGCAGGGACTAGTCCGGGAACGGAGTGACAGTCCAGATGATAGCATTAGTAGTCCTCACTATTCTGTTAAATAGTGTGACAATAAATATAATTAGGACTCCATTGAGTGTGGATATTGTCTAGACGACAATATTCTTATTAAAACTCTTAGATTATGTTTTGTCGTATTTTACACGACTGTTGTATTTGAATTTTGTACCATGTATTTGGCGACTCAAGATGGGTGATGTATACCTATTTTAGGGGCGTCACATATCACATGTCCATTGACTAGTACAATGGTATAAAGCTTAGATTGGGAACATTCAGGTTAAGGGTTTGAATACAAAGGGTAGCCACTTTCTACACATAACATCAGATAAAGCTTAACTTACAAAGATATATGGATTAAACACCATTAATAGAAGGTAGTAGCTACCAATAGATAAAGCTTGCTAGACAAACAAACCACAAAAGAAAAACTTGTATAAATCAGTCAACACATACTTACTGCTTACTCTCTATTATATACATACACTTGTAAATTAAAGGAATATTTTTATTTTACAAATTTATATCTATATTACTTAAGAATTTAACCCTGCTGTTATAATAATACTCAAATCAATTAAGAATAAAAATTATGACATCTTAATTCATATCACTTCATAATCTTAAATAGACATATATCTCTAATTTTTGATCTAGTTCTAAAACAGAGATAATAGTACATCCTGAACACACGAAAAACATCTTCTGCCGTTATAGGTAGCCTAACATGTGTAAAACAACCCATTACCTAGTATAAGGATTCAACCCAACTATTGAGATCAATGAAATGATTGCATTTTAATATGTATCCATCAAAACGCAGTATTTGATGATTTGGTGGATATTGAATATACCAGTGTAAAAGCAAATTATTGTGTAATATATTCATGGCGACTCCTTTCCTATCATAGACGGACCTATAAAATGCATCCAGCTTCAATTCAGAAACTTGACATAGAGAATACATACAATCCAGGACTAGAGCAAGTTGGAGAAAAAATCAATAGGCACATATTCTTATTTCAGTACAATTCATGAGCCACACATTCTAATTTCAGTACAATTCATGCCTATTTTAAAATTGCCCATAGACATGTTCTAACCCTAGCCTAAATTCGTGGAATGAAGAACAAAAAATCAAAACAATTGACGTACCAGTAGTCAGTAGAGCAGAGGCAGAGTTAGAGACACGGAGAGACCGGAGGAGGAGATGCGATTTGGAGTTCTGGGTTAGGGCAGACAGAGAGTGAAATGCGATTTGGTTTGCCTCTATACTGGTTTTCACGTTCAACTTCTCCTTTACCATATCAATCAAGTACACCACCTCTATTTCAAAAAAGAGAGTTTGATTTCAACTTATAAAAATAAAAACTCTTTAAAAAGTAATATTATAAATAAAATTATTATTCCAAAAACTTAAATAGATTTAAATTTTAATTTTAAAATGTAATAAATTAGTTAATAACAAACTGAAATTTAACTCTTTTGTGAAACAGTAAAGTAATAATTTAACATGTGTAATATGTTCTACAAAAATAGTCTTAATTATTATATTTTTTATTATCAATTTACAATATTTTAAAATTTGAATTATTGTAACTTAATATTTTAATTAATATTTAATATTAAAAATTATTTAAAAAGCATTATTAAGAATAAAATTTTATTTTTAAAATTTAATCATATTATAATTTGAGTTGTAGCATACCATAAATTAACTAAGAATAAAACTTAAACTTTACTCTTTCTACAGAATAGATGAGTAATTTTTTAGCATTTATAGTCTATTCCACATAAGAGTCTTATCCTTTTTTAAAAAAAAAAATTCATGGTCAATGTATGAAATTTTAAAGTTTAGATTATTATAAATTTATTTACTTTGATTAAAGAAATAGTCGACATTGTAAGTTACTTAAAAAGTATTATTAAATATAAATTTGTTACTGTAAAAAATTAAATATATTTATATACTATTTGTGTGTACCATATTTTATATTTGACATTGTACCACTAACATTTTATTTTTTGTGGGCATATATTTTTTTGATTTTTATTAATTAATATTGTCATTTTTAGTGGATAAATTATTTTAATGTTTGAAGACTTTTTGGGGGACAAAAGATATATTACTTATGTTAGAGAATATTACACATAATGATATTAAATATAGTGGATGAAGATGATAGTAATGTTGGATAAAACTTGTTCAGGCCCGACAAAGAAAAATATAAGTGATTGCATTAGGCTTTAATATTTTTCTTTAGATAAAATATTGTGTGAAGGTTCAAACACAATCAAGAAAAATAAATTGAAAAAGACATCCTTCGATAAATGGCAAAACAAATATATGGCTGCGTTTGTTGAAATTTTTATCAGTTGTACCCACCTCACTTCAAAAAACAAAAAACAATTTACGCAAAAAAATCAGTGATTGTAATGGTTGTGACAAATATTCTATACTGATAACACAACTAGACATCAGGAAGATCCATCATATATACTAATATTTTATGATTACTAGTAAATTCCATCACCTAATATATTTATTTGTCATATATAGTTGTTTTTTAGTGATTGCCTTGACCGTCACAAATAATTTATAGTGATGGCAAAATTAGCCATTACTAGGAGCCGTCATCTATATTATTATTTTGTGATTGTTTAAAAAGTCCATCATATAATACCATTTTTTTTGATTGCTTTAAATGTCGTCATAAATGTTCATCACATGTGATTTTCTTTTCGTGATGGTTTGGTCGTCACCAAATATGTTGAAGGAGAAATATATAGGTGATGGTTGCATGCCATCAAAAAAGTAAAAATTATATTTGGACAATATTTGGTGATTGAAATAGCAGTCTCTCTCTCTCTCTCACACACACACACACACATATATATCCACGATGGAAAAATTAACCATCCCTAGAGCCATCATGTATATACTATTTTTTGTTATGACTCAAATAATCCATCACGAAATATTGTCTATTGTAATTGCTTATGAAAATCGTCACTAGGATCCGCCACGCATGCTTGATTTTCTAGTAGAGAATTGAAGAACGAAGTTACTTATATAGAGAAATGCATGCCTAGTCAATTGCTTTACACCAAGGTTTGATTCAATGAAAAATGAAAGAGAACAATGGGTAGAAGGGAGTTGGCCAACTGCCAATTCATAGCCATCATCACTACCATTTCTAGCTTCATCATCTTCCTCTTAGCCTTTTGGTTTTGCTGAGCTTTACGCAACAGTAGGGGAAAGACCATTGGCCTAATATGCGGCTAATAACTGGGACTTTTAATTTGGGACAAGGCTTAAATCTCAGCTACTGTATTTTATAATGCTTAGTTTGTTTGTCTTATGCTCTTAAAATGAAATTTTAATGTGTTAATGCTACTACAAAATAGAAAGTTAGGGATTATTTATGTATCCCCATCATATAATCCATGTACATTAGTTCAGTTTTAATTAATATTTATAGCATGTATGGACTCCGTTAAATTGGTCACTAGCAATTTAATATTTCCTTAAAACTTTATTATTCTAATTAGACTCACTTATTTAAATAATTTGTAATTCTTTGATATAGTACATTTTTAATGTTCCCACATACACTTATATAAACATTTATTTATGTAACTTATAATTTCTTTCACTTTACTATATAGTTTCTATACATAATATAGTTATACTAAAGTGTCACACTACATTTTCTTTTTTATTTTTTTTAATGTAGGAACCATATGTTAACACATATCTTACACACATCAATTAAATGATATAATTCTAATTATGTAATTTACTTTGCTCATAACAACAATTAATTAATATTTCCCTTCTTAATTAAATTAATTCCTTAAATCTCCATTCTCATGCCACACAAGGCATTTTCACAATTCTCATCATAAATCCACATTCTTATAAATTCAATTTAAATTAATTGAATTATTCGTTTCACAACATATCAATATTTATATTTAAATAAATATTCTATCTCTTATTTTATCAAAATAATATATATTTATGAAGATTGACACATTATACTCTGTCATCATGTCTTCCACAATATCTGTTGGTGTGTAAATTTTCTTCAAATTTGTTAATCTATGCATTATGCATTCACTAACTATCTCACTATTTGCTTGTCTGTGATCTCCAAGTAGTATGTCGGATGAACAAGTGTGTATATCATTGAATTCTCTCACCTTGAACATAATTGTTTTCTGAAACTTTGATGCTCTTAGTTTCCATTTACAATTTTCATTGTCTATGCATACTAGGACAAAGTCTCTACCACTTGTTCTTTCAACCTTATGTTGTCTGTTTTGCCTGATTGAATGTAGTCTTATTGCTTGTGCTAGAATTTTTTTGTCTTTGTAAGTTTGATGTATTTTGATTTCAAATTCATTCGGATCTGATATGACCTCATCATATTGTTCTCCAATGTATGTTATGTCTTGTTGTATGTCTTTTTCTTGATCAATAGCTTCGATGGCCAACTGCTCAGCATATTGTGATCCAATTTGGTAATATTGTGTTGCCAACGGTACAAGTTCAGAATTCCATTGTGTCGATCTCATTGGCGTTTCAGCTTGCATCCTATTTTCTTCTACATTTCTCAAGTTCTGTAAGATTGTAGTGCCTCCAATGTTGTATTCAGTATCTATAATTAGTGGAAACTTGCCATGTTCATCTAATTTTTTATTGACTTCCATATAGAATCTGAAGGTTGCTTCATTTGTCACACTGATCGGAGGAATGTTACTTCTAATCTGAAATTTGATTGACAATTCTGTTGTATTGCAGTCTAACCTTATTACACTGCATATCAAGTTGTGTATTTCTGCAAATGAACAAGTTGAAGGGACTAGTAGGCCGGTAACTTCAAAATTGTGATATTGGTTACTGTCAGTCCACGTCCCGTTGAAATAAATTACAACTTGAATCATCTCCATTTTTCGACAACTGAAACATTAAAATTAATACAATAATGTAAATGGTGACCAAATCAACATTATACAGTAATCAAAATACATGTTTGTAGTAATCATACATATTCAACCAAGTGTTTTCATTCAGTTTATAAACAAATCAGTGAGTATCATGATGTGGTGGCAAATTAAAGAATGAACAAATAAACGAAAGTAATCAAACTCTTATATGAATGCAGCCAAAATATGAATGTGTAACAACTACTTTCTGAGAACTGAAATTAATACAATTCTTTAAATGGTGACCAAATCAACAATATACAGTAACCAAAATACACGTTATTAGTAACTATACATCTCCAACATACTGTTTTCATTCAGTTTATAAACAAATCATAGATTATCATGACGTGAAGGTGAAATATTAAAGAATGACCAATTAAATCAAGGTAACAAAACTTTTATATGAATGTAGCCAAACTATGATTGTGAAATAACTACGGATCAAAATTGTATTGAACTTGCAAAGACTAATTTCAAAGTTCCATTATACAATTGTTGTTTATACCAATTTGAAAGCCATCAAAAAAAGCTACTAATCCTTATATTAGTTTTGTTTTGGTTACTGTTCAAAATCTTACAATATTTGTCGGATTCAAAGTTAAATTAAGAGATTTCAATATATAGATTCATACTAATGGATACGTATCTTTATAGTCACCTTCCAGATTCAGTTTGCAGACTCAGTCTCAATATTTTGATTCTGTTTCGGAATCCTTAGATCTGTTCGTGCATGCCGGTTTCGGCTACTCTGGTTTTGCTTCTTCTCAATTTCGGCTACGACTTCTTTTCTTTTAATGATTTTGCTTCTTCTCGATTGCTCCTTCTTTGTTACTGCTTTTACTGATCTATAGTTTTATTCTATGCTTCTTCTATAGATTCTTCTTTTTTGTCGTGAATTTTGAATGTTTAGGTTGGTTGGTAACTGCTGCATATATTGGACTAGTTTTCTCCTTGATTTAAGGGTTTTTTTATTTTTGTTGAGTTGGATAATATGACGTGTTTATTATGTTGCACTATTGTTGTAATTATTTTAATGATGCACTACTCTTGTAATTATTTACTAATTGTTGTATATTATTGTAAAGAACCCCAGTTTTATTTGATGTTTTGGGACCCTTATATGGCCCTTCATATTATTCTAAGTTTTTGTTTTAAATTTAAGAAAAAAAATATCATATTATTTGATATTTGTTGTAGTATAGTTGACATATAGATGGGATTTTTATTTTTTTTACTTTATTTTAAATTATTTTGTAGGTATTGTATTTTATGTAGTTAATTTTTTTAAAAAAATTTATTGGATATATTAATTTTCATAATATATGTTACAACGAGACGAATATTCTTCAAAATATTATACATCCCCCATCCCCCCTCCGCCCTCCAGTCTTATAAATATTTTTCATACCTCCTGTATTTCCTACCGTTTAAACACATACAAAGAATTTAAATCAACGAGGGGACTAATACTTTAATTATTTTTATAATAATACATATTTGAAAATGAATCATGTTAACACATACATACATGATAAAATTAATAAAAATAATAATATATTGAATCATATATATTAATTATGTAATATATAAAAATATAAATATTAACTAATTAATACTATCTATACCTATTTGGGGGTTAAGGGGCGGGGATTGGAGCAAGTGAAGCAATTATCACCCCCTCCATATCTTTATACACAACTATTCAATGATTCTTCATTCATAATCTCATCTCGATCATAGTTAAAATTATTGCCCCTATAATGAGATTGAGTCAACCAGTTAGTTATGATAAGAGTAAAGATCACCTTAGAGACGAGACAATTGTCTTCTCTATAATGATAGGATCATATTATGTGGCAACCTAAATTTTTATAAATTATTAAAATAAGAATTTAATAATTAAAATTCTTATTATGAGGTGTATATATTTTGAATTATGTGTTTTAGTGTGAAGAAATTAAATTTTTATGAGATGTAATAGTTGATTAAACTATTAAAAGAAATAAAAGAAATTAGTCACGATAAGAAATTTGATGGCAAGGGAAATTAACCTTACAAATATTGGATAATTCAAATTAAGTTAAAACTATATTATGATTAAATGAATTATTATAGTGTTATTTTAATTTGACTTTGTAATTAAAGTGATGTGTTAATTTATTAAATAAAATTATAATTATAATGAAAGTTATAATTTTATTGTATTGGTTTATGTGGTAAATTGATTTAATAAATTGTTGTTAGATTTAATTTAATTTGAATATTGGAATTTATTTAAATAAATTGTGACAATAAACTATATTATAAATGACTTATGAAAATAAATTAAAAAAGTTTTAATTTGGTTTTACCAAACAAAGCCTTAGAGCTTTTGAAATTCTTATTTTAATCTTGTTTTGCCAAATGACGCTTAAAGAATGATTAAGTCATCATTTTAATTAGTTTTGTCAAACAAAGCCTTATGGCTTTTGAATTAAAAAATAATAATAAAATATAATATAATAAATATTTTTATAACTGATACATTTAGTATATTTATTAGTATGACAGTTTTATACGTTTTGGTCTGTTTTATGTTTTACGTAAGAGTTTGGCTTAAGTTTGAGAAGAGAAGAAAGGGAGAATACAGAGAAAAATAGAGAGAAATGAGAGAAACTTTGAGAATTCAAAGGAGAAGAAAAGGATTAATCAAGCAATTCATATCTTCTAACTAGTTCAAGAAGAAATTAAAAGGTAAAAACCCTTATTTGAGTTTTCTTGATTTTTGTAAGTTTTCTATGAATGTTAAGTTGGGAATTTGATTGTGATGGTTATATATGTTATTAAATATATAATCTGTTATGAGTAATCTATAATTGGTTTTGGGGTTATCAAAATCATGAGAACGTGTTAAAGATGAAAAATTAGAGTTTTATTGAAATACATATAAGTTTTGGTCAATTTTGAGACTAATATTAGTTATAAAATCATGATGGAAACCTTAAATTGATAATAGATGTTGTTAGTACAATGAAAAATGAAAAGAACGCAATTTGAATGAATCAATTTGGTTAAGAAACGAGTTCGTAGTGAATGAATTCGCTAAATATGTTAAAACATGAAAGTTTAGTATGAACATGAGTTTTGGGTCATGATTTAGGCTAGTTAGTGTTTTTATAAATTGTTATAATTCTAGTATGTTGTATTTCTATGAATTACGAATCCATAAAATTGAAAACGGACTAATTTGGATATGTGTACTCAAGTTATGAAGATTAGCAGGAGAAAAGGGTCAAAAAATCGCAAGAACAGTAAACTGTAAGCCCGGTTCTGCTAATCGGATCAGCTGCGTTGTACCCTAAGCCTTTTGGGACGCAGCTGCCTTTTAGGGCGCAGCTGTGTTGTGCCCAAGGCTTAATTTGGCGCAGCTACGCTCTAGGTTTGTCCGGTGTGACTATTTTGACCTCTTGTAGTAAAACAGCTAGAACTTTTTCATACAAACTCCGATTGAGGAGATTGAAGATGATCCGGAACAAGGACGAATAGACCTACAATTTTCATGCTTTAAGTTTTTTAATTTGGTGTCTGGAACAGGGGTCAAAATGGCCATTTTTGGGACTATTGTGTTTTCGGAGGTAATCAGAGGGCGTCGGGCATGCACGTATGCAAGTGTAGTGCTTCTGACAATAAAAGATGTTGTTCTAAGTTATAAAACATGAATGTTAGTAAATATAATGATACTTAACATTAATAAATGATATATTAGATACGTTGTGTAAGCATACTAAGCATACACAAGAGAGACAAATTAGGCGTGTGACGAATGAACGTCGAAATGTCATGATATGTGTTAATGCACGTAAAAAGTGTTTTAAGTTAAATGAAATGAATGTTATAAGATATGAAATGGGGTTAATATAAAACCAATAAGTAGTCTTATCAAAACTTAAACACTTGAATGAACTTCGAGTGTGACCTAAAAAGAAATATAGTAAGATATAAGTCGAAAGTTTGCACAATCAAATTGAACATTGTGTATTGATAATAAAAATGGTTATGAGATGTAGATTAAAGTTTACATTACAACTACTATGCATTGTTATGTGACTAATAGTTAATGTGAATGATTATATAATTGTGTAGGGCAAATGAAGTGCAGATAGTTGTAAGCTATTAAACTGTTATTGATAAAAAACGTTCAAAGCAAGTCTATCAGTTTCTATTTGCTATGTGAACTTGATGATGAACTGTTTTAAATCTTTGTTGCAAAGAGCATGATGTGTTCTATATATATTGAAAGTATGAAACTTTAAATTCAATTTATGAATACGTTGATTGAATAATGAATGTTGATTGAGTAAGGAACTCAATCTTTATACTTGTTATATGAAATGCAGCATGTATGTTATGTTAGTCCAATGTTTATGAGATGTATGTTGAGCATGTTATTATGTGCTATGTGATGCATGAAAACTGTTAGATTTTATTGGGTTGTCGAGCTCAACCTTGCAAATAACCACTTTTACAAGTTAAAGATTCAAGGTAAAGTTATATATGTGCTACTTGAAAGACATGAATCAGATGTGATACTTGAAGATTTATACACTTTAGTTGAATTATTATTATTTGAACCATGTTTAAGGTTCCGAATAATGTATTAATGTTGAATTGTAATATCGTTTGCGATGTAATCTCTTGTAGTATTAAAATAATTCTGAGATATTTAGATGTAAAGGTTGAAAGTTTTGGGAATGAGAATAGTTTGTAATAGAAAATTTTAATTATTCCGCAAATTTCAATGGTTGTATTATCGTTTAATGATGTAAAATTAGAGGTTGAATGTATTATTAACGACCGAAGTTGAGAATTAAATTATTTAAATTTTGGGGTCGTTACAGTTGGTATCAAAGTTGCAGGTTATAAACCATAGGTAGGAGTACCTTAGGCTATAACCTTAGAGAAGAAAGGTGAAGATTATAAAGAATAAACTCAAATAGAGTTTGAACAATAAGAAGTAATTTAAGGAATTTATAAAGAAGGGATTAAAACATGTGTGTGAGGATTCAAAGAAGAATCTCGCAGAGTTATAAGGAATATGAATGTGGGGTTACCCAACTCTAATAATAAGGAGGTAAGGTGATAATAAATAGATAATGTCCATAAGAAGATAATGATAAAGAAGTTAAGAATAAAAAGTTATATTTAAGTATGGTACAATCGTAGTCTTTAATAGTTTATGTATGGTATCTGGGCTAAATGATTCCTTCATAGAGTGGAGGTATATACGAACTAGCAACTCGGAACCTAGTTTGTTGGTTGTTCGTGGGAAACCACTCAGCATACCATATTGAAACTGTTAGAGACTCGATGTGTACCAAGTATATTAAATGGATACGGATGATGAAAATGTGGAACTCGAATGAAATGTTGAGCAGTTTAAATGAAGTTAGAAATTTTTAAAAGAAGAATTGTTATATAAACAAGAAAATTTAAAGAAAAATCTTGAAGAGATATAAAGATAAGAAATGGGAGTTACCTAACTCCAATAGCCAAGATAGCGAATAATGATGAATAGACAAAGTCTGTAAGATTAAAAGCATAAATAAAATCATAAATGATGAAAAAGAAAAGAAAGAGGATCGTAAAACAAAACGATCACGAGTTAAGAAAAGAATTTTAAGGGAGATGATTATAGAATAAGATCGCGACGTGATCTGTTTAAGTTATAAAAGAAAGATGGTCTGTAATGTTTGAATAATTATAGCTTGATGCTATGAAGATAATGTACTATGATATAGTACGAGATAAACTCACAAGGAGTTATAGATAATGTGATACGAGAAATTCGTATTGAGCAAGTTAAGGGCAAGTTAAGAATAAGTCAAGAGTAAGGTAATGTTAGGTTGGATTTCAATTGAGGACTCATATGGTGACTATGTTGTACAAACCTTTGTATGGGCAGAGATTTTGTGCATGTACTTGGTTTATCACATTAATAATCATTGGAATGTCGGTGTCGCGCTAGCAATGTATACGTGGTGGACAGGTGTTTCTTTTCTCATGTGTATATTTGATAGTTAGAGACTTTTAAGATTAGGTTAGATGATATCAAGATTAGGCGCGAGTTCTTAAAACTCATGCTTATGGTATGTTTGTGACTCATACTAGTGTGCATGTTTTTGAATCCCTCAGCGAATAGACGCCTATGGACTAACTAGGATAAGTTCTTAAACTCATATTATTGTGGCAAGTTCCTGAACTTCCAAAGTGTGGTAAGTTTGATAAACTATGTGACAAACAAAATTTTATAATTTAATTTTAATATTTATTGAATTAAATAAATATTTTTTGATGAATTAATTATTAGATTAAATAATTAATTCATGAAGTTGTGGTAGATTAATTTAATTATATGTGTTATATTTATTAAATTAATGTGGAGAATAATTATTATTTCATTTAATTTAAATGACATATTTAATAAGCATAATGTTATTTTAATTAATGTAATATATAATTAGAGATTTAATAATTTGACATAATTAATAAATAAGAAATTAATTATGTAATTATGTGAATTAATGAGAAATTATTATATTTTATTTAATTTAAATTAAATAAATTAATTGAGTTATTTTATAAAGAGTGTGACATTATTTAAACTATATGATAAAATAGTTTATTAAATTAATTGAGTTTAAGCCTTTAAGGCTGGCCAAACATGGCACTAGTGGAGGTTGAGGGCAGTTAACCCATGATGGGTAACTGACCTCCACAACGCGTCAGTTTAATTGATATTCGACGTCTTCTTTATTTCTTCATTTTACCAAGTTTGATAAAACTAGTTAGAGAGAATTTGTCAAAAAGTTTCAAGAGAGAATTATCAGAGAAATTGTGAGTATGTACGTGAGGTTTTTAAACAATTCCAGTGGTGTTAGCAAGGATTACTGAGCAATTAAATGTATGTTTTATAATCTTCACATATATGTTTTATAGTATATTTCCTTAGTCTCGGTGTTCTTGAAGTTCACTGTGTTTTATGGTATAGGTTCTGAAATTCATATTTGATAGTTGAGTATGGAATTATGAAGTTGTAATAGTATAACTATCCTATATATACATATCGATGATTGTATGATGAAACGTGTATGTGGTTATTTCGTCAAAAAGAAGGAAATTGGTTTACAGTAAAAACATATGAGTATGAATATGATTTTTTTAAGATAACAACATTAGTGTATGTTAATTGTGAAGTTGTGAAATTGAACCTTGTATATGATAATGGGGTAAGAAATTCAGAGAAACATAGTTTAAAAGGAATCAAATTTGGGTTATTATGGATTTACAGTGTTCACTGTGTAAACAAACATCGATAATGGAGTTTCGGTTTTTTTAACAGTGCGCACAATGATTTAAGTTTTCTAAAAATCGATGTTTAAGTTGTGTTAATTTAGTATTTGTATGCTTGGTGAAGTTTATGTGTAATTCGCATAAGTTATACATGTTAATTGGTGTTAGAAATTAAGACATAGCTTTGTTCTGTGTTTTGTTTTGGGGAGTTCTGTAATTCGGAGCCTCAGCGCCAAGTTTCGCGCCCCAGCACCAAAAATGGAGCCCCAACGCCAAAATTGGCGCCCCGGCGCCACTGGCTAGCCTATTCTTCGTGCCCCAGTGCTAGAATTCACGCCCCAGCGCTGGAATTCGCGCCCCAGTGCCACTGTCTAGCGCCCCAGCACTGGAAAAGTGGTCTGGGTTGGACAGTTTTGACCTTCTGTAGTAAAATAGCCATAACTTTTTCATACGAACTCCGATTGAGGTGATTCAAGATGATCCAGAACGAGGACGAATAGACCTACAACTTTTGTTCTTTAAGTTCTTCAATTTGAGGTAATTAGGAAGGGTTAAAATGGTCATCTTTAGAACTATTGTGTTTTCGGAGGCAATCGGAGGGCGTCGGGCATGCACATATGCATGTGTAGTACTCCTGACCATAAAAGATGATGTCCTAAGTTACAAAAAATGAATATTAGTTAATATAATGATGCTTAACATTAATAAATAATGTATTAGATAAGTTATAGAAGCATAGTAAGCATACATAAGAGAGCCAAATCGGGCGTGTGACGAATGAACGTCGAAACGTTGTGCCAAGTGTTAATGAACTTAAAAAATGTTTCAATTCAATTGAAATGAATATTATAAGATATGGAGTGGAATTAATATAAAGCTAATAAGTAGTCCTAGCAAGACTTAGCACTTGAATGAACTGCGGATATGAAATACAGTGAGATATAAGTTGAAAGTTAACACAATTAAGTTGAACATTGTGTATTTATTAATAGGAAATATTATGAGACGTAGAGTAGAGTTACATTACAATTACTATGTGTTGTTATGTGACTAATATTTGGTGTGTATGATTATATAATTACGTAGGGCACGTGAAGTACAGATAGTTGTAAGCTGTTAAACTGTTATTGGTAAACAACGATCAAGGCAAGTCTTTCGGTTCTATTTTCTACGTGGACTTGATGAACTATTTTAAATTGCATGACATGTGATATGTGTTATAAGCAAGCATAATATATTATACATGTTGTATCATGAAATTTTAAAGTCAATCTATGACTACAGTGTTTTTGTTAAATAATGATGATTGAGTAAGGAACTCAATCCTTATATTTGCTATGTGAATTAAAAGCATGTATGCCATGTTACTTTAATTATTATGAGATGTATGTTGAGCATATTATTATGTGTTATGTGATACATGAAAACTGTTAAATTTTATTGGGCTGTTAAGCTCACTCTTGCAAATAACCACTTTTGCAGGTCAAGATTTTAAAGTAAGGATATGTGCTAAGTGAGATATAAAGATCTATATTCACGAAGATTACTTATGCTTTATGGGAAATGTATTTAAGATTTTGAATGTAACATGTTGCTTAGTTATAAGTTGAGATATCCAGTGTATATGGATATCTATTTATGATGTAAGACTTTGTATAGTCATTTTGTTGTAACGATTCATGATATATGTTTGAATCGAAGAGATGTAATGTAAAGGTTGCGATTTAGGGCAATAAAGAAGGAAATGTATAAAAGTTTTAAATATTTCACAATTTTAGTGATTTTTAATATCGAATAATGATGTAAAATTAGAGGTTGAATACATGGTTAACGACCGAAGTCGAGATTTAAATTGTATGGATTTTGGGGTCGTTACAATTGGTATCAAAGCTGTAGGTTATAAACCTTAGGAAGGGGTACCTTAGGCTATAACCTTAGAGAAGAAAAGGTGAAGATAGTGAATGAATAAGCTCAGATAGAGTTTGAACAATAAAAAATAATTTAAGAAATTTTTATAGAAGGGATTAAAACTTGCGTGATAGGATTCAAAGAAGAATCTCGCAGAGTTATAAGGAATATGAATGTAGGGTTACTTAACTCTAATAATAAGGATGTAAGGTGATAATAAATAGACAGTGTCTATAAAAAGAAAGTGAAAAAGAAGTTAAGAATAGAGAGTTATATACAAGTATGGTGCAATTGTACTCTTTAGTAGTAGATGTATGGTATCTGGGCTAAACGATTCCTTCATAGAGCGGAGGTATATACGAACTAGCAACTCTGAACCTAGTTTGTTGGTTGTTTGTGGGAAACCACTCAGCGTACCATATTGAAACTGTTAGAGACTCGATGTGTACCAAGTGTAGAAAATGGATACGTATGATGAAATTGTGTAACTCGAATGAAACGTTGAGCAATGCAAATGAAATTAGAAATTATTAAAGGAAGAGTTGTTATATAAACAAGTAGATTCAAAGATGAATCTGAAGAGATATAAAGATAAGAAATGGGAGTTTCCTAACTCCAAAAGTCAAGATAACGAATAATGTCGTAAATGATGAAAAAGGGAAAGAAAGAGGATCATAAATCAAAACGATCATGGGTTAAGAAAAGAATTTTAAGGGAGATGATTATATAATAAGATCATGACGTGATCAGAAAGATGGTTTGTAAAGTTTGAATAGTTATAGCTTGATGCTGTGAAGATAATGTACTATAAAATAGTACGAGATAACTCATGAGGAGTTATGGATAATGTGATATGAAGAATTCGTATCGATCAAAGAGTAAGTTATAAGCAAGATAGAGTTAGGTGGGTTTTCAATTGAGGACTCATGTGATGACTGAGTTGTACAAACCTTTGTATGGGCGAGGGTTTTGCGCTTGCACTCAGTTTATCCCATTGATAATCATTAGAATATTTGTGTCACGCTATTTGCTATATGCCTGATGAGAAGGTGATTCTTTTCTCATGTGTATAACAAATAGGTAGAGTTTAGTTAGAGAATATTATAAGATTAAGTGCGAGTTCTTAAAACTCATACTTATGATAAGTTCGTGACTCATAATTATATGGTATGTTTTTGAACCCCTCAGCGAATGGACGCCTATGGTCTAACTAGGATAAGTTCTTAAACTCATATGATTATGGCAAGTTCCTGAACTCATAACGTGTGGTAAGTTTTGACGAACTGGGTATAATTATGTGTGAATAGAGTATTGAGGATGATAGGAATAGATAGACCTATTAAGCAATGGATCATTAAAGAAAGTGGAGTTGATGGTGGAAGCATAGGAATTCTAAATCTACTAGCTATGCTAGACTTTCAAAATTTATTGACTTCGTGCTGATATTTACACTTCTATTTTCTTGAAAAACATTGGATCAAATAATGGAACCAATGAGTTTTAACAACAATACTGTTATTCGTATGTCTATGTTAATTGCTTCGGCTAGACAAAAATGATTTGTAATATATCAAAATGTATTTTATATATCATTAATGCATCATGTAACCTGGTGCAAAGATGATAAAAATGATGGAGTCATCAATGCAGTATTACTTAGTGTTGGATGTGATCTAAGGATCGTCAGCCCACTATGGTATGATGTAGTATGATAAAATCACAAAATGACGAAATCCTCAACGGACTGTAAATACAGTGCGGTATCATGACGTCATAAAAAGATTTTTGAGATTTCTTTAAGATATGAGAATACATATGTATGTATGTATGTATGTATATGTATATTTCGGTAGATGTCCGAATTGTTGTAGAGGTCTATGCTATTTGATTCAGCTAGACAATTATTGAAAGATGTTCATGAAATTCAAACGTTCATTGAAAAGTTATACCAAACCAAATTATTTTGGTGCGGATTCAGATGTTGAAAAGCTGAGTTGAACAACCCTATAAGGGGACATGTTTTTGGGGACAATGGGTCCGAGCGTAACGCATATAGTCGTTACAAAACACTACGTTGCGGCCCAACGTAGTGGTACAATAGGTTGGCCACCTAGTGTATGTAAGGAGGGTGTTTCCATTCTTTGTGATTGATAAACACTCTGGTTTGTAGTGTGAAGGATTGAGTTGAAGCACTAGTAAACCGAGAATAGAGTTCACGGTCCTGTGACCCCTCAGCATGATTTGGAATCTTTTAAATTCCTGAGTTATTCATACTACTTTCCAATTATTGAACAATTGTGGAAGATTCTTGTTATTCTGCAAGATGGAAGTGAAAAAAAAAAGAAATAAAAAAAGAAAGTATTCCTTAGGAAGAAGTAAGTCGTAGAATGCGACACTGAATGATGAGTATGTTGAATAAGTGAGAAAAGAGATTTTTGAAGTGAGAAGGATATGAGTTATTAAAGAATAATGTGAAACTTTTAATAGAAAAGTTTAATAATTATAGAAAGATCTTTGTGGAAAGAAGTGCTTATAAAACCCAAGGAATTAATATAGTATTAACGTAAAATTTATTTTGATAGATTTAATGAATAAAGATTAATAGATAAAATTTTGAGGACGAAATTCTTAGAAGAAAGGGTGAATGTAATATCCCGAGTGTTTATGATAGCGATCCTTAGAAAAGAAAATGAATGGGTTAAGAATATAATACTCATAATATAATTGAGTTCAAGTGAAAGTTATGAAATGAAACCTAAAATTTGTTAAAGTAAGGAATGTAGTATGAAATATAAAATCTATATTTAGATAAAATGATGAAAAATTTCTCTGAGTTATGTATTTAATTTGTGTCTTCGATTCTGGGGACAGAATCATTATAAGGGAGGGAGAATGTAACGGGTCGAATTTATTGAGTCGTGATTCTGGGGACAAAATTCTTTTAAGGGGGGAAAGATGTGACAAACAAGATTTTGTAATTTAAATTTAATATTTATTGAATTAAATAAATATTTTTCGATGAATTAATTATTAGATTAAATAATTAATTCATGAAGTTGTGGTAGATTAATTTAATTATATGTGTTATATTTATTAAATTAATGTGGAGAATAATTATTATTTCATTTAATTTAAATGAAATATTTAATAAGCATAATGTTATTTTAATTAATGTAATATATAATTAGAGATTTAATAATTTGACATAATTAATAAATAAGAAATTAATTATGTAATTATGTGAATTAATGAGAAATTATTATATTTTATTTAATTTAAATTAAATAAATTAATTGAGTTATTTTATAAAGGGTGTGACATTAGTTAAACTATATGATAAAATAGTTTATTAAATTAATTGAGTTTAAGCCTTTAAGGCTGGCCAAACATGACACTAGTGGAGGTTGAGGGCAGTTAACCCATGATGGGTAACTGACCTCCACAACGCGTCAGTTTAATTGATATTCGACGTCTTCTTTATTTCTTCATTTTACCAAGTCTGATAAAACTAGTTAGAGAGAATTTGTCAAAAAGTTTCAAGAGAGAATTATCAGAGAAATTGTGAGTATGTACGTGAGGTTTTTAAACAATTCCAGTGGTGTTAGCAAGGATTACTGAGCAATTAAAATGTATGTTTTATAATCTTCACATATATGTTTTATAGTATATTTCCTTAGTCTCGGTGTTCTTGAAGTTCACTGTGTTTTATGGTATAGGTTCTGAAATTCATATTTGATAGTTGAGTATGGAATTATGAAGTTGTAATAGTATAACTATCCTATATATACATATCGATGATTGTATGATGAAACGTGTATGTGGTTATTTCGTCAAAAAGAAGGAAATTGGTTTACAGTAAAAACATATGAGTATGAATTTGATTTTTGTAAGATAACAAAATTAGTGTATGTTAATTGTGAAGTTGTGAAATTGAACCTTGTATATGATAATGGGGTAAGAAATTCAGAGAAACATAGTTTAAAAGGAATCAAATTTGGGTTATTATGGATTTACAGTGTTCACTGTGTAAACAAACATCGATAATGGAGTTTCGGTTTTTTTAACAGTGCGTACAATGATTTAAGTTTTCTAAAAATCGATGTTTAAGTTGTGTTAATTTAGTATTTGTATGCTTGGTGAAGTTTATGTGTAATTCGCATAAGTTATACATGTTAATTGGTGTTAGAAATTAAGACATAGCTTTGTTCTGTGTTTTGTTTTGGGGAGTTCTGTAATTCGGAGCCTCAGCGCCAAGTTTCGCGCCCCAGCTCTGAATTTCGCGCCCCAGCGCCAAAAATGGAGCCCCAACGCCAAAATTGGCGCCCCGGCGCCACTGGCTAGCCTATTCTTCGTGCCCCAGTGCTAGAATTCACGCCCCAGCGCTGGAATTCGCGCCCCAGTGCCACTGTCTCGTGCCCCAGCACTGGAAAAGTGGTCTGGGTTGGACAGTTTTGACCTTCTGTAGTAAAATAGCCATAACTTTTTCATACGAACTCCGATTGAGGTGATTCAAGATGATCCGGAACGAGGACGAATAGACCTACAACTTTTGTTCTTTAAGTTATTCAATTTGAGATCATTAGAAAGGGTCAAAATGGTCATCTTTAGGACTATTGTGTTTTCGGAGGCAATCGGTGGGCGTCGGGCATGCACATATGCATGTGTAGTGCTCCTGACCATAAAAGATGATGTCCTAAGTTACAAAACATGAATATTAGTTAATATAATGATGCTTACCATTAATAAATAATGTATTAGATAAGTTATAGAAGCATAGTAAGCATACACAAGAGAGCCAAATCGAACGTGTGACGAATAAACGTCGAAACGCTGTGCCAAGAGTTAATGAACTTAAAAAGTGTTTAAATTCAATTGAAATAAAAATTATAAGATATGGAGTGGAATTAATATAAAGCTAATAAGTAGTCCTAGCAAGACTTAACACTTGAATGAACTGCGAATATGAAATACTGTGAGATATAACTTGAAAGTTAACACAATTAAGTTGAACATTGTGTATTTATTAATAGGAAAGATTATGAGACGTAGAGTAGAGTTACATTACAATTACTATGTGTTGTTATGTGACTAATATTTGGTGTGTATGATTATATAATTGCGTAGGGCACGTGAAGTATAGATAGTTGTAAGCTGTTAAACTGTTATTGGTAAACAACGATCAAGGCAAGTCTTTCGGTTCCTATTTTCTACGTGGACTTGGTGAATTATTTTAAATTGCATGACATGTGATATATGTTATAAGCAAGCATAATATATTATACATGTTATATTATGAAATGTTAAAGTCAATCTATGACTACAGTGTTTTTGTTAAATAATGATGATTGAGTAAGGAACTCAATCCTTATATTTGCTATGTGAATTAAAATCATGTATGCCATGTTACTTTAATTATTATGAGATGTATGTTGAGCATATTATTATGTGTTATGTGATGTATGAAAACTGTTAGATTTTGTTGGGCTGTCGAGCTCACTTTTCCAAATAACCACTTTTGCAGGTCAAGATTTTAAGGTAAGGATATGTGCTAAGTGAGATATAGAGATCTATATTCACGAAGATTACTTATGTTTTATGGGAAATGTATTTAAGATTTTGAATGTAACATGTTATTGAGTTATAAGTTGAGATATCCAGTGTATATGGATATCTATTTATGATGTAAGACTTTGTATAGTCATTTTGTTGTAACGATTCATGATATATGTTTGAATCGAAGAGATGTAATGTAAAGGTTGCGATTTAGGGCAATAAAGAAGGAAATGTACAAAAGTTTTAAATATTCCGCAATTTTAGTGATTTTTAATATCGAATAATGATGTAAAATTAGAGGTTGAATACATGGTTAACGACCGAAGTCGAGATTTAAATTGTATGAATTTTGGGGTCGTTACAAACTATATTGAGGGTATAGGAAGATTGTAAGCTGAAATACAAGAATATTTAGTATAAGAGCATTGGTGGTGCTAGAAATAAAAAGAGTTAGTTAGTAATGAGGTAATGGAGTAAAGATTGAAATTGATGAAGAAAATTAGATATTCCAAATCTTCTAGCTTTGCTAGATTTTGAAATTTATTGACTTCGTGTTGAGGTAATCGGAGGTCGTCGAGTATGCACGTATGTAAGTGTAATGCTTTTGACGATAAAAGATGTTATTCTAAGTTATAAAACATGAATGTTAGTAAATATAATGTTACTTAATATTAATAAATGATGTATTAGATACATTGTGTAAGCATACTAAGCATACACAAGAGAGACAAATTGGGCGTATGACGAATAATCGTCGAAACGCCGTGATAAGTGTTAATGAACGTAAAAGTGTTTTAAGTTAAATGAAATAAATGTTTTAAGATATGAAATGGGGTTAATATAAAACTAATAAATAGTCCTATCAAGACTTAAACACTTCAATGAACTTCGAGTGTGACCTAAAAAGAAATATAGTGAGATATAAGTCGAAAGTTAACATAATCAAATTGAACATTGTGCATTGATAATAGGAAGGGTTATGAAATATAGAGTAAAGTTTACATTACAACTACTATACATTACTATGTGACTAATAGTTAATGTGAATGATTATATAATTGTGTAGGGCACATGAAGTACAGATAGCTGTAAGCTGTTAAACTGTTATTGGTAAACAACGGTCAAGGAAAGTCTTTCAGTTCCTATTTGCTATGTGAACTTGATAATGAACTGTTTTAAATCTTTGTTACAAAGAGCATGATGTGTTCTATATATATTAAAAGTATGAAATGTTAAAGTCAATTTATGACTATGTTGATTGAATAATGAATGTTGATTGAGTAAGGAACTCAATCTTTATACTTGTTATATGAATTGCAGCATGTATGTTATGTTAGTCCAATGTTTATGAGATGTATGTTGAGCATGTTATTATGTGTTATGTGATGCATGAAAACTGTTAGATTTTGTTGGGCTGTCGAGCTCAACCTTGCAAATAACCACTTTTACAGGTTAAAGATTCAAGGTAAATTTATGTGCTACTTGAAAGACATGAATCAAATGTGATACTTGAAGATTTATACACTTTAGCTGAGTTATTATTATTTATGTCAGGAATAAACATGTGAATGTTATTCTTATTTACATATGATTTGATTATGATATATATGAATGAATATGCAAGTATGCTTGCATTAAGAAAAGTTGTAAAGTCTTTGATAGATAATAGAAACAATGTGTACAAGGACTTAGAATGAATTGATCAAATATGTTAGGTTAATCCTACATAAGCTAAACAGCTTTGTAAAGTCCTTAAAAAGAAATGATGTACAATGACTATAAATATAGAAAGATCAAGCATGTTAGGTTGATCTTATGATGTAATAGATAGGCTTGTCTGATCGTCGAGCACTGCACCAAAAATCGTAGTCTACCAGGAGAGTCAAGGAAAACTCGAGAGCTGTCGAGGCAGAATCGTAGTCTGCAAGATAGTAGATCTCGGAGTTCGTAGACTGCAGGAGAGACGAAGAAGGATCGTAATGTATCGAGAAGAACTTCCTCGGAGCCGTAGTCTGCTGAGGAAGTCATGTTCAGAATCGTAAAGACAGCCTGCCTATGAGCCGACAAAGCATCTGCCGAAGCCAAGTCAGAAACGTAGACTGAACTCGGAGTCGTAGAGTCTACTGATGCCGAAGCTAAGTTAAGAATCGTAGACCACACTCGGAGTCGTAGAGCCTACTGATCATATCTGAGGCAGAGATTGTAGTCGAGTAAGATTAGATAAAGACAGTGAGCACAAAGTAAGAAATCGTAGAGTGTCAAGATCCGATCTCAGAGTCGTAGTGTCTGCATAGCCGAAGCTGAATCGTAGAGTGAAGAACTAAGACTTCAACAGATGTGCTCACAACGCCAAGGCAGAATCGTAGAGCAAACACGATTCTCAATAAATAAGCACTCCCAGAATATCCAAAGGAATGAAGCCTCTGGTCTAAGCTGCAATGTTACATCCAACCTGAAGGAAACCAGAGAGCACTCAACGAATGGCATGCAAGCTAACAGAAGATCTAAGCACCAACCCAATCAACATCCAGATTGAGTTGTGAAGCCATTCGAGATGAAGTCTTCCACAAGTTCATCAGAAGAAGACTTCAGTAACTGACTAAGGAAAGTCAGTAAGTGCAGTAGCTGTCAAGTGAATAGAAGATAACGATCTTGGAAGCAACCAAGATCGTAGTGTTTGCCGAACAAAGAAGAAAATGATAGAGTGTACACAGAGATACTGGTCAGCCTCTGAAGAATAAGGTTAAAGTGATTAAGCATTGGGTCAGTCCATTGATGATAAGTGAACGGGAGATCACAAGGAGAAAGCGAGCTAGACACGCCACAAATCTAAAGTGTCTTGCTATTCAGAAGGGGCCAGAGCAAGGAGTCAAGCCATCAGTATTTGAGAGCATTTGAGGCAAACAGAAGCGTTGAAGCACTGCACAAAAGAAGGAAGAGGTGTTCTACATTGAAGATCCAATAAAAACTCTTCAGGATCGTAGTGTTAACTCTACCAGTAAATAAGCAACATTCAACAAGACACTACGATCAGGTCCAAGATGGCATGCATCAGAATCGTAGAGTTCGGTCATTCAAAGATTGAAGCATTGGCAATGGTTCAATCTAAAGAGTGATATTCAGACAAGAACTTACTGAGAATATCGATGCAGAAGGACAACCTCTGATCAAGAAATCAGAAGGAGGAAATAAAGTCATTGACCTGCCCAAGACATTAAAGTGACATCTCTGATGGGGTAGGTAGAACAGTAGACTGCAGTGTCAGAAAGTCATGTCATGTCACATCTACAGTCTGCACCAAACAACTCGAGATCTATGAAGAAATTTGAATAGCTCCCAGCGGTTACTTTCCAACGGAAAGATTGCGAAGAAGTATATATCAACTAAAGCTTCAAAGATCAAAGGTTGCTGGAGTTGCTGATTTTAGAGAGATGGTGGACTGATCTAACCAACGTAAATAGTAAGTGACCAATGAAGGTCTAAAGGCTCACTCTACGATCCACCAAGAATATTTAGAGACAGAAAAAGAAAGAAATATAAGTGAGAGTTCTACAATGTAGAAGTGAGAGTTCTACTACAAGAAGAGTGTTCTGAACTGTCGAGAGAAAGAAAAGCATCAACGTCATTTTGATGTCCATCATGGGAAGACTCTAAGTACCAGAGAGAAGAGCCTATAGTCATCTTAGCAAGTCCATCATGAGAAGGCATCAAGTATCAAGAAAGAAGATCACCAACGCCATCATGGTGGCAAGCATGAGAAAGTTTCTAAGTACCTAGCAGAAGAGCTTACAGTCATCTTAGAAACCCATCATGTGCAACCATCATGTATCAAGAGGAATGATCTTCAAGGCAGTTCATCAAGGGATCATTAGAAGTGGTTGAGTAACTGAAGAAGCTGAGCATCATGTAACACTCAACTGCACTTCAAGGATGATCACGCCAAGCTGCTAAGTACAGAATATGTTCAGAGCATAAAGACATCTTAGCAGCTCATCACCAACTCCAACAAACAAACAAACAACTCAACAAAAAGAAGCCAGGGCCTGAGGGATCCTTGTCCGGAGGAACTAAATGAAGTTCCAAACCTGCTGGGCTTGAAGAGTTCCTAGAGAATTAGAGAAGTTCAAAGGCTGCTGGCCTTGAAGAGTTCTTAGTGAACTGAAGTCCCAAGGCTGCTGGCCTTGAAGGAATCTTAGTGATTCAGGGTGATGCCCTTCCTTAGTGGAAATCCTGTTAGTTGAAAGCAGAAGAGTGGATTAGGAGCTTGAGTCTCTGAACCACTTAAAATCTCTTGTGTCTTTTACTTTATGTCATTTACATTATGCACTTAACTGCTATAACTGCTATGTATATTTTAACTGCTTACAACCGAACTAACTCTAAGAACAATGTATGTTTGATTATGAATATATCAATGAAGGGGATCTTTTACTTATTCTGCTGTGCTTGAAAAGATTCTTATGTTTGTCATATGCTAAATTATTAGCAATACAAAATAAACGAGAAAAGTATTTAAAATTAAAAAGGATTTATTCAACCCCCCCTTCTAGATCTATTGTGTGCCCACTGGGAACTAATAATTTGAACCATGTTTAAGGTTTCGAAAAATGTATTAATGTTGAATTGTAATATCTTTTGCGAGGTAAACTCTTGTAGTATTAAAATGATTCTGAGATATTTAGATGTAAAGGTTGAAAGTTTTGGGAACGAGAATAGTTTGTAATAGCAAATTTTAATTATTTCGCAAATTTTAATGGTTGTATTATAGTTTAATGATGTAAAATTAGAGGTTGAATGTATTGTTAACGACCGAAGTCGAGGTTAAATAATTTAAATTTTGGGGTCGTTACATATTATGTAATGTGAAAAGTTTTATGTCGAATTATAATTCTGACCGTACATGGAATAGATATGAATTGAGCATAATTATATCCAATTTTTTTATATCTTATTGCATAGACTTGTCGCATTCAATTTCATCACATATTTATTGATATACATATATATATAGTCCATTTCTAGTGCGCGCATACCCCTTTATTTTACATCCCCTACTCACCACCTTTAGTGACGGACCGGGCGACAGTTTGGTTCGTCGCTATAGAATAGATAAACGGTTTATAAGTTATGGTGACGGTTCAATGTGTCGCTAAAGGCTAAGACGACAGTTCTCTAATATACGCGATGGACCAAACCGTCGCTCGGTCCGTCGCTAAAGGTGATGAGCAATGTACGTTTAATAAAAGGGTATGCACCTGATTCTCTATGTATGTGTGTGTGTGTGTGTGTGTGTGTATATATATATATCATTTTTCATAATAGTAATGTCTTTCAACTTGCATAATGATTAATAAAAAAATTAAAATAATAATCTATGAAAATAATCAATTAAATGTAAGTTATTGGTAGTAATTTGACTTTGAATAAATAATTATTATAAGTTTCTTTGATTAATGCAATTAAATATAATATACTTTTATTGGGCGTTGACTAAAGATGTATCTTTGATTCAATTTGTTTGTGTGATTTGAAGTAATTGAATGTAATTATTATTATGGATTTAGATCCCCATAGAGGCAAAATTTGCTCGACCGTTGGTACGATAGCTCACTATTTTTCTTATGAGAATTGATATTTTTACAAGTACATTTTATAATTTCACAATATTCTCTCTCACATGAGATAGACCCACTTATTATTCATATGAACAGAAACTTGTAGAACTATCAAATTTACTTGTAAAAATATTAATTCTCTTTTTATTTTTTTTGGATATCTTTTTGAAATCAATGATGTTTTAATTTAGTGGTCAAGATTGAGGCTCAAGTTCAATTCTCACTCGGATGAAATTATTTTTTTCATTAAGAGTTAGCTCGGGAGTTAGTCTGCATGAAAGATGTGCATTTTTTTGAATTTAGAAAACAATCGATTTGCCCTTTCATGATAAAGGATCAAGCTCATCTTTTTGACTTTATACTCACCATGTAATTCTTTCACAGCTAGCTCCGAGTCCCCTGTAAGCTCTTCAATGGGAATTTGAAGTGCTAGTTCGAGCCCTGCTATTCCACCTCATTGTTGGAACGTGGTATCTCTTCCTTCTTTAGTGAGGTTTAATTGATTTTTAATATTGTAATAATTATTAATGTACTTGATTATGAAATTATATTATATCCCCAAAAATAAGACTTTCAAAAAAAAAGACTCGAGGAAACCTCTTTCTAGTTAGCAAATTTGGTATTGAATTGTGATTAATTACTTCTATACCTTATGTTCAAATTGAATTCATAATTTTTAGTTTATCCAAATAATTAATTTCATTATCAAATGATTTTGTTCATCGTTTTAACCAAATATTGGAAAATTGGTAATATATTTAACTTACGAGTAACATTCAATTTGAATAGTGCCTTCTAAAATGTTTTTAGGTGTCTTTTTTACTTGATTATAATTTATGCATGTCACTGGTCTACAGTTTTACTAAAATTTTGTTTAGTTTGGTTCCTTAGGAAACTAAGAAAGGAAATATGAAATTGTATTTTTCAGTAATTCATTTCATGCGCTTGAATCTGGAAAGTTAATAAATTATAGTTTAATAAATTCTTCAGCCTATTGGGGGCTCATTACTTCAACTAGTCCTCGTGTTCCTCGAATAGACCATCTCTTGAGAAGGTTGCCTAAAAAGGGTATATAAGGCGTACCTTGTAAAACTTACAAATAAATCATATATAAAGATGGCAACTTGGGTTGATATTTCCATTATTATATAATTTGAAGGCCAAAATGGATAAGATCATTTATTTACAACGGAATGATATACAAAGTCAACAGATCTCAATGAATACAATAGGACAACCGAAAAAAGTATATTTCAATGATTTACTAAGGCTAATTTTTCACTACCAAAATGTTACAAAGGAATGTAAAAAGTGTATAGTTGAAGATCTCTGTCTTATAGTTGGATCCGGCTAAGTTGACACTAATTTTACTGTAGTAAGTTCTATAGTTTTTTATTATATGAGTTATAGAAAATGTTGTTAGGTTTGTAATATTCATGAGCGCAATCAAATTGCACAAAGTAAGCGAAAACGTGAAAAAATAGAGTTTTAAAATTTTACAAACCATATATCCGGATCATCCTTTATGCATAATTATTAATTAAACGAAAAGATAAAGAATGAGAATCATACCCTTGAAGATTCGAGCTTTCTCAGGTACAAGTTCACCTCCAAATCCTTTTCATGTTCAACTTGAATTCACCGGGTTGGGTTCCTTCCTTTAATCAACGTTAGCCACCCAAGTGTTTGGCCTTTAGAGGTGATCCACCAAGGAAGAAGAAATATTCAAGAAGAATGGTGGTTGGCTAAACCCTAGTTTTCTATCTCTATAGAAAAAGGTGTACTCTCCCAACTATTAGAATTACGTCTATTGTTAAAAAGGCAACAACTCACACCACCTATAATAAGACTCCTCTTATTTATAGCTGTGGGCAAACCTCTTTAACAATTAAGAAATTGTGTTTTATTTTAATTAATTAATTTCTTATAATTAATTAGGCTCCCAATCTTATTAGGAATAATTAATTAAACTCTTTTAATTAATTAGCCTCCTAATCTTATTAGGATATATGAGAGTATTTTTATTAATTAATTTCCAAACTTCTTTAGGAATTAAATAATAATAATAGTAATAATAATAATAAGACTTCTCTTATTAATTTATATTTAATATTTCCAAAATATTAAATAATAAATATTAAGTTATTTAATTTATTCTATCACCATAGATTAAATTAAATATACTTAACTTATTATTACGATTATGTCATTAACTTCTTAAATAATTATTCTTCCTTTTATGGTGTGACCCTTTAGGTTCCCCATATTAAATCGGTTGTGAATAAATCAATTAGAACAATTCTAATCTTATTTAAATAAATAAGTTAAACTATTAATTTATTTAAATAAATAATATTTATTCTACAATAGGGATAAGTCTCCCTAGCGATTAACGACATTCCAGATAATATAGATTTCAACATTAATCATAAAAGAACCTTTGAGTAAATAGTTACCGTACAATTCAATCCTTTCACCATACAATATCCTAATTAAATATAAGACATGAAATTACTGTCAAGTCTTATTTTATTTAATTATATGTATTTCGACTCTTAAATGCACAACTCCAAATAATGCAAATTAGAAACTTCTTTCTAATTTCATTCTACCTTAGCCAAGGACTACTGGGTTGTCATTTATCGAATCACATAAGACATTTCTCTTCTTTTACTAGAAGTGGTAGATTCTTTATTGATCATACATTATCTCCATGTACAACTTATTATACCCAAGCATACCCTTTGATATACCCTAAGGGTCTTAAGGAATAAGTCAAAGTATAACTCATCATACACAAGATACTATGATGATCTCAAGCCCAAGGATCACTTGTACTACTATCACTACAAGAATTACTATTGACAGGCAAGTAAAACTCCATTAGGTATTCCTTAGCGAGCCACGTTCAGTGAACTTATTCTCTAATAAGCACCTACATACTTGCTTTAGTGTCTCCACACAAATGATCATGAAATCAATCATCCTTATCCAATGACCAAGCAATGAATGTACCAATCTATTCGGACTCACTAATCCCCAATTTAGTAATCCAACGATTGGGAACTATTTTAGTTTTAAGCTTTCTAAGAATTTAGATCTCATTAGAATGATCATCATCATTATTCTAAAAGCATTGCTTAAAACTATGGATTTATCACATATTATAAAGTAGCATCATGTAGAAACTATTTGCTTGTCTGCATACTATTTTCAAGTGTAGCATTAATAAGTTGTATAACTTTTTATTACATTGATTAATGTAACATTTTTTATAACTCATATAATAAAATGGGCAAAGGTCCAAAAATGTCCTGACGTTTTCCCCGATGTCCCACTTCCACCTTATACTTTTTTTTTCTAAAAGTACGCCTAACGTTATTAATTTTAGGTCAATTATGCCCCTGACCCTAATGAACATGTTAAACTAACTCCGCTTACACCTGACCATTTTTTGTTGACTGAGCTGACACCTAGACAAACATTCAAGCAAATCCCACTAGAATCACAACATAAAAAAAAACTAAAAACGAAAAGAAAAGGATTTACTCTTCTTCTCCCTCCGCCTCTCCCAAAACACACTTCAGTTTTGTTCACCGTCACAAATTCTCATTCAGATCTGCCATCACCACCACCATCACCACCGTCATCGCCTCACCCGCCTCTATCTCAGCCTTCGCCTCCGACTTCGAATATTTAATTCCACTAAAAACCCCTTCTTACTTCCAATGTTTGATTTGCATCTAACTAATTATTAACTCTAGAAATTTGATGTTCGTTTTGATGCTTCATACCATAGTGACCATGTAACTGGTTCAGATTGTTGTTGGAGAAGGTAGAAGAAACTTTTGGGGTAAAATGAATTTGGGCTTTTTATTTTTGTGGTTCAGATCTTAGTTTTATTTTTGGCAATGGTGAATTTGGCGTTGTATATTCATGGAATGAGAAAATAATAGAGTGAAAAGTTTCCCAATTCTTTTTATTTTTATTTTTTACGTTTCTAGTTTTATTTTTTTTTATTTACTTTAGTGTTTACAACCTTCAAGGCTCTAAGTACATCATCACTAGGTCTAGAGGATAAATTTTATATACAAAATCATTCGTTTATAAATTTTGTTATTTTGATTGTAATTGGGGATTACTTTAATATACGGATTCTAGTATAAGATTTGATTTTTTTGACTTAGGGTTTTTAATTGCGATTTTTGATTTGGTGTACGTGTAGATTCTAGGGTTTATAATCAGTAAAGATTCGATTTTTATCTGTGTAATTGGAAAATGCAGGGTTTTGGGATGATGAAAACTTGCAAATCATAGGTGTTTGATCGCTGATAATAGTCAATAGACGATTAAATTTGTGATTTTGAGGGGGTTGGGGTTTTGTATGGAAACTTAGAGCGGAAGCGGGCGGTGTGACGCCCCCAAAATTAGGTATACATCACCCATCTTGGGTCGTCAGATACAAAGTAAAAAATACAAATATAACTTACTAATACAACTGTCGTGTACAATACGACAAAACATAAACTGTGAGTTTGAATACAAATATTATCTTCTAGAAAGTATTCATACTCAAAAGGAGTCCTCATTACATTTATTAACACACCATTACATAGAATAGTGAGGACTACTAACTAATACTATCATTCGGACCATCACTCCGTTCCCCGACTTGCCCCAGCTACGTTCTCATTTCCTGAAGAGAACAGTGAAAGAAAGGGTGAGCTCAACTAGCCCAGTAAGAAATATCATGACTAAGATAATGCAGAATAAATTATCATTAGCCTTCATCAATGTTAAACTGATAAAATATAATAGACATCAAGTTTAACTGCAGCGGAACAAGCAATCCATTAAAAGAGTCAAGTAGAAAATAAACTCTACTATCTTTTATGATTTAAAAGATTTTCCAACACTGTGATCGCTGAGACTCAGCTTAATAAAATAATTCACATCATCGAATCACCCCTGCACTACGGCCAAGGATATTCGTATATTCATTAATGGTCATGATCATGCCAACAACTGTCCATCAATGCACTACGGGCCAATGAGGACTTTTACCACATCATTTGTAACATTACGGTCATGATTACACCGAATAATCCCTGGTCATAATCATACCAAGTCCATCTATGCACTACAGGCCACAGATGACTTTCAACAGAATATAAACATGAGGATGATGACAATGATATAAGAATTCAATAAAACAAGTTCAAGAATTAATTTATCCAAGAATTAACAACGTCCAAATTGTCAACATGATACTACTTTATGGAGTAAAATTCAAGAATGATCAGGAGAATATTTTCATGAATAGATACTAGATGAAGCGCAAATGTCAAGGATATTCCACAAATTTTATGGAGTATAGAAGTCAAAACTTAACCAACTGAATATAATAAAGAATGGAATAACAAAAGAAATCACCATGCATGCGATAAACCGCACAGACAGGATATTCCGACAGAATAATAAATAATGGAACCAGGTCCGGCGTAAACGCACAGACAGGATATTCCGACAGAATAATAAATAATAGAACCAGGTCCGGCGTAAACGCACAGACAGGATATTCCGACAGAATAATAAATAATGGAACCAGGTCCGGTGTAAAACACACAGACAGGATGTTCCAACAGAATAATAATAAGAACGGAACCAGGTCCGGTGTAAAACACACAGACAGGATGTTCCAACAGAATAATAGAAGAATGTCACCAAGTATAGGGTAGACCGCGTATACAGGTTATTCCAACAGAATAATAAAAAATGGAATAACAACAGTTCTCTTCATGAATAAGAAAGAATAACACCACTTACCGTAAAAGAACTGGATATAAGAATAGTGAAGTAGCAGAAAACTTTTCTTCTATCTCTCTATAGTTTCTCTCTCTAGAGTTCAGTGAATTCGTAAGAAAATAATGAAGGAATGAGCTTCTATTTATAGGAAAATGGAATGCATAGTAACTAATCCATGAACGGTCCAGATTGATTTACTTTAATCTGACGGTCCATATTTAAAGAAAAATCTTTTAAATAAAATATAATATATTCTATTTATATAAAAAAAAAAAATTTACTATGCAACACTATGCAAAATACTATACAACACTATGCATAATAAAATATAATATATTCTATTTATAGAATAACTTTAATAAAGTATTCTGTTTTATATAAAAAGATGTTTCTGTTTTATTACGTTAATAATACGAATAAAACAAAACGTCATCATCGTTATAATAATTCATATTATTAATCGAAAATAATGGAATCAAACTGAGTGACTTCTCACATAAATATCAATAATCAATACCGTATGCTACTGTGCAACCACATGTATTACTGTACTTTTACTACCGAGTAGTTCAACAGTATCAACGGTAAAACTTCCGCCGTTATTTCAATAAAATATTTTTGTCGTTTTCTCAATCCGACAATAATTCCGTTGTGGGGTCCACCAATGATTGTACCGTCGTACGAATATTTTTCGACACAAAGAATATTTCCTGACCAATCGAACAACTTGCATATTTTGTAAAATTTATAAATACTACCCACAACTATAACATTATATCAAATTCACACCATAACATAAAAAAAATTATTTCGAAAAAATTTAAATCTTTATTTATAAAATCTGGGGTCTCACGTGCGAAGGCCACCTAATTAGGCCCTTCTTCTGCATCTGGTCCAACCACTCGTTCTACAAAGCATGCGCGTCTCTGCTACACCCAATTCTTTGTATACAGTCCCCACTGCCACTGTTGCTGCTGTTAATTCATCAATCTCAACCCGTTCACGAGCTTTAGGAATGGATGAATGTTCTGCACCACCATAAAAAAAATGGTGCCCCTATGTAGACATTTTCATGGTTGATGCTTAAACGATTGTCCTTTGGGTTTTTATTTTAACGGTTATTGAAGAATTAAACGATCGATCAATATTTTGGCAACTCCGACCGACAACCTACGTCGGAGATATACACAGTACCCACTACTCAATTATTCGACTTTAGGAACAAACGCTATTGTGGGTCTGAATCGGTAACCTAGATTTTTCACGATTTCATCATCAATTTGTTGAAATATTTGAATTGGGTCAAGTTATAGAAGAATTTGGCAAGTGGGTTTTAATAGGTTTTGGCCATGGGGGTTCTGGTATTAAGAAGAAGCATTCTAGTGGTGGTCTACTAGAAACTTTGAAAATGGAGACAGTGGCGGTGGGGCAGAGGATCAGAAGAGAGAGAGAAAATAGTGGAAGGAGGTCGTGATGCATATGCTAGAAATATTTTTTTTATTAAATATTATTCTTGCCATGTGTCACCAAAATTTATTTTCTTCATGCCTCGTCAGCAAAATATGTCTACATGTCCAGTGGCGGAACCAGAATATTTATAGAGGGGGATTAAAATATATCAATAAAAAAAATTATTTATTAACACTTAGAGTGCTTCTTTCAAATTCATTTTGCTCAATTATAATATTTCATAACATCCTATTCCAACCGTTGTCAACTTTTGAGTTGTGAGTCTAATGACTTTAAATACACACACACACACGCACACGCACGCGCGCGCGCGCGCGCACACACACACACACACACACACACACATATATATATATATATATATATATATTTAATTTTCTCGAACTATGAGACTATTAATTAGACTTTAAAATTTTTAGTCAACTGATTAGCTACTTTTATAGATAAATTATAATATTATATATTCAGAACCTTATATTGTGGTTCATGGGATTAATTAGTTTGAAATAATGAATTCCAGTAACAAAAACAAAAAAAAATAGAAGAATAGAGATTTAATAATCTTGATAGGATAGAACTATGATGAACTTATAGTCACTATAGTAGGATCCAAAAAAAATTTATTTTATTTTTTTAGTTTTTTATAATCTCTCCTATTCAGATTAAATGTCTATTTAGAGAGTTTCATTTTATTCTATATAAGTGTCGTTTTGGAATCCCTATGCAATATTGCACTATTTTTTCCTAATTTACCCATCTATTTAATATGCTTACTGCTTAGTAAATGCAATTCTATGGACCATTGTGGAGAGAGAAATAATTAATTAGGGATACAAAAGACATTTTGTGTTATTTCTTAATAAGTGTGCTTAACTCTAAAAAGACATTTAATCTGAATAGGAGGAAGTATTAGTTTAAAGATAGAATTGTTACCACTTTTTTTGCCTCACATTGATGATAAAGCAAAAACAAAAAAAAACAAAGGAGAAAAAGAAATACATAAAAAAAAAGGAAAGAAAAGGAAAACAAATAACCCCCGAAAATTCCAAGGTGGAGGGTCAAATCCCCTAGTTCCGCCTATGTACATGTCAGTCATGTTAGTATAGGTGGCATATCCGTCAGGTTCAGGGACACAGCTGACCTAAAATTGGTAACGTTAAGCGTACTTTTGAAAAAAAAAAAGTATAAGGTGGAAGTGGGACATCGGAGAAAACGTCAGAGGTATTTTTGGATCTTTGCCCTATAATAAAAATATTTATGAACTTGCAACAACTTGAAGAGCCTAACGGTTACCTTGCTTTTTCTAAGTTCGTTTACATGATTCCTTCAAATTCTTATTGAATTGATCCCAATCTTCCAAATTGATCCCAATCTTCCAAATTCATTAAACTTAGAGCTCTTATATCGTATTAAGTAACCAGCTCATCTAAAAGCTTAAGTTAGTAGATGGAGGGTCCAACAATATATATCAGGCTAACATAAATAAATTTGGAGCTCAGAAAGTGTGCGTATGATTGGAAATTAAAACCAAGTAAAAAAAATACTTCCACTACAGTTTGAACAAAGAGTCCTAGACTAGTTAGTCGGAACCTTTACATGTTCTTGGTATTTTTCCGACTCTTCTGAGTATCAGCACCTGCAAAATGCTACAATTTTCCATCCTTCTCCTTAGGATAGAGACATGGAGTAGAGAATATGTTTTTTCTTATAGTCCCAATAAAATTAAAAAATAAAGTTGCAAACTGTACTGCAGGCATCTAGCTAATGCCATGGATCTTGAAAATTTGCCGAAATCAATCTGAGATAATATGTACTAGTAGTAAGTATAGTATATAAAGTGAATAGTTATTGTACAATCAAATCTTGCAAAAACAAGAGACGATGAACCAAAGAATGAATACAAAGCTAGCCTCTGTTTTATAGTAATTTTTTTAAGTAAGTTTGTGGACAAATCACACACATAACAAGGCATAGGAAAGGTACATAAGTTTTTTAATATTCCCTTATTTCTTCATATTTCATGTTTTTAGCTTTTATCCCAAATTAGAAATTTGGACCAGCTGCCAAAATCTCCTCTGCCAGCTTGTTGTCTGTTCCAATCTTGTAGTTCAAGAATACCTCAAAATTCTTCTTGAACAGACCTCCCAAATTCAATAAGTTGTCCTTGTAATCTTTCTTGTCTGACCACTACAAGTACAAACACAATAGTAATGATGGCATCAGTTAACCAAACTCAAAGAAACTGGAGGTTGAAAATTTGAGGAGTAGTTCAAGAAATAGGCACACTGAAAGACCCACTTACCGTGTTTATAGGATCCAGAATTTCTGAGGGCACGCCTTCAATTCCGGTAGGAATTTCAAGTCCAAACACTTCAGTTTTAGTATAGTTTGCATTTAGAAGGCTCCCGGAGTGGATGGCATCAATGATTTTCCGGGTGTATGCTAACTTGATACGGCTACCTGATCCGTACCTATGGAGGGAACGAAAGGACCTAAATCAAAAGAGTGTTGTTGTATACGGCTACAAATTTATATCAATATTAAATACTGACCTACGTGGATATATGAGATTTGAGCACATATTAATATTTTATTTTATCTTCCACATTCACATTTGTCATAAAATTAGTCAGACATACCTTCCACCAGACCAACCGGTGTTAACAAGCCATCCGGTCGCGCCATGCTTTTTCATTTTATCAGCCAGCATGGCTGCATACTTGGTAGGATGCAGCATTATAAATGCTGCTCCAAAACAGGCCGAGAATGTCGCCTGTGGCTCCTTTATTCCATCTTCTGTTCCAGCCACCTGTTTGAAATATCGAGAATAACGTCACTCCCAAAATCGGAAATTCGGACAATCTTGTGATCTTGGGATTAAATTAAAACATGTACCAGAGCAGTGTAGCCACTGATGAAGTGATACATTGTCTGTGCCAAGCTCAGCTTGCTCACTGGTGGAAGCACGCCAAATGCATCGCAGGCTAAAAGGATGACATTCTTCGGATGAGGACCAACACATGGTATTTTAGCGTTGGGAATGTGCTCTATCGGATATGCTGCTCGCGTGTTCTCTGAAAATCAATTCGAAAAAAAAAAATTATCATCAAATTATAATATTATGTCCATAGAAAACTATTAATACAAATGCTATGATCGATAAATATATTTTTGATGTACATTTTATTTACCTGTTACGGATTTATCCGAGTAATCTACTTCTCGAGTATGCTCATCAAACACTATGTTTTCGACCACTGCCACACACAACACAAGAACACATACATGTTAACTCTAGTTCAAACATTGTAGATTTGCTCAAGTGGGGACTAGAATGATACCTGTCCCAAACTTGATCGAGTTCCATATGTCAGGCTCTTTCTCCCTCGCTAGATCAATGCACTTTGCATAGCAACCCCCCTCAATATTTGACACACCAGTCTCACTCCAACAGTGCTCATCATCTCCGATTAAGTACCTATTATGATCCGTAGACAGTGTAGTCTTCCCAGTACCTACAACAAATTTCAAAGAATTCAATATTTGAAAATGTCTTGAGTTGACTTGGAATGGTCTTATATTACAATACCTGATAGTCCAAAGAAGAGGGCTACGTCGCCATCTTTTCCCATATTGCAGCCAGAATGTAGGGATAGGATTTGGCGCTTAGGCATGAGATAGTGCATTACGCTAAACAAGCCTTTTTTCATTTCCCCTGCATACTGAGTCCCGAGAATGACCATTTCCCTCCTACCAAGATTGAGGTCTATGCTAGTAGAGGAAGTCATATAGTGAGTATATCGATTACATGGGAATTGGCCGGCGTTGTAAATTGTGAAGTCCGGGGTGCCAAAATCCTCCAGTTCCTCTGGCGTCGGACGGATACACCTAAAAGGTTATGGTTGATTAGTACTAAGCTCATAGAATGGGAAATTTAGATAATTGTATTAGTGTCTGTTTCATGGACTTGCATGTTGTGCATGAACAAGGAGTGGTAAGCTCTGGCAGATACAATGCGGACTTTGATACGGTGATTCGGGTCCCAATTCACGAACTGGTCATTCACAAAAACCTGAAATTGCAGTGCATAATCACGAGTTGATCGGTTGAAGTTTATTTGAGACGATAATAGTTGAATATGAAATAATTGTATTTGTTCACTAAAAGCGTCGTCTAAGCCTATTCTGCTACCCCGTGCCTTGTGATAATTCTGATACATGGCGATATATATGTATAGAATCATGGAATATGTCAATGGTGTGGCAATTGTCAAAAAAGTATGTCCAAGCTGCTTCAATAAATCTTGGAAATTGATATTCACATGAAAAGTGTCGCTATAGATGTATAGCGACGGTTGCTATACATCTATAACGACACTTTTCATGTGAAAATATCAAAAAATCGTGTAAAAATATCAATTTCCTAAATCTTATGCTGCTGCTTCCAACCAATCTTAAACACTTAATGTTTAATTGATAGTACTTTAATTGGAGATTGTCTAAATCTCAAACGTAATTTTGGCTTCAAGTTTTTTCCATTGGCCCAAGCTTCTTGACATTATTTTATCTATGAGAATAAATTCTATAACGACTGCATCCTCCGTCAGTATAAAATTGATTAAACGTTTCACAAAAATATATTTTTTGTAATGTACATATAAAGTATTGATAGATAATGAAAATGACGTCATAAATCATACTACTGACATCATATTTATAATCTAGTTTATTAAAGAAGATAAACACTAGTAACAGTTTATATGCATGACGATTGACGGAGTCAAATAAATACCATGGATAACACTTGGATTTATATGAGAATCCCTGTAATTAAGACTTCAAATATTTAATTTGTTAAGAGAGTCAAATAAATATATATGTACGGTATACGTTGTCTTTTACTGGTTAATTAAATAATGCTTAACACGTTGACACTCCTTAAATTAAGCTTATCTAAATTAATTAACATTTCTTTTGGGTTTACATTTGTTAAAATGATTTTTATTATTTATAATAAAAAAAATAGTCTTGCACCGTATGATGATAGAGAAACCGCGTTTCTAAATTTGAAGAATTATTATTTTATATGATCTTAATCATAAGAAGTAGCATACTGTTCATATTTTTTATCCTCCTATAGAATATAAAAGCTTAGCGTTCCTTTATAAAAAATTCTCCCTCCATCCCAAAAAATTAGAGATATAATTTGACTTTCGAAATCAAATGACGGCATATTAAAATTCAAATTGTTGTGAATTTATTTAGTTTTAGTTGATACAATTATTATAATTGTATATTATATAACAAAAACTATTAATCGCAAAATTTATTTCATTTTAAATTTTTATGAGTCATATCAATTTTGAAATTTAGTATGCCGTTATTTGATCTCAAAACAAATTGTCTCTCTAATTTTTTTAGAATTGCTAACTCTCTCTTCTTCTTTTTTAATTTTTTTTTCATTACTGCTAAGCTAATTGCATACTCCAATCTTAATTAGATTTAGAAAAGTTTAAAATAATTAAAATGATGATCAAATACCTTGTCCAAGGAGCACAAGTAATCAACAGCTCGTTCTCTGTTGACCAAAAAAGTTTGCTCATCCATTTCAATGTTCGGTGAGCCCCTATCAAGAAATTAATACATACACTCTTGAAATTAAATGAAATAGCTAGACGGCAATTTGAACAGTAGTATAAAATAAGGGGTGTCAAACTTTTAGTATCCAAAAATATCTCAAATAATGTCTAGTTATTATATTAATTAAGAATTGTGATTAATTATATCATGAATTAATATTAAAATATTCAGTGTCACATTGTTTTGAATTTCATTAAAATTAAAATTTTGAGACTATATATAATATAATTAACACTTACTTTCCCCACCAAAGCTCATCGGCAGTGATTTCATCCTTGACGACACGTTTATCCCTCGGTGATCGACCGGTCTTTGCTCCGGAGAGGGTGGCCAGAGCTCCGCTCGACGTTATGAATGATCCTTTCTCATACTTAATTGCTTGCTCATAAAGTTCTAAATATTTTTATATAAAAACAATCAATCACATCTAATTAGTTGACTAATAAAAATTTTAATGTCACACAGATACAACAAAACAGAATTTTTTTTTTTTTTTACAGACAACTTAAATAAGTTGAGATTTATACATGCCAAATTTATTTATGTATTTTTTGTGAAAATTGACTTGAACCCTTGTTTTTAAAAAAATAAAAATTTAAATTTACCTGCGGGGGAGAGATTGTAGAGGATGTGAGTGAACTTGAGGGAACTGTCACTTGTAGTGAAGGTAGGGGTGGTGAAATGGTGCTGCTGGTGATGATGCGACGACACTTTAGGGGTCTCTGATTTCCTTGCAGGGTCCCCTTTTACCACCTTTGGCCCTGTCTCTCTCGTCAATGATGCCAATGATGCACTACACAGTTATATATCATCCAAAAATTAATTCAAACAAAACAATTATTTATTTATTTTCCTTCGTTCCAAAAAATATTTCACTGGAAATTTTTAAGGATACATTTTTATATGAGTAATACTTATCCTCAGAATGAAATTAAGATGACTGATTTTCAACACGTACAATGTCCTTTTATACTTCATTTTTATAAGAAAAAGGAGTATATATTTTAAACAACTTTTATTTTATTTTAATTTATTAGCAATTAATTGAAACTATTTTTGTGGGGAAAATAAAAAATGTGATATTTTTATAAGTAAAAATGAATGAATATTCACCTGATGGATTGGAGCTGTTGTTTGTTGCGGTCTTCTTCAGAAAGGGCGGTGGCAAAAGCATTAGCAGCTCCTCCTTTAATCGGAGTAGTGGGCGCTGATTTCTTCTTCTGAAGAGAATGCAACTCGTCGATGGTCTGAGCTTTCACCGGCGGCGCGCTGTCGTCGTGACACATCTCATCTTCCTTCTTCTTGTTTGCCGTGTGAATCTTCGCCAGCTCGTTCCGCCCTTTGCCAGTTCCGGCGAAGCTAAATTCTCCGTTCTCTGTCTTGTTCGACTCCATTTAATTTCAATTCTCTCTGCAAATGAAAAATTGGAATAACACCAAATTAATTATTAATTCATATATCTAATCAAATCCCCATACTGAGTAATTAATTTTTGGTTAGAACGATCGAGTGTGGTGCGTTTCAAAAATCTTACTTTCTAGATGAAACTTATAATTTAATTCATTAATGTAACGTTTACGACGAGTTTATTGGCATCAAATACCATCGCTACTGTAAAACTTGCAAAACTTAGTAACCATGCATACAAATCTACCGTTTACGTAAATTCTGCTCTTCTATATATATATATATATATATATATATATATATATGTACATATATGTGTGTATGTATCTATCAAAACGTAGCATATAGAGAGAGAGAGAGAGAGCTAACCCCGAAGATGGTGATAGACAGGAATGAGTGTGGCTGTTAATATTGGAAGAGAAAAAGCATATATATATATATATATATATATATATATATATATATATAATATGTAGATATGATTTATATTTTTTTTGAAGGAGCGGGGAGGAGTGAGAAAATTGAGCGAAGGGAGGATGTGATCAAAATATGTCACGGAGCAGTGGGTTTTTATAGGGCAAAAGATGACGTATGATCGTACCAGATAGGCTTGACAAAATTAATTAGTAAATTCAGATAATAAAAATGTACAACAAAATCAATCCAAAACCCCGATTTAAAAGCTGGACGGAACCAACATATTTCAAGTTTTAAATCTGGATTTATTTTATCCCTTTCTAGGATAATTCAGAGGTTTGTTATTATTATTATTTTGGGTATCATTAAATTTTAATGTTACGCTTGAATTATAAAAATAAAATAGATAATAAAATAAAATAAAAAGTTTATTTGATTGTTTCATTCAAACATTCTCAATTCTGTCAATATGCTAATTTTTATTCCCTTCTTCAATTCGTTCCTTTTATTTCTCGTCTCTATTTTATTTTTAATTAATTTTATATTTTTAATCCAAACATAATCTAACGAATGGTGAGAATACTCAAGCGATCGAGTGAAATAGTACTTTTACCATTAATTAATTCTGATATTTACACAACCTCTTTTATTTATTTTTCAAATTAGACTTTTGTATAATTATTGTAAAGAAATATTATTTTTAGAAATCGAGTTAAATGTAGCCTAATATATCATATTTATTCATAAAAAATTATTAAAACTTAAATTTATTTAATCTAATTTTGAAATTTGCAAGATGAATCAAACAAATTCTTACAAGTCCATAGTTTATCACTCCCTCAATTTGGTATTCCAATTAATTTTGGGACAAATAAAGTTTGTATAACATGGTATATATTCCACTTAATTTCTGAAATCTATGCATGCATGCACTTGTGTTGGCCACGTGCACGTAAGTTGGAGTGGGTAGGGTACACGTAAGTATCTAATCATCAGAATTCCAATCTATCTATATCTATATATAGACCGTTTTGATGATTAATTTGATTTTTAAAAAAAATTAATAAGTAGACGCGGTCAACAGAAGTTCTTTATCCGGTTTGAAGCCGTCTGTTATCCTAAATTTGGTCAAATTATATGCACGATAAATTTGAAAGGGTACTTAATTATTCTATGTAAATATAAAATATGTTACAACTTTTCATAATTTAAATAAAATTAATAAATATATATAAAAATAAAAAACAATGCTCGGACTCGTGACAAAATTTAATCGTTTAGTAAGAGTATGTTTTGAATTGCTTAAAAATATGATTACTAATCTTGATTAGTGTTTTTGATTATAATCAGTTTTAAAAAAGTAGTTTGTGTTTTGTAAATAAAAAACACTTAAATTAATAATAAATAAAAAAATTTGTTAATTATTTATTGGAAGTGTAAATTACCAAAAAAAGAATGTTTTGAAAAATAAATATGTGTAATGGTTGGAATTATTCAAATAATGATAGATAAGTACTAATATAATTGGTGATTATTAGATTTGCCAAATAATCAAAATTTATAAATTGGAGTTTCTAATTATTTCTATAAAAAATAATTATAAACAGTTTTAAAATTAATTTATCAAACATTTTTTACTTCTTGAGACTGATTATAAACGATCTCAAACACCTTCTGGGTGATATATTTTCATAAAGTGTTGTTGGAGGAGAGTGGAATTCTGAAACGAAAATTTTGCGGTTAGTGGAAGCAAAAACCTGGCAATGGACACAAAAGGAAATGAAAGGAAACAATTCCCTATATTAGGGGATAAGCCAAATTATTTTACGCTTTTATTTGATTATTTGGTGTATTAATCAAAGCTTTTGCTTCTCCTGAATTCATGAAATATATATATATATATATATATATATATATATATATATATATATATATATATATACACACACACACACGGTCAGGATCAATAGCATTCTCCTTAAATAGCATTCCTCCTTAAATAGTATTCTTTTATTAAAACTACGTCGTTTTGGAGGGACGCGGTGGCATTGTATTTACAAAAATATCACTGCGTCCTTCCAAAACGACGTCGTTTTAATAAAAGAATGCTATTTAAGGAGGAATGTTATTTAAGGAGAATGCTCTTGATTCTTACCGTATATATATATATATATATATATATATATATATATATATATATATATATAGGAAATATCAAGAGCAGAATTCTTAAATAGCAGAATGCCTTAAGTAGCAGAATTTTGACAAAACGACGCCGTTTTATAGGGACGCGGTGGCATTTTTGTAAATACGCGGTGGCATGGTATTTACAAAAATGTCACCGCGTCCCTATAAAACGGCGTCGTCGTTTTGACAAAATTATGCTACTTAAGACATTATGCTATTTAAGAATTATGCTCTTGATCCTTTCTGTATATATATATATATATATATATATATATATATATATATATATATATATATATATATATATACTTTCCGCTTCTATACTTTCCGTTTCTCCAGTGAACTGAAATGAGCAAGCTAAAAACGAACTGGTTATAGCAACGATTTTTTCCATCGCTATAGCATAGAAAGTCGATTTTTTATAATATAACGACGAAAAAAATCGTCGCTATAACCGGTTCGTTCTTAGTTCACTCCCTCCAGTTCGCTATAGAGAGCCGAACTATATATATATAAAGTATTAAAATTGTTTCAGTGTATGTTTAAAACTAAAGCGCTAGTAAAATGAAAGCGAATCTAAAAAAATTAATATAAAAAAAAAGTATTACAGTGAATCTTATTTAAATTATTTATAATTAATTAAAAATCTATGAACAATGTAAAATTAGTTAAATAAATTTAATGTAAATTTTTAGATTGCATTTGGATTATTTAATTAACATCAAAAGTTTCAAATTCCAAAAGCAATCTCAAGAAAAATACTCTGCGAGTCAGTTTAACATAATTTAACTAAAATTCGAGTCAACACCTGTAATAAAAGTTTATGATTATCAAATAATTACATGATGTCATTTATGTCTACTTGACTTGTGGGCGCCAACTATTGCTCTACTCCTAATAACATTTTTAGATTGTGTCCAAAACTTTAAAGAATATGAATTGATGGGAAAAAAATAATCGTTTGACTCGGGGATAGTTTGATTAGAACTGAATACATTTAAATAGTTGAATAAGAATTAGTTAACTATTAAATGTGTTTGTTTTTAAAAAAATCGTTTGAATAGCTCAATCAATCAGATGATTGAGCTGAATGACTAAGTCATATTTTTTTAACTGAATAACTAAATGAGCTGAATAAAATAAAAAAATAAAAAATAATAATAACTATTATATTAAGTAATATTAAATAAATTTATAATAACTTTGAATATTTTCAGAGGAGTAAAATAATAAAATTCTGTCATTCAGATGTTTCACACATGTTAATTGTCAGATAATTTTTTTCATTCAGATTAAGATTCATTTAGTTTTTATCAAACACCCCTTTAGCACCCCTTTAGTGGTTTAAGGAAAATTTGAGACCAATCCTAAATTCGTAGGTCTTGAATTCGACTACCACTGACGTTAAGTATAAGGGTTACAGACTGCGGACAAAAATATATTGTTGAAAACTTTGTTCGAAAAAAGAGACATAGTCTGATCATAAAATCAAAAAACTCATCTTTATCAAAAACAAAAAACTTACGACCCCGTTTTAATCAAAACAAAAAAAGTGTACGCGTAAAAGAAAGGCCCGTGACGGTGGAAAGAATGGAGCGGGAAACACGAGCCGTACCCACAACTTTCCATCAAGATGTTGCTTCCTAAAAAAGGCACACACTTCAAGAAGAAAAAAATAAGTTGAAGATTTTACCTGTAATCTGGCTGTGTGACATAATGCTATCTGTCTATATGATCTCTTCACACGCTTTGACCAACTTTTAAAATTCACTAATTAAGAAAGTTTACTCAACATAGTTAATTTTTATAAACACTTAACTCAAGTTTGTTCCCAAGAATAATTCTTGTAATTGGATGATTAATCTTAAATTATTTATTCGTTTTAAAAATAAATTTGAGACTATTAATTTAAGAATAATAATATTATTTAAAATGATAAACTATTTAATATCATGTTCAATCAGATAATATAATTCCTACTATTTAGGATTAAAAATTTATAGACAAAATTAACTTTTACATATTTTAAATTGACCGGTGTATTTTATTCTATCTATTTATACTCACACTATTAAAAATGTGATAAACGATAAGTTTTTATTCAATACTATAAATAATCATGGATAAAACAAATATAACATGAGATTATTTTAAATTATTCCATAAATAATCTCATTGTAAACAAACACATAATTATAACTATTTAATCTTAAGATTATAATCCATAATATTATATATTCTTAAAATTATAATAGTTGCAAGCCAATACGACGGTAATGCCTAATTCACACACAAAAATTCATTATGACTTTTAAATCAAGTGGGAGCTGGGAGATAGTTATTTTGGTATAGTTTTTTTTTATTATTATTATTTTTGAATAATTGTAAGTGAAAGCAACTTCTGCAACCACAATTTTCTCCCTAATTATTTTAATTTTTAATCTTTAAAAAGTAGTAATACAAATATTAAAAATGTGTGCAACGTGTGCCAGTGGTTATAAGAGTATGATACCCCTCGAGACCATACTCTTTTAATATTAAAAAAAAAATTAATTGAAACTTTAGGTTTAGCATGAATGCATGATTCTTGAATTTCACTGAATAATTCATATTTTCATTTCTTATAAATTCTTTCTTTCATTCTTTTTAATTAAATAAAAGTCTCATTTATTATTATTCTTTGCTTCATAATATAATTTTATTTATTTAGATAATAATTAATAAAACAATCTAATATTTTATTGCATGTTTATCTTCACATTTCATTATCTTTACAGCTGTAATATTTAATGGTGGTGGAAAGAAGTTATAGTTAATTAAAGGTGTTGTTGATAAAGTTTAATGATTTAATGTGCACAACGAAAGACAAGTTTGACTCTTAGGTTATGGAGTATTTATTTGTAATGAATATATAATACTATTAATTTTAAATATTTTATTTATTTTTAAATTTAAAATTATAATTATATTCTCAAAATTTAAATTTTAAAATTATAATTCTGATAAATAAACATAGCCTTAATTGAAACGGGGGAGCTGATTTGCCACTTGTGATTTTACAGGAAATGAAATGGTAATGCCGTAGTGGTGGGAGAGCTGGATAGAGACTACGTTGAAACTTAATAAAGGTTAAAATTTACTCATACTTCTGTAAATTGGACTAAAATATTGTAAACTTATTGTAGTATAAAATATTGTTCAGTGTAAGAATTATTGTAAAGCGGGTAAATTGATGAACCTACGCGTATTTTTATTTTTCCGTTATTCTCAATTCTGTGTGTGAGATTGCTGTGTGATTGATCTTAAATTTTAACGGTAACAAAATACAAAATTATGGGTTGGGAGGAAATTCTTTTTCTTTTTCTTTTTTAATAAAAAAAATCTTTCTTTTTCTAAAAGTTTGATGTAAATTTGTTTTTATTCATTATAGTACAATTAAAGACAATTCTTTTTCAAGTATATACAAAGAGATTTGGAGATTTGGAGTTTTAATCACGACTTGTGTAAAAGGGAAATTCACATGCAACTTTTTAAAGGATAAGATTTAGAAAAAAAAGGTTAAAGTAATGCTACAGACACAAATTATTTTATAAATATTTTACTCTATTTCAGTATATTGATCAATAAATTGTTTCAATATAGTTTTCGACCCCACACAATATGCTGAGGTAGAGTATGTCACATCAACAATTTATAAAATATTTATAGAATAATTTGTGTTTCTAGCATTTTTCAAAAGTTTATATCTCCCGTTAGAATACAACCAACGTAATAGACAGATAATAATAGTAGGGAATTGATATTTTTATAAATAAAATTTGATATTTCTACAAGGTCTTTCTACATGATTGTTGAATTCATTTATTATTAATGTAAAAAAAGCCTTGTGAAACTATTATTTTTACTGATTTAACATATATCACTATTTGAGATTTAATCCCATGATGTAACATTTATTGATGTGAGATTAATTGATAATCTAAACAAGTAAAAATTATTAAAAAAGCATTTTGAAATATGTAAACTAGATCGCAGTTGTGGCATAATCTATCTATATCTATTTAACTAAGTTTTTTAGTCTTTGATCTTTGGCGTAAAATTATAATTTTAACTGTTATTAAAATATTTTTAAAGCCTCTAGATTTTATTTTATTAACTACCTCTAAAATATTTTTTAAACCTAGAATGTAATTAGAACCAAAACATTTATGATCCTAAAAAACTTTAGAGTAACCTATTTTTTATAATAATTTTATTTCTTATGGAAGTCATTTGCTAATATTGACTATCATGAGCCTAAATTAAAACACATACGCGTATATATATATAACAATGATATATCATATAGTAACAAATTATTCTCCTCCTAATTTTATTTTATTAACTATTACTAAAACACTTTTTAAACTTAGAATTTAACTAGAATCAAAACACTAATTATGTAACTTTAGAGTAGCTTATTATTTTATTATTTTGGAGCAATTTAAATTAGTATTTACAACATAAACGGTAAAATTATTATAATATTATAACTTATAAAGAGACATAATGACAGTGTTTTAACGAGTGCTTAGTGTTTTAGTTTTTTTTAAAAAATACAAAACACATGTTTATTTTATAAATAATATTATTTTTAATATTTTATTTGTTTTATATATGATGTTTATAAAAAAAATCACAAATTATCTTACTATTGGTATTAGAATGATTAAAATATTTGCTTAAAAAAATTAAATAAATACAAACCACATACAATTGACTACTATAATTAATATTATATTATTTTATGAACAAATTTATTCTTTATAAAATTCCTTTAGGTCATTAATCATACATTTTTTAGCAATTAAAGTTTGTAAACATTGTCATAGCAATAGTAAGCTAATTTGTGAAATTTTAAAAAATATTTCATAATCATTAAAGATAAAATGAATAAGAAATTAAAATTATTGCTATTTGAAAAATAAACCCGTGTTTCACACTTGATTTTTTGGTTTTTGGTATTGATTTAGAATTTAATTATAACTAAAACACTTTTTAAAATCTCCCTAAATTTATTTGAAAACAATCTGAATAAGTACTAATAAAACTCAAACTTAATATGACTCATTTATATATGTTTCATGATGATTTTAGTTGATTCCTATAAATGTCTTTCAATCCCGAAAAAAATATGATCATGGCGAACATCATAAGATTTTAATAATAAATAATAAATAATAAAATTACACTAAATTATATACAATTATTAAGTTAAGTTATGAAATTATTAACTATTAAAAATAATTAATAGATAATGTTAACAAAATTCTTTTTATGGTCCTTCAAATGTTAGAAAACCTAAATTATTTTTATGGTCCTACAAACTTTAATGTTAACTTAATATTATTATACAATAATTTTATTATATAGTTCTTTAGTTACTTAGTTATACAATAAATTTAAATTTTAAAAATATGTTTAGAATTTTACTTTACTCAACTTTAGACTCTAAATAACAAAATATTAAAAATATTAAAAAAATATTATGATTACATAATAACTAATATAGGAGACATTTAGTTAATTAATGTTAAAAATAGTTTTGACTTATATATTGTGATTAAACTTTAGTTCTAAAAGTCATAATGGTAACTTATTATTCCACAACAATTTTATTCCTAAATAACTATATATTAAACATATAGAAAAAGTATTATGAGAAAATAACAATTAATATTAAAATGTGTAATATATACTACAAAATATATTAATGATTGAAATTTAATTACTAACTTTATTTCAGATAGGAGATCTTTGATTAATCAATGTTAGAAAAAAATCTCACTTATATATAGTTATTAAAATATAATTTACTGTTAAAAATAAAAAATCATGATGGTAACTTATTAATGTAAAATTATTTTATGTCAAAAGATTGAAAATAAAAATTATATATTAAATTAAAAATAACAAAAAAATAAATATATTACTAACATTGAATTGCAAGTCTTTGACAATTGTTTGTTTGAGCAAAGTTTGTAATCATTCTATAATAAATTAAATTAAAATTTAAAAAATATTTTATAATCATTATACATATAAAATAAATGAATAATTAAAAATAATTTATTTAAAAAATAAACCCGTGTTTCGCAGATGCACTTAGTTGGTATAAATACAATATACAAAAATGGCAACAACGAAATCAGGGATAAGCCTTTCATGTAAGGCTTGTTATTTATGGGCTATGTGTTTAGGTTTACCTAGGGGCCAAAAGTTTCAGTGTTTGATTGCTGCTTATTGGGCTTGGGCCCGAGCTATTTCAGTCTATTCTCAAGAAAATCTACAATACGGTGAATATTTGATTTTTAATTTAATAGTGGAAAATTGCGATAAAAAATGAGACTATTTTTTTAGAATTGATATTTTTACAAGAGAAATTGATAATTTTATAAGGCTCTCCTCACATGAATAGTAAATAAAAATCACATTCATGCTAGTAAAGTCTTGTGAAAATATCAAATTTCTTTTGTGAAAATAATAACTAACTTTTTTTTATATTATATTAAACGATTTTCCTCAAGTCACAGTAATTTGCTAGGGGCCGGTTTCAAATGTGTAGTGATGTCAAATGATGTGTTATTATTAAATTAATTAATATCCTCATTTGTGATTGAAAGTTAAATAAGTATTATTAAAAAAATATTAATTTAAAGTCCCTAACATTATTTATGTGATAGCAGATCACTATGCTTTATAGATTTGTAATAAGGAAAATGATAAATATTATAAATGTTTACGTCGATTTTTTGATTGCGAGTTAGTGTAAATTTTTTTAAAGGAAGGGAACCGAAGTAGGTCTATTCAATTCCATCGATACAATCGATTATTTATCGAAATCGGATCAAGCGAACCGATCGGTTAGGTACATTTTGATACCAGTCCAGTAACGGTATGAAAAACCGGTAAATACCAAATTTTTCGACACGGTAGCGGTACCTCATTTTCTATTTCGGGATTTACAGAACAGAAATCGATATACCGAATGATATATATATATATATATATATATATATATATATATATATATATATATATATATATATATATATATATATACGGTCCGGATCTTAAGCTCATTCCTTATTCAATTCACCCGAGCTCACCCCTTCTTTAGCGACGGACTCGGTGACGGTTCGGTCATACAATCGTCGTCTATATTTTTAGCGACGCTATATGTTGTCCGTAGCTAAAAGTATAGACGACGGTTGTATGACCGAACCGTCACCGGGTCCGTCGCTAAAGGGGGTGAGCTCGGGTGAGTTGGATAAGGGGAGAGCTTAAGATCCAGATATATATATATATATATATATATATATATATATATATATATATATATATATATATATATATATATATATGAAAAATGATCCATAGCATGTATTTGCTATGAATGAAAAATGGACATATAACATCTCCACCATACATTACATAAATTAATGACTGAGATTTAAAATGCAATTACGTCATCTGCTAGTTCAACTAGCAGACACGGAAAAAAACTTTTCGACAGAATTGCCCCCAATGGGCTTGATTCAGTTCAAGTTCTAGATCTATCTTCTAATCTTATTTGATTCAGTTCAAGTTCTAGATCTATCTTCTAATCTTATTAATGGATCATTGCCTTCAAGTTTCGGAAGCAGTAATGTAAGACCCCAACTTTTTATAAATAAAATTGAATTTTCTCTATTCATTATTTTAAAATAGTAAGGGGTTAATTTTATTAATGTGGTTAGTTATGGGTAAAATGCGCAAATATTTTAAATAAGCAAGTGGTTATAAAATATTCATTGTTGTCGGTAAATATTCTTTTGGTCGTGAAATATTCTTGATGTCGGGGAATATTCGTACGATGGCGCAGCCATTTGTGGGCCCCATAACAGAAAACGGTCGGATGAAGAAAACGACAAGTTTGAGCTTTTTTATAAATAACGGTGTAGTTGTTACCGTTAACACTGTTGAAATACCTGGTGGTTAAAGTACAGTAATACGCGTGGTTGCATAGTAGCACACGGTATTGCACAGTATTTTTAGATTATTGATTCTTACGTAAGTAGGCACTACTCAATAATTGTTACAGTAATTAATGTTTAATATTTTATTTTTTGATTCAATAATTGCTACGTTGATATTTTATATTATTGTTGTTTCAATAATTGTCACTGCACAGTATTTCCCATTATCAGATCAATAATTCATATTATTTGAATAATATTATTAGATAGCATTATTGGCAATGTCTAAGGAAGTTCTGTCTAGAAAAGGGGTTTGGTCACCTAATTACACGTCAGTAAGGAGAAATCCTTATCGGAAAGCCTACCTGATTGTCATTATTTTGATTATGTAATATTATTTGTGAATAATTAATTATTAATTTATATGATAAGAAAATATTTATTTTATGTGGATATAAATGAAAGAAATAATACTGAGGTGTTTTATTAGTATTTTGTCGGAATTGAGGTATTAAAAATCATCCGTATTTAGATTTCGGTCATTTTCTGTTTGGAATTTAGAAAAATTTTCTTCTACAAAATTGTAGAGAATTAAATATTAAATGGAATGGACATAAGGTTCATATTTTTTTTTTGATAAAAGGTCTATTTATTATAAATTATTAAAGTTTGGAAAATAAATATTTTTATTAAAAATATGGGTGGGCCCCACTTTTGTTTTTTATAGAAAATTGTTGAAATTTCAAAGTGTGGTGTGCGTGAATAGCAAAGGGTGAAAGCCAACGGTAGTAGGTTAGTCTATATTGGTGTTCTGATATTTTTCTATAAATAGAGTGCTTAGTTAGAAATGAAAATCACACAAGAATCAGAAGTTTCTTTCTCTATATATTGAACGTATTTTTGTGAGTATTTAGATACTTTGAGAGTTGATAAGCAGTGCAAGTTTTCTTTAGCATTATATCCGATATTTCAGTTAGAAGTACTATTCTTTTGAAGTAAGGGATGTTATTTTCTTCGTAAATGATATTATTTCTTTTAATATCATTATACCGAAATAGTGATATGAATTTTATTATGAAATTTTTACCTTTTCATGTCGAGATTACTATTCACGTATACGACACTATTCACGTATACGATACTATTCACGAATACGACATTATTCACGAATACGGTACTATTCAAGAGTACTATTCACGAAGTATAATTTTTCTTATTAAATTTTTATTTTTTTGTGTCGGGGTTACTATTCACGTATACGGAATTATTCACGAATACAACACTATTCACAAAAAAATTAAATTTTCTTTTCTTGGTCCAAGTTGTCTATTATGGTTACTATCTTTGATTGTATTCATGTTTTGATCTTCATTCTTGAATTTTGCTCCACAATTGATTATTATGGAGTATTTTTGAACTTGAAAAAATTGAAGTACGAATCCCTAATCTTTGTCCTTTTATTTCAGTGGATTCGTTTTCTTTAAAATATTTTCATCATCCTCAGTCCTAAATGGTGATATAATTAAATATCTTTGGCCTGTAGTGCAAAAATGAATGATTACTTATTGAATATATTTGGTCCGTAGTGCAAAGATGGACATGTGTTGAGATGAACATGACCAACTGGTGATACAAATGAATATCTTTGGCCCGTAGTGAAAAGATGAATATTTGATTCAAGATGTATATTAATTGATGTTATAGGGATAAAATATTGATGATAAACTTTTAAATCATAGAAGATAGTAAACTTCATTCTCTACTTAACTCTTCTAATGAATTGTTATTTCCGCTACGAATATTGATCTAAAATTTGTAGTCCATTATATTTTATCTGATTTATTAAAGGATAATGATAATTTTTTCTACATTATCTTAGTCATAATATTTTTTACTGGGCTAGTTGAGCTCACCCTTTTCCTTTTTGGTCCATTTTTCTTCTCAGGAGGCGAGAATATAGCGGGAACTAGTCAGAGTGTGGAGTGATATTTCAGGACAGTTATTTTAGCAGTCCTCATTATTTTATAAAATAGTGTATCAATAATTATAATGAGGACTTATTTGAGTTTGGATATTGTCTAGAAGATAATATTTGTATTTAAACTCACAGCATATGTATTGTCGTATTTTGCACAACAATTATAATAATGAAGTTGTAGTTATTTTCTGTACCATATATTTGGCGACTCAGAATGAGTTGTGTGGACTTATTTTGGGGGCGTCAAAGTTGGTATCAGAGCTTAGGGATACGATCTCTGATGGAGATCTGGGGTTAGAACTAGGAAGGGAGTGACGAGTAAATCCTTCGCTAGTGTGTCCTACCTAAGCTTATTTGTGTTTAATTGGTTGGTCGGAATATAGGGATAATATGTGAAATGTCAATTTCTTTAATTAACCCTTGTTTTATGGTAGTATTTGAGAATGGTAGCTGAAAATGTTAACAATAGAGTGAATGAGACAGTGGAGACACCTTTAATCACCAACCAGGAGAACGTGCAACATGATGACAATGTTACTCCTATAAACAACACCACCGATCAAATGATGAATGATGTGATGTTTAGAAACTTTTTACAGTTCATGCAAAATCAGACGAAGGAGACTCGTGTGCAAAATACGGGTGAAAATAATAGCAACGTGCGGCTTGTCACAACCAAGCAGTTCAAAGAGTTGGGACCACCAGAGTTTTTGGGAAAGTCGGATCTGATTAAGACGAAAACGTGGGTTAAGCAAATTACCAAGATACTTGATGTCTTGGGATGCACAGAGGAACAGAAGGTTTCATTTTCCACCTTTACGTTTCGTGGTAAAGCAGATTACTGGTGAAAATCTGTGAAGCGTACCCAGCCAGCCGCACTCAATATGTCTTGGGAAGCGTTCCAAAAACTGTTCAATGATAAGTACTTTCCTGAAAGTATTCGTCATATGAAGAAGGTAAAGTTTATCATACTGAAATAGAACAACATGACTGTGTCCTAGTACAAGGCTAAGTTCGCGGAGTTATCCAGGTTTGCACCTCATTTGGTAGAGAATGAGGAACGTATGACGCGGATGTTTCTAAGAGGTTTGAAACCCGAAATTCGTCAATACCTCATTTCTCACAAATTTTCTCTATATTCAGATGTTGTGAACATGTCTCAATTATTAGAGCGAGATAATGAGTCTGTTCAACCGAGGGACCACAACTAGGGTCATACTGGTGGCAGCAGTCATCGGAGCAATGATAACTAGCGGGGAGAAAAATATCCGGACAAAGCGGTAACCATTCTGGTGGTAATTGTGACAATGATAGTAGAAAAAGCGAGTCAGGGAGAGATTTCAAAAAGAGAAGGTACAACAATGACAACGTGAAGATGTCAGCACCAACTGTTCCTAGGGGAGGAGAACGACCACCGGTCGTATATTATAAATACGGAAAAGAGGGACACGTCAGCCCAAACTGCCCACAACAATTCAAGGTGTGTTATAACTGTGGAAAGGAAGGTTTTATAGCTCAATATTGTCTTGTAGCGAAACCAAGTCCAGCGGAAATGGTGACTCCAAAGGCTATCCCGGACAAGTCAAAGTCGGTGGTTCTTGGAAGAGCGTTTGTTGTGACTGTCCAAAACGCGAGGAACCCGAACGAGGTGATCACGGGTAAACTAATCATAAACTCTTGTGAAGTTTATACCTTATTAGATACCGGTTCTACCCATTATTTTATTTCTCCTGCTTGTACTCAATGTTTGAACTTGACCCCTGAGAAATTAGACTTTGACTTATCTGTTGAAACTCCGTTAGGAGAAACTTTCGTTACATCCACGGTTTATAAATCTTGCTTGATTCAAGTTGGGACCATCACATTACCTGTCGATCTTATTTATTTGAAAATACTTGAATTTGATGTGACTTTAGAGATTGGTTGGTTAACTACTCATCATGCCAAAATTGATTATTTTCGTAAGGTTGTTAGTTTTCATATTCCTAACCAACCTGTTATGCGAATTCAAGCAACTAAACCACTACAGTCAATCACTGACATATTAAGCCATAAAGTCATTCGTTTATTGAAAAACGGATGTCAAGCTTTCTTAGCCCATGTCATGGACTTGAACAAAAATACGTTAGATTTGAACAATATTTCTGTTGTTAGTGAATTTCCTGACATATTTCCTGAAGAACTTCCCGGTCTACCCCCAGAACGTGAAGTTGAATTCTTTATTGACCTTGAACCTGATACAAACTCATTTCTAAAATCCCATATCGAATGACTCCTATTGAACTTCAGGAGTTAAGGTCTAACTACCGGAGTTGTTAGATATCGGTTTCATTCGTCCTAGTACATCTCCTTGGGGTGCTCCTATTTTATTAGTAAAGAAGAAAGATGGGAGTATGCAAATTTGTATTGACTACCGGGAATTGAACCATGTCACCATTAAGAATAGGTATCCGCTACCTCGCATTGATGACCTATTCGACCAGTTGTAAGGAGCACAATTCTTTTCAAAGATCAATCTTCGTTCTGGATATCATCAGCTGAAGATTAAAACTGAGGATATTCCGAAGACTGCCTTCAGAACTCGGTACGAGCATTATGAATTCTTAGTCATGTATTTTAGATTGACTAATGCTCCTGCTGCTTTCATGGATATGATGTACCGTGTGTTCAAGGAATATTTGGATTAGTTCGTTGTTGTCTTTATTGATGACATCCTCATCTATTCCAAAAGCCATTTGAAGCTGGTACTTCAAAGGCTTCTTGATAACAAGCTATATGCCATGCTGAAGAAATGCGAGTTCTGGCTTAAGGAAGTAGCATTCCTTGGGCACGTGGTGTCAAAACATAGAGTATCTGTTGACCCGGCGAAGATTGAAGCAATACAAAGTTGGGAGTAACCAAAGTCGATGATCGAAGTACGTAGCTTTCTGGGCTTAGTTGGTTATTATCGGACATTCGTCGAAGGATTTTCTCGAATCGCTACACCGTTAACTCAGCTGACTCGGAAAGATACAAAATTCGTATGGAGCGAAGAATGCGAGAAGAGTTTCTAAGAGCTCAAGAGGAGACTCATTTCGGCATCTGTTCTGACAATACCATCTGGTTCAGGTGGATTTGTTATCTACAGCGATGCTTCGGGCAAAGGGTTAAGATGTGTTCTCATGTAATATGGAAAAGTCATAGCCTATGCCTCGCGACAAGTCAAAGAATATGAGAGGAATTATCCTACTCATGATCTGGAATTGGCAGCAGCCGTTTTCATGTTGAAGATCTGGAGACACTACCTGTATGGGGAGAAAGTGGAGATTTATACGAATCATAAAAGCCTTAAATATTTCTTCACCCAAAAGGAACTCAACATGCGGCAACGACGTTGGCTCGAGTTGTTGAAAGATTACGACCATACCATTCAACATCATCCTGGAAAAGCAAACGTGGTAGGTGATGCATTGAGTAGAAGATCGTATGCGGGTACGAGTGCGATATTATTAACACAAAGACCCATTTTGTACGACTTACAAAGGATGAAGATAGAGTTAAAGGCTCTAAGTACCCACGTGATGATATCAAATATACGAGTAGAACCGGCTTTAATCGATAAAGTTAAAGCTGCTCAAGCCACAGACCCAGAGCTGATGCATATGAAGAAGAAAGTACAAGAATGTGTTATTCCAGAAGAAAGAATCGATGAAGAAGGAATACTTCGAGTCAACTCCAAACTTTGCGTTCCTAACGTTTCTTACTTGAAGCATAGAATCTTGATGGAGGCACACAACACACCGTTTTCAATCCATCCTGGGAGTACCAAAATGTATCATGATCTTCGACATATATTTTGGTGCAGCAATATGAAGAGAGAGGTTGCAGAGTTTATCTTGAGGTGTTTAACTTTTCAACGTGTAAAGGCGGAGCATCAAGTACCAAAGGGTCCATTGCAACCACTTGAGATTCTGAAATGGAAGTGGGAACACATTACCATGGATTTCGTTACTAGTCTTCCAAGGTTTCTCAAGGCATAGATGCAATTTGGGTTATTGTTGATAGGTTAACCAAGTCTGCTCATTTCTTACCGATACGGGAGACTTATTCCCTTGAACATCTTGCTCGTATGTACGTGAATGAGATTGTCAGGTTGCATGGCATTTCGATATCCATAGTTTCAGATCGTGACCCAAAGTTCACTTCACGATTTTGGGTTAGTTTGTAGAAAGCTATGAACATAGATTTACGATTCAGTTCGGCATATCATTCTCAAACGGACGGGCAATCGGAAAAGACTATTCAAACTCTTGAAGATTTATTGAGACTTTGTGTTCTAGACTTCAAAGGGAGTTGGGATAAGTACTTACCATTGTTGGAATTCTCATACAACAACAGTTATCAGGCAAGTATAGGTGTGGCTCTATTCGAAGCATTGTATGGACGAAAGTGTCGCTCTCCAGTATGTTGGGATGAGGTGGGTGAAGCAACATTGTTAGAACCAGAGTTGGTACGTATAACTACAGAGAAGATCCAAATGATCTGACAACGTATACAAACGGCACATGATCGACAAAAGAGTTATACGGATCTTCATCGAAAGGACGTGGAATTTAATATTGGGAATCATATATTGTTACGTGTTACTCCATAGAAGGGAGTTACAAGATTCGAAAAGAGAGGAAAGCTCAATCCATGATTTGTTGGTCTATTTGAGATTATTGACCGAGTAGGAAATGTGGCCTATAGACTCACATTACCTCCAAGCATGTCTCGTGCTCATAATGTTTTTCACATATCTATGCTTCGTAAATATGTGAAAGACACAAACCATATTATTGAGTTAGAACCAGACGAGATAGTCGAAGATTTAACATATAAGGAGGTACCTATCAAGATCTTGGATAAGAATGAGCATGTCCTACGCATAAAGGTTATACCACAAGTCAAAGTTTTGTGGAGGAACCATACTATTAAAGAAATGACCTGGGAGTTAGAATCGGAAATGAAAGCGAGGTATCCTCACCTTTTTGAAACACCAGGTACGTACGTCAATTTCGAGGACAAAATTTCATAAGGAGGCGAGGTTGTAAAACCCCAACTTTTTATAAATAAAATTGAATTTTCTCTATTCATTATTTGAAAATAGTAAGGGATTGATTTGATTAATGTGGTTAGTTATGGGTAAAATGTGCAAGTATTTTAAATAAGCAAGTGATTATAAAATATTCATTGTTGTCGGGGAATATTCGTTTGGTCGTGGAATATTCTTGCTGTCGGAAAATATTCGTACGATGGCGCAGCCATATGTGAGCCCCATAACGAAAAACTGTCGGATGAAGAAAATGACAAGTTTGAGTTTTTTTTTATAAATAACGGCGTAGTTGTTACCGTTAACACTGTTAGAATACCTGGTGGTTAAAGTACAGTAATATGCGTGGTTGCACAGTAGCACACAGTATTGCACAGTATTTTTGGATTATTGATTCTTACGTAAGAAGGCACTACTCAATAATTGTTATAGTAATTACTGTTTAATATTTTATATTATTGATTCAATAATTACTACGTTGATATTTTATATTATTGTTGTTTCAATAATTGTCACTGCACAATATTTCTCATTATCAGATCAATAATTCATATTATTTGAATAATATTATTAGATATGATTATTGGCAATGTCTAAAGAAGTTTTATCTAGAAAAGGGATTTGGTCACTTAATTGCGCGCCAGTAAGGAGAAATTATTATCGAAAAGCCCCCTGTTTCCTGGGAACTATTTGGTTGTCATTATTGTGATTCTGTAATATTATTTGTGAATAATTAATTATTAATTTATATGATAAGAAAATATTTATTTTATGTGGATATAAATGAAGGAATTAATGCTAAGGTATTTTATCAGTATTTTATAAGAATGGAGGTATTAAAAATCATCCGTATATAGATTTCGATCATTTTCTATTTGGAATTTGGAAAACCATTCTTCTACAAAGTTGTAGAGAATTAAATTTTATATAGAATAGACATAAGGTTCATATTTTTTTTATAAAAGGTCTATTTATTATGAATTATTGAAGTTTCGAAAATAAATATTTTTATTAAAAATATGGGTGGGCCCACTTTTGTTTTTTATGAAAAATTGTTGAAATTTCAAAGTGTAGTGTGCGTGAATAGCAAAGCGTGAAAGCCACCGGTAGCAGGTTAGTCTACATTGGTGTTCTGATATTTTTTTATAAATAGGGTGCTTAGTTAGAAATGAATATCACACCAGAATCAGAAGTTTCTTTCTCTATATATTGCGCGTATTTTTATGAGTATTTAGATACTTTGAGAGTTGATAAGCAGTGCAAGTTTTCTTCAGTATTATATCCGATATTTCTGTCAGAAGTACTATTCTTTTGAAGTAAGGGAAGTTATTTTTTTCGTAAATGATGTTATTTCTTTTAATATCATTATACCGAAATATTAGTATGAATTTTATTATGAAATTTTTACCTTTTCATGTCGAGGATACTATTTACGTATACAGCACTATTCACGTATACGACACTATTCACGAATACGGTACTATTCACGAGTATTATTCACGAAGTATGATATTTCTTATGAAATTTTTACCTTTTTGAATTGGGATTACTATACACGTATACGACACTATTCACGAATACGATACTATTCATAGAAAAATTTGAAAAAAAATTCTTGGTCCAAGTTGTCTATTATGGTTACTATCTTTGATTGTATCCATGTTTTTATCTTCATTCTTCAATTTTGTTCCACAATTGATTATTATGGAGTATTTTTGAACTTGGATAAACTGAAATACGAATCCCTAATCTTTGTCCTTTTATCTCACTGGATTCGTTTTTTTTTAAATATTTTCATCATCCTTAGTCCTAAATGGTGATATAACTGAATATCTTTGGCCTGTAGTGCAAAGATGAATGATTACTTGATGAATATCTTTGGCCCGTAGTGCAAAGATGGACAGGTGTTGAGATGAACATGACCAACTGGTGATACAAATGAATATCTTTAGCCCATAGTGCGAAGATGAATATTTGATTCAGGATGTATATTGATTGATGTTACAGGGATAAAATATTGATGACAGACTTGTAAATCATAGAAGATAGTAGACTTCATTCTTTACTTAACTCTTCTAATGAATTGTTATTTTCGCTGCGAATATTGATCTAAAACTTGTTGTCCATTATATTTTATCTGATTTATTGAAGGCTAACGATAATTTTTTCTACATTATCTTATTCATAATATTTTTTACTGGCCTAGTTTAGTTCACCCTTTTCCTTTTTGTTCTATTTTTCTTCTTAGGAGGCGAGAATATAGCGAGAACTAGTCGGGGTGTGAAGTGATGTTTCAGGGCAGTTGTTTTAGCAGTCCTTACTATTTTGTAAAGTAGTGTATCAATAATTATAATGAGGACTTATTTGAGTTTGGATATTGTCTAGAAGACAATATTTGTATTTAAACTCACAGCATATGTGTTGTCGTATTTTGCACGACAAATGTAATAATGAAGTTGTAGTTATTTTCTGTACCATGTATTTGTCGAATCAGAATGGGTTGTGTGGACCTATTTTGGGGGAGTCACAAGTAATCTCCATTACCTTAACCTGTCATATAACAAGCAATCTGGTGAAATTCCACTGGATTTCGCCAATGAACTTCCTACCAATGTCACCTTAGATCTATCGATCAACAATCTTACCGGTGAAATTCCAGAATCAAGTGTTTTCTATAATCAAGATAGTAAAGCATTTTCTAGGAATTCTGATTTATGCAGTAAACCCCTGAAAATTCTCTATCCAATTCCTTCAACCAGGTCAACTATGCCTAATGCAACCTCACCCACTTCTATTCCCGCAATTGCAGCAATTCCCAAAACCATACCTTCCCAAAATGGGTCTCAACTGAAACCCAAAAAAGGGCTGAAAGTAAGCATAATTGTGGGAATAGTAGTGGGCGACGTCACAGGAATTGGACTTCTAGCACTGGTTTTCATATACGTTTACAAGTTAAAGAAGAAAAAGAGCAAAAAAAGAAGCAGAAGCAGCCAGAGAATACGACTGGGCTTTGTCGTCGTCTTCTGATGAAAACAAATGGTTAAGATCATGGGCATGTTTATTAAAGCAAAGTTTTTTTTTCTGTGTCCGCTTGTTGAACTAGCGGATGACGTAATTGCATTTTAAATCCCAGCCCTTAATTTATGTAATGTATGGTGGAGATGTTATTTGCCCATTTTTCATCCATAGCAAATACATGCTATGGATAATTCCCTATATATATATGTTCCCAATCTCATCTCTTAAACTTTCGCCCAACTTCTTTCTTCCAATCCTGATTGCTGTAAATAAACGTGTAATTAAAGAAGAGGATGAAGGAATGACAGAATACGTTCATGGCTTCTCCAATTTTAGTGTGGGTATTCATAGCTTCTTGCCCATGTTATTTTTCTTCTTCTTCTTCACTTCACTCTTCTTCTTCTTCAATCTTCTTCAATTTTCAAACTTCAGTGTGAGTATTGTATATTCATAGGAAATCAGATGTGGGGAGGCAGCAAGGGTTGAGGAAGGAATGAGAAGTTAAGGACCTAGGGTTTTATTTGGATTAATGTTCTCAAAATGGGCTTATTTTTTGGGGATTTGAGATGGATATTTTAAATGACATGATCTATAGATTTTTTTAAAAAAATTGATAGCAACGGTTATGTCTCTTTGGTCTCAAGATGGGTTTATATTTTGGGTTGGATATTTTAATTTGCAAGTTTTAAAAAAATTTGGTATTATCGGTATGAGTTCTTTACACTACTATACAACAATTAGAAAGTAATTACAAGATTAGTTCATCCACAAAATAATTACAAAAAAATGCAATACAAGAACCAAGTCAGATCATTCAGTTTTACAGAAATAAGGAAACGCTGAAATCAAGGAGAAGTTACTGCCATCTGCGACAGTTACCAATTCTTTGCAAAGGTTCTACGATCGGGCAACCCAAACAAATTGATCATCCAAATTGAATAGAGACTGACAATTCAGCCACAAAATCGATTAGTTTATTCAAAATCACGAAAAAGAAGAAGTCGGAGTAGTCGAATCCCGCAAAGAGGAAATCCAAAACCGGCATTCACGAAAAGATCGAAGGATTTGGAAACCGACATTTTACTGTAGAGACTGAATTTTTTTTAAGACTATTTGGTTACCCACAAAAATTAAAATGGTTACCTTTGTATGAAGGTTTGGCTGCCAACTGTACCATATTCAAAATAATTTTATTTTTAAAAGGTTATTTATAAGTAAACAGCAGCTACATAAATGGGAACTCTTACATGACATTTTGGATACCATCTACACCTTTTATTAAAAAAAAATTATTCAAACATGTGACTCCCCCAAAATAGGTCCATACAACCCATTCTGAGTCACCAAATACATGGTACAGAATTCAAATACAAACTTAATTTACACAATTATTAATTATCGTGTAGAATACGACAAAATATAAGTTGATCATTTTAACACGAATATTATCTCGTAGACAATATCCAAACTCAAATGGAGTCCTCATTATAATTATTATCACACTATTTTATAGAATAGTGAGGACTACTATAGCCACCATCTTGGGCCATCACTCCATTCTCCGACTAGTCCCATCTATATTCTCATTTCCTAAAGAGAACAATGAAAGAAAAGGGTGAGCTCAACTAGCCCAGTAAAGAATATTATGACTAAGATAATGTAGAATAAATTATCATTAGTATTCAACAGTATAAAAACTGATAAAAAACAATAGATAACAAGTTTAACTGCAGCTGAACAAGCAATACATTAGAAGAGTCAAGTAGAGTATGATGTCTACTATCTTCTATTATTTCAAAGTTCATCATCAATATTTTATCTCTGCAACAAAATTCAATAAATAATCCACATCACCGAATTATCCATGCACTACGGGCCAAGGATATTCGTTAGTATCACATCCACGAATTATCCATGCACTATGGGCCAAAGATATTCGTTATTATCACCAATGGTCATAATCATGCCAAACAACTGTCCATCAATGCACTACGGGCCAATGAGGACTTTTATCACATCATTTGTCTGTAACATTATAGGTCATGATTATACCAATATACAATTCCTGGTCATAATCATGCTAATCAATAGTTTATCTATGCACTACGGGTCAAAGATGACTTTCACCACAATATAAGCATGCGGATAATTACAATGATATAAGAAATCAATCAAGTGAGATCAATGATAAATATTAAAGATTTATAACTAAATTTATCCAGAATTTAAGAATGTCTAAATTGTCAACATGATAATTAATTGTGGAGTAAAATTCAAGAATGATATTCATGTAACAAAATTAATTTGGATAGAAAAGAAACTAATTTTATCGTGAATAGTACCCCGGGTGAATAATACCCGAGTGAATAGTATCCCGTGAATAGTACCGTATGTATGAATAATACTGTATGAATAGTACCGTATGTATAAATAGTACCCCGTGAATAGTACCCTAATATGAAAAGATTAAAATTTAATAAGAATATTCAGAAAAATATTTCAGTGAAACGATACTAGATAAAACGTAAATTTCAAGGATATTATACTAATTTAAAGGAGTATAAAAGCAATACTTATCAAAATAAGTGTAGATTTAGGAATATGAAACGAAATAATATTACTTATATACTATAGAGTATGGAAGAAAATAATATTTATTACGAATATTAAAAAATAATAATATCCCTTACCTTAAAAGGAGAGTAATCCTGACTGGTATAGCGGGGATATTCTTGAATAAAACTTGTACTATTTGCTACACTCAAAGTTTCCTTAAGCTCAAAAGAAATACGCTCAATATTATAGAAGAAGAATTCTCTGATTTTGGTGTGATTTTCATTTCTAAACAAAGCATCCTATTTATAGGAGAATGACATGATACTATTTAACAAAAAATATCACGAGCAAATAGTAAAACTTTCACGAGTGAATTCGATGGATTTTCTAATTTCTACTGTGTAACACTATGCAATAAAATATTCTAATAAAACGAAAACTTTATATAAAATATAATATATTCTATTTATAATCTAATAAAATAAATAACTTTACATATAATATAAAAAGTATTCCGTTTTATATAAATAAAATTTATGTTTTATTACTATTATATTAATAATAAAATAAAAATTAAGATAACTTTCTACCGGCGATTTTGAAAAATGAGTAAATGGGAGTCTATCTAATAAGCCAAACTTGCAACAAATACTTCATGAAAAACCTTCTATTTATCACAAATCACTTGTCTTTAATAAACATATTTTTAATCTTTCAACAATTGTTTATCATTAATATCTCACAATATTAACAACCAGATCATTCTCAAGAAAGAGGGGGCTTACCGATAAGGACTTCTCCTTATTGGCGCGTAATTAGATGACATAACCCCTTTCCTCAACAGAACTTTCTAGACATTGTCAATAATGCAAATAATAATATGAATAACTTTGTCGTCTTAATTATTGATTTAATAATATAAAATATTATGCATATAATACCTTGTTTTCATTTCAGTTTCTAACTCCCAGGTCATTTCCTCAATATCGTGGTTTATTCACAAAACTTTGACTTGAGGTATAACCTTTGAGCGTAGAATATGTTCCTTCTTATCCAAGATTTTAACAGGTACCTTCTCATACGTTAAATCTTCTGCTATCTCGTCTAGTTCTAATTCAATAATGTGGTTCAGGTCTTTCACATACTTACGTAATATAAATATGTGAACAATGTTATGAACACGAGACATACTTGGTGATAAGGTGAGTCTATAGGCCATAGTGAAAGTAGTATGCATACAAGCCAATCATGTTTGATGATAAAGCATATACTTTGTAACAATCTTATTCATTTATTAATAAAAGGTATTAATTTATTAAAGGCTATTAATTATCTAAATGATGTTGTTTTATAATATGTGATAAACCCATAGTTTTAAGTAATGCTTTTAGAATAATGATGATGATCATTCTAATGAGATCTAAATTCTTAAAAAACTTAAAACTAAAATTGTTCCCAATCGTTGGATTACTAAATTGGAGATTAGTGAATCCGGATAGATTAGAACATACGTTGCTTGCTCATTAGATGAGGATGATTGATCTCATGATCATTTGTGTGGAGACACTAAAGCAAGTATGTAGGTGCTTATTAGAGAATAAGTTCACTGAACGTGGCTCGCTAAGGAATACCTAATGGAGTTTTACTTGTCTATCAATAGAAATTCCTGTAGTGATAATAGTACAAGTGATCCTTGGACTTGAGATCATCATAGTATCTTGTGTATGATGAGTTATACTTTGACTTATTCCTTAAGACCCTTAGGGTATATCAAAGGGTATGCTTGGGTATAATAAGTTGTACATGGAGATAATGTATGACCAATAAAGAATCTACCACTTCTAGTAAAAGAAGAGAAATGTCCTATGTGATTCGATAAATGACAACCCAGTAGTCCTTGGCCAAGACAGAATGAAATTAGAAAGGAGTTTCTAATTTGCATTATTTGGGGTTGTGCATTTAAGAGTCGAAATACATATAATTAAATAAAATAAGACTTGACAGTAATTTCATGTTTTATATTTAATTGGGACATTGTATGGTGGAAGGATTAAATTGTACGGTAACTATTTACTCAAAGGTTCTTTTATGATTAATGTTGAAATTTATATTATCTGAAAAGTCGTTGATCGCTAGGGAGGCTTATCCCTATTGTAGAATAAATATTATTTATTTAAATAAATTAATAGTTTAATTTATTTATTTAAATAAGATTAGAATCGTTCTAATTGATTTATTCACAACCGGTTTAATATGGAGAACCTAAAGAGTCACACCATAAAAGGAAGAATAATTATTTAAGAAGTTAATGACATAATCGTAATAATATGTTAAGTATATTTAATTTAATCTATGGTGATAGAATAAATTAAATAGCTTAATATTTATTATTTAATATTTTAAAAATATTAAATATAAATTAATAAGAGGAGTCTTATTAATATTATTATAATTATTATTATTTTAATTTCTAAAAGAGTTTAGGAATTAATTTAATATATGTACTCTCATTTATTCCTAATAGGATTAGGAGGAAAAATTAGTTAAAGGAGTTTAATTAATTATCCCTAATAAGATTAGGGAGCCCATTTAATTAAAAGCGTTTAATTAAATAAATAATACCTTATTTTAATAGGGTTACTTGATATCTTTATAAGAGGAGTCTTATATCAGATATCAAATATACGTTATTCCAATTGTTGGAGAGTACGCTCTTTTTCTATAGAGATAGAAAAAAACTAGGATTTTGCCAAACACCCATCTTCTTGGATCTTTCTTTTTTCTTGGTGGATCACCTCTAGAGGCCAAACACTTGGGTGGCTAACGTTGATCAAAGGAAGGAACCAAACCCGGTGGATTCAAGTTAGACGCGAAAAGGATTGGAGGTGAACTTGTACCTGAGGAAGCTCGAATCTTCAAGGGTATGATTCTTATTCTTTATATTTTCGTTTAATTAATAATTGTGCATAAATGATGATCCGGGTATATGGTTTGTAAAATTTTAAAACTCTGATTTTCCACGTTTTTGCTTATTTTGTGCAATTTGATTGCGTTCATGAATATTACAAACCTAACACATAGTTCCTACTTGGTCGATGATTTCAAATGGACCAATGAATCGAGGGTTGAGCTTTACTCTCTTTCCAAATCTCGTAATTCCTTTCCATGGAGCAACACGTAATAATACACGATCTCTAAGATTGAATTCCACGTCTCTTCGATGAAGATCAACATAACTTTTTTTTCGATCTTGTGAGGTTTGCATACGTTGCTGGATCATTTGAATCATTTCCGTTGTCATGTGTATCAATTCTGGTCCTAACAACGTTTCTTCGCCCACCTCATTCCAGCATACTGGAGAACAACACTTTCGTCCATACAACACCTCGAATAGAGCCATGCCTATACTTGCGTGATAACTATTATTGTAGGAGAATTCCACTAATGACAAGAACTTGTCCCAACTTTCTTTGAAGTCTAGGACACAGAGTCTTAATAGATCTTCAAGAGTTTGAATAGTCCTCTCTGACTGCCCGTTCGTCTGAGGATGATATGCATAACTGAATCGTAAATCCGTGCTCATAGCTTTCTACAAACTGACCCAAAATCATGAAGTGAATCTTGGGTCTCGATCAAAAACTATGGATATTGACATACCATGCAGTCTTACAATCTCATTTATGTATATACGAGCAAGACGTTCAAGTGAATAAGTTTCTCGTATAGGTAAGAAATGAGCAAACTTGGTTAATCTATCGAGAATGACCCAAATTGCATCTATGCCTTGAAAAACCTTGGGAAGACTAGTAACGAAATCCATTTTAATGTGCTCCTACTTCCATTCTGGAATTTTAAGTGGTTGTAATGGAAGTTTTGGCACTTGATGCTCTGCCTTGACACATTGAGAAGTTAAACACCTTGAGATAAACTCCTCAATCTCTCTCTTCATATTGCTCCACCAAAATGTATGTCGAAGATCACAATACATTTTGGTACTTCCAGGATGGATTACAAACGGTGTGCTTTGTGCCTCTAACATTATTTTATACTTCAAATCAGAGTTTTTAGGAACACAAAGTCTGGAATTGACTTGAAGTATTCCTTTTTCATCGATTATTGCTTTTGGAATATCACCTTCTTGCACTTTCTTCTTCATACGCATCAGCTCCGGATCTGTAGCTTAAGCAACTTTAAATTTATCGATTAAAGTCAGTTCTACTCGTATATTTGACATCATCACGTGGGTCCCTAAAGCCTTTAACTCTATCTCCATCCTTTGTAAGTCATACAAAATGAGCCTTTGCGTAGACAATATCGCACTTGTACCCGTATATGATCTTCTAGTCAACGCGTTAGCTACCACGTTCGTTTTTCCAGGATGGCATTGAATGGTATGATCGTAATTTTTCAACAGCTCAAGCCATTGTCATTGTTGCATGTTGAGTTCCTTTTGGGTGAAGAAATATTTGAGACTTTTTGATCCGTATAGATCTCCACTTTCCCCCCATACAGGTAATGTCTCTAGATCTTTAGTGCAAAAACGACAGCTAATAACTTTAGATCATGAGTAGGATAATTTCTCTCATATTCTTTGAGTTATCGCGAGGCATAGGCTATGACTTTCCCATGTTGCATGAGAAAACATCCAAAACCTCTGCCTGAAGCATCGCTGTAGATTATAAATCCCTCCGAACCTGATGGTATTGTCAGAACAGGTGATGAAATGAGTCTCCTTTTGAGTTCTTGAAAACTCTTCTCATATTTCTCACTCCAATCGAATTTTATATCTTTTCGAGTCAGCTGAGTTAACGGAGTGGCGATTCGGGAAAATCCTTCCAAGAATCTCCGATAATAACCAACTAAGCCCAAAAAGCTACGTACTTCGGTTACTGACTTGGGTTGCTCCCAACTTTGTATTGCTTCAATCTTTGCCGGATCAACTGATATTCCGTGATTCGATATCACGTGCCCAATGAATACTACTTCCTTACGCCAGAACTCGTATTTCTTCAACTTGGCATATAGCTTGTTTTCACGAAGCTTTTGGAGTATCAGCCTCAAGTGTTGCTCATGATCTTCACGGCTTTTGGAGTATATGAGGATGTCATCAATAAAGACAACCAAAAAATGATCCAAATATTCTTTGAATACTTAGTTCATCATATCCATGAAGGCAGCAGGAGCATTAGTCAATCCAAAAGACATGACTAGGAGTTCATAATGTCCGTACCGAGTTTTGAAAGCAGTCTTTGGAATGTCATCAGTTTTAATCTTTAACTGATGATATCCGAAACAAAGATCGATCTTTGAAAAGAATTTAGCACCTTGCAACTGGTCAAACATGTTATCAATGCGAGGTAACAGGTACCTATTTTTGATAGTGACATGATTCAACTCCCGATAATCAATACAAAGTCGCATACTCCCATTTTTCTTCTTTACGAATAGAACTGGAGCACCCCAAGGAGATGTACTAGGACGAATGAAACCGATGTCTAACAATTCTTGCAGTTGGGTTTTTAACTCCTGAAGTTCAATAGGAGCCATTCAATATGGGGTTTTGGAAATGGGTTTTTTACCCGGTTCAAGGTCAATACAAAACTCGATTTCATGCCATGGGGGTAGGCAAGGAAGTTCTTTAGGGAATACGTCAGGAAATTTATTAATAATAGAAATATCATTCAAATCTGACGTATTTTTGTTTAAATCCGTGACATGAGCTAAACTAGCTTGATATCCGTTTTTTAATAAACGAATGACTTTATGGCTGGAGATGACAGTGATTGACTTTAGTGGTTTGGTTGTTTGAATTCGCATAATAGGTTGGTTAGGAATATGAAAGCTAACAACCTTACGAAAATAATTAATTTTTACTTGATGAGTAGTTAACCAATCAATCCCTAAAATCACATTAAATGTAAGTATTTTCAAAGAGATGAGATCAATAGGTAATGTGAAAGTGATGATTTGAATCAAACAAGATTTATAAATAGTGGATGTGATGAAGGTTTCTTCCAATGGAGTTTCAACAGATAAGTCAAAGTCTAATTTCTCTGGAGTCAAATTTAAACATTGAGCGTAAGTATGTGAAATAAAAGAATGGGTAGAACCAGTATCTAATAAGGTATAGACTTCGCAAGAGTTTATGATTAGCTTACCCGTGATAACTTCGTTCGGGTTTCTCACTTTTTGGGAGGTCACGACAAACGCTCTCCCTTGAACTACCAACTTTGACTTGTCTGGGACAGCCTTTGGTGTCACCATCCCAACTGAACTTGACTTCACTACACGATAAAATTGAGCTAGGTGACCTTCTCTTCCGTAATTGATACACGCTTTGGGTTGTTGTGTACAGTTTAGACTGATGTGTCCCTCCTCTCCGCATCTGTAGCATACGACCGGTGGTTGTTCTCCTTCCTTAAAAACGGGTGCTGGTGCTACTGTCTTTCCATCATTATTGGACCTTCTCTTTTTAAAATTTCCACTTGACTCATTTCTTCTATTATCTTGGCCAGGATTACCACCGAAGTGGTTACCATTTCTAGCATGATAATTTCCCCCACGTTTGCTATCACCGCTTCGATGACTGTTGTGACGCCCCCCAAAACAGGTATACATCACCCATCTTGAGTCGCCAGATACATGGTACATAAATTCAAATACAACTTAATTATACAACAGTCGTGTAAAATACGACAAAACATAGCTGAGAGTTTAAACAAGAATATTGTCATCTAGACAATATCCACACTCAATGGTGTCCTCATTACAATTATTATCACATTATTCCATAGAATAGTGAGGACTACTAAAGCCATTTATCCTGTACCATCACTCCATTCTCCGACTCGTCCCAACTATATTTTCATTTCCTGAAGAGAACAATAAATGAAAGGGTGAGCTCAACTAGCCCAATAAGAAATATTATGACTAAGATAATGCAGAATAAATTATCATTAGCCTTCAACAATGTTAAACTGATAGAATATAATAGACAACAAGTTTAACTGCAGCGGAACAAGCAATCCATTAGAAGAGTCAAGTAGAGCATAAAATCTACTATCTTCTATGATTTAGAAAGTTTTTCATCAACTTTATCGCTGAGACTTAGCTTAACAAATAAAATCGTATCATCCCTGCATCATGACCAAGGATATTCATGTAATCATCAATGGTCATGATTATACCGAATAATCCCTGGTCATAATCATGCCAACAATTGTCCATCAATGAACTATAGGCCAATGAAGACTTTCACCACATCATTCGTCACATTACGGTCATGATTATACCGAATAATCCCTGGTCATAATCATACCAAGTCCATCTATGCACGTAAGCCAAAGATGACTTTCATCACAATATAAGCATGAGGATGTTGACCATGACATAACAATTCAATAAAACAAGTTCAAGGATAAATTTTAAAGATTTATAATTTAATTTATCTAGAATTCAATAACGTTCAAATTGTCAACATGATACTGCTTTGTGGAGTAAAATTCAAGAATAATATTCATGTATCAAAAATAATTTGAACAGAATAGAAATATATTTTTTGGGTGAATAGTATCCCGTGAATAGTACTTCGGGAATAGTATCCCGTGAATAGTACACCGATATGAAAAGTACCCCAAATACCCGAGTGAATGATACTAGAGTGAATAGTAATCGGGTGAATAGTAACTCGTAAAAGAAAAATACCAAAGTAAATGATATTCCATGACGAGTACAAAAAAAATGATATCTCATACGAGTATAATAGAATATACGAAACTGCAAATGGATTTTCATCCGCTATATGGTAATCCACGTAGACAGATCATTTTCAATAGAATAATAAAGAATGGAATAATAAAAGAATTCACCAGGCATGCGATAGACTGCACAGACAGGTTATTTCCAACCGAATAATAAAGAATAGAATAACAGAAGAATTCACCAGGCATGCGATAGACCGCACAGACAGGTTATTCCCAACAGAATAATAAAGAATGGAATAACAGAAGAATTCACCAAGCATGCGATAGACCGCACAGACAAGTTATTCCTAACAGAATAATAAAGAATGGAATCAAGTCATGCGTAGACTGCACAAATAGGTTATTCTAACAGAATAATGAATAATAGAACCAGGTCATGCGTAATACGCACATACATGATATTGCAATAGAATAATAAAGAATGGAATAACAGAAGAATTTCACCATGTATGCGGTACTTCGCATAGACAGGTTATTCCAACATAATAATAAAGAATGAAATAACAGAAGCTCTCATCATGAATACAAAAGAAATAATACCCCTTACCTCAAAAGAAGACTAGATACTGGAATAATGAGGTTGCAGACTTCTCTTCTTCTTTCTCTCTATAATAATTGCTCTATTACTTTAGTGAATTGGTGAGAAATGAAGGAAGAATGAGCTTCTATTTATAGAAAAATATAGTTTCAATAATTGCACGTTTTGGGGCTCAAAATATTACAGTATAATACCTTTCTCTTTTTCTTTATTTTTAATTTAGTCCTGCAAGTATTATCAAACTTGCACCACCTCCCCTAATAGTAAAAGAATGTGAATCAATAGTACACACATGTAAATAAATAGTTATAAGCATGTGAAATAATAACAATTAATTGCTCATTTATTCGATGAATTACCCGATTGGTCAATATAACCTCCAGACATTAATTATTATCGAAATAAATGTCGATTTCTACTAACACTAATAAGTTCCACACAATAGAACTATCAATTTTATCTTTAATCAACACGAACTTATTCATCATTAATATTATAACTCACAATATTTAACAACCAGGTCGTTCCCAAGAAAGTGGAGCTTTTCGATAAGGATTTCTCCCTATTGGCACGCAATTAGATTATTTAACCTCTCCTTGAAAGAACTTCTAGACATTGTCGATATTGTAAATAATAATATGAATAACTTTGTCGTCTGAATTATTGATTTAATAATATAACATAATATGCAGATGATACTGTGACAATAATTGAATCAATAATATGAGAGATATGATACAGCAATTACTATAACAATAATTGAGTATAACTAAGTGACTTATCACGTAAGCATTAATAATCAATACCGTGTGCTACTATGCAACCACGCGTATTACTGTACTTTTACTACCGGGTAGTTCGACAGTTTTAACGGTAACACTTTCGCCGTTATTTTTATAAAAAGATAATTCTGTCGTTTTTTAACTACGACAATACTTCCGTTGTGGGGTCCACCAATGATTGTGCCGTCGTACGAATATTTCTTGTTAAAACGAATATTTCCCGACCAATCGAATATTATATAACCACTTGCTTACTTTTACAAAATTTATAAATATTACCCACAATTATAACATCAAATCCACACCATAATATTAAAAAATATTTCAAGAAATTTAAATCTTTATTCAAAAAATTTGGGGTCTCACAACTGTTGCCACTGGTATAACCATTATCGTTTTTTTGGTTGCTATCTTTTGGTTGGGCTGACTCATTATCGCACTCCAATAACTGAGCCCTATTCATAACATCTGAATATAAATAAACTTTATGAGAAATGAGGTATTGACGAATTTTTGGCTTCAAACCTCACAGAACATTCGCGTCATACGCTCCTCATTATCTACCAAATGGGATGCAAATCGGGATAACTCCGCAAACTTTGCCTTGTATTGCGATACGATCATATTGTTTTGTTCCAGCTTGATAAATTCTACCTCCTTTATGTGACGAATACTCTTTGAAAAGTACTTGTCGTTGAATAATTTTTAGAACTTCTGCCAAGACATCTTCAGTGCCGAAAGATGAGTACGTTTTACAGATTTTCACCAGTAATCTGCTTCTCTACGCAACATGAAGGTGACAAAGGGAACCTTTAGCTCCTCGGAGCATCCCAATATATTAAATATCTTGGTGATCTGCTTAATTCACGTCTTTGCCTTAAGTGGCTCTAGCTTTCTCAAAAACTCCGGTGGTCCCAGCTCCTTAAATTGCTTAGCAGTGACCAGCTGTGAGTTGCCATTGATTCCACCTGTATTTTGAACAGGAATCTCTCTCGTTTGGTGTTACATGAATTGTAGAAAGCTTCTGAACATCCCATCGTTCATCATTTGGTAGGTGTTGTTGTTTATTTGAGTATTATTGCCTTCCTGATGCACATTATCCTGGTTATTGATTGACTGTGAATTAATGGTCTCATGTGCTCCATTGATTATCTCAAAATTTTCGGATGCCAGTTTCAAACATTGCCACAAAATAAGGGTTAATTGATATACCATATATTATCCCTATATTCTGACCGACCAATTAAATAACAAATAAGCTTAGGTAGGATACACTAGCGAAGGATTTATTCGTCTCTCCCCTCCTAGTTCTAGCCTCAGATATCTGTCAGAGATCATAACCCTAAGCTTTGATACCAACTGTGATGCCCCGAAATAGGTCCATACAACCCATTCTGAGTCGCCAAATACATGGTACATAATTCAAATACAAACTTAATTTACACAATTATTAATTGTCGTGCAGAATACGACCAAACATAAGCTGAGAGTTTTAGAACGAATATTATCTCGTAGACAATATCCAAACTCAAATGGACTCCTAATTATAATTATTATCACACTATTTTATAGAATAATGAGGACTACTATAGCCACCATCTTGGACCATAACTCCATTCCCCGACTAGTCCTAGCTATATTCTCATTTCTTGAAGAAAACAATGAAAGAAGAGGGTGAGCTCAACTAGCCCAATAAAAAATATTATGACAAAGATAATGTAAAATAAATTATCCTTAGTCTTCAACAGTATAAAACTGATAAAATACAATAGACAATAAGTTTAACTGCAGTAGAACAAACAATCCATTAGAAGAGTTAAGTAGAGCATGATGTCTACTATCTTCTATGATTTAAAAGTTTATCATCAATATTTTATCTCTGTAAAATATTTCAATAAATAATCCACATCACTGAATTATCCATCCATTACGGGCCAAGGATATTTGTTAGTATCACATCCACGAATTATCCATGCCCTACGGGCCAAGGATATTCATTATTATCACCAGTGGTCATGGTCATGCCAAATAACTGTCCATTAATGCACTACGGGTCAATGAGGACTTTCACCACATTATTTATCAGTAACATTACAGGTCATGATTATACTAATATATAATTTTTGGTTATAATCATACCAATCAATAGTTTTTCTATGCACTATGGGCCAAAGATGACTTTCACCACAATATAAGCATGAGGATGATGACAATGATATAAGAAATCAATCAAGTGAGTTCAAGGATAAATATTAAAGATTTATAACTAAATTTATCCAGAGTTTAAGAATGTCCAAATTGTCAACATGATAATTAATTATGGAGTAAAATTCAAGAATGATATTCATGTATCAAAAATAATTTGGATAGAAAAAAAACCAATTTTGTCGTGAATAGTACCCCGGGTGAATAGTACCATGTGAATAATACTTTGTAAATAGTACTCCGTGAATAGTACCGTATGTATGAATAGTACTGTATATATTAATAGTACCCCGACATAAAAAGATTAAAATTTAACAAGAATGTTCAGAAAAATATTTCAGTAAAACGATACTAGATAAATCACAAATTTCAAGGATATTCTACTAATTTCAAGGAGTACAAAAACAATACTTATCAAAATAAGTGTAGATTTAGGAATATGAAAACGAAATAATATTACTATAGAGTATGGAAGAAAATAATATTTCTTACGAATATTGAAAGAAAATATTACCTCTTATCTTAAAAGGAGAGTAATTCTGACTGGTATAGCGAGGATATTCTTGAAAAAAACTTGTACTATTTGCTACACTCAAAGTTTCCTTAAACTCAAAAGAAATACGTTCAATATTATAGAAGAAGAATTCTCTGATTCTGGTGTGATTTTCATTTCTAAACTAAGCATCCTATTTATAGGAGAATGGTAGAATACTATTTAAGAAAAAATATCACGGGCAAACAATAAACTTTCACGGGCGAATTTGACGAATTTTCTGATTTCTACTGTGCAACACTATGCAATAAAATATTCTAATAAAATAAAAACTTTATTTAAAATATAATATATTCTATTTATAATCTAATAAAACGAATAACTTTATATATAATATAAAAAGTATTCTGTTTTATATAAAAAAAATTCTATTTTATTACTATTATAATAATAATAAAACAAAAATAGAGATAACGTTTTACTGGCGATTTTGAAAAATGAGTAAGTGAGTGTCCATGTAATAAGCCAAACTTACAACAAATACTTCGTGAAAACCCCCTCTATTTATCACAAATCACTTGTCTTCAATAAACACATTTTTAATCTTTCAACAATTATTCATCATTAATATTATGACTCACAATATTAACAACCAGATCATTCTCAGGAAAGAGGGGGCATTCCGATAAGGACTTCTCCTTATTAGCGCATAATTAGATGACCTAATCCCTTTTCTCGACAGAATTTTCTAGACATTGTCAATAATGCAAATAATAATACGAATAACTTTGTCGTCTCAATTATTGATTTAATAATATAAATTATTGTGCAGATGATACTGTGACAATAATTGAATCAATAATATAAGATAGTATGCAGCAACTACTGTGACAATTATTAAATGAACTGAGTGACTTCTCACGTAAGAATCAATAATAAGAGACACTGTATAATACTATGTGCTACTGTGCAACCACGAGTATTATTGTACTTTTATCACCGGGTATTTCAACAGTTAACGGTAAAAATTTTACCGCTATTGTAAGACCCTGAATTTTATGAAATGAAAGTATTCAATTTTCTTATAATTTTTAATCTATTTAGTAAATGGTTAAATTGATAAAAGGTTAAAGTTAAGAGTGATATGTGAAAATTTTACAAAGTAAGCAAGTTGTCACAAAATATTCGTTTGGTCGGGGAATATTCTTTTTGTCGGAGAATATCTGTACGACGACACACTCATTGGTGGACCCCACAACGAAATTATTGTGGAATATAGAAAGCGACATAAATAACCATTTTTTATAAAAATAATGGCAAAACTTTTACCGTTAACTGTTAAAATACCCAGTGATAAAAGTACAGTAATATGTGTGGTTGCATAGTAGCACACGATATAGTACAGTATCTTTAATTATTGATGCTTACGTGAGAAGTCATTCAATTTTACTCAATTATTGCATCAGTAGTTGTTGCATAATCTCACATTATTGATTCAATTATTGTCACAGTATCATCTGCACGATATTTTATATTATTAAATCAATAATTGAGACGACAAAGTTATTCATATTATTATTTATATTATTAATAATGTCTAGAAAGTTCTGTCGAGGAAAGGGATTTGGTCACCTAATTGCTCCCCAATAAAGAGAAGTCCTTATCGGAAAGCCCCCCTCTTTTTTAGGAATGATATGGTTGTTAATATTACGAGTTATAATATTAATGATGAATAAATGTTATTAAAAATGTGTTTAGTGAAGCCAAGTAAATGGAGATAAATAGAGGAGTTTTTTTTAATGAAGTATTTGTTATAAATTTGACTTATTTCATAGACCCCCACTTACTCATTTTTCAAAACTGTCGGTAGAAATTTATCTCAGTTTTGTTTATATATATATATATATATATATATATATATATATATATATATATATATATATATATATATACAAGTTATCTCAGAAGCAGACTGTTCGTAAACGAACAGTCCTAGCTGGCTCTTTTAAATTGAATAAGTGGGCCCAACTTATATACTATCTCACTTTCTCACCCAAACAAAATATTACTAAAAGACAAAACTTAAAGCATCCTAACAAGCTTGAAGTCCCGAATGAGTTAACCAAACAAAATGTTAAAAAACCCAAAAAATTATGAAGTAAGTGGAACCATAAAACTTATCAGAGGCATGCCTTCTTCCCTCTTCGTACCACTTATTCTCTTCTCCTTTTGCATACCAGCGAAAAACAATCTTGAAGAGTCATTCCGTCCATCCCTCTCAAGTTCGACGTCCTCTTAATTCCGTGGATCTCGATTTCAAGTAATACTTTTTTTCTCTTTTCAGATTTGGGTTTAAATGAAAAAAAGAAAAAGAGGAATCTAAGTTTAAACCTAGATCTAAATAACTAAATCAGTGTATATAAATTTTGCCAATGTATATAAAGAACTTAATTTCTCTAAAAATTACAAAGAAAAAAGTCCTAATTTTGGATTAATTGTTCTGTTTTTTTTCCTCTTCTTTACAAAACAGAAAAATTAATATTATTCATATTGGGTGCAATTAATGTGACTACATTAAGCCAATTAATATTTGTTGAGTATAAAATTTTTATTTGCATCAGAAAAACCTTCTTCTTCTGAAAAAATAAATAAATAAATTTTGGGAGTTATTTACAGATTGTTTTGTTTGCATAATTTTTTATATTTACAGATTGTTGAAGTTCAATGACTAAACTTTTAGAAAGCTACGATTGCATCTTCTACATAATTTTGCATATTTACAGATTGTTGCATAATTTTTGCATATAACCTTCCTATTTTTGCATAATTTTGTATATTTACAAATAAAGTTTGTCTTCTTCTTTTTTGCATAATTTTGTATATTTACAGATTGTTGAAATGGACACTGTTGACTTAGAGTTTGGGAGTTGTGACAATATTGATTTGAATGTAGGAGAGAGTGGTGATGATATAGAGTTTCAAGTAGAGAATGAGTTAGAAGAGTCAATGTCCATTTATAATCCTCAAGTAAGACTTGAGCTAAAGCCCAAAATAGGACAGCAATTTGAAACATTAGAGGATGCCAAAAAATTTTACAATGCATATGCAAAAGAGGCCGGATTTAGTATTCGAATTTGGACCCAAAGGAATAAAGGGGGAGGGAGTGAAGAAATCATAAGGAAGAAATATGTTTGTTTTAAGAAAGGACGGGGTTCAATAGTAGCAAATACTGATACACAAAGGCGTCGGGGGAATGTGAAAGAGAATTGCAAAGCTAAAATTGCTTTTTTAAAATCAAAATCTGGATTTTTTGTTGTGAGTGTATTTATTGAAAGGCATAGTCACGCATTGTCCACCCCAAGAAAAGTCCATCTTTTAAGATCTCACCGCAATGTTTCTAATGCCCAAAAATGCTTAACACAACAACTTGGAATGGTAAATATACCACTGCATCAACAATATAATTTTTTGGGAGTTCAAGTAGGGGGGTTAGAAAACATAGGATGTACGCAAAAAGATTTATATAATTATGAGAGGGATAAACGGAATGAGATGAAGGGGCATGATGGTGGTATGTTGGTTGAATATTTTAAATTAGAACAGATCAAGAATTCTTCTTTCATCTTTCAAATTGAGTCGGATGACGAAAATCGTATTATTTGTTGTTTTTGGGCCGAAGGAAATTTTAGACGGGCTTATAACTTTTATGATGATGTGGTTATATTCGATACTATATACAATACCAACCGGTATGGAATGATTTTTGCACCATTGTTGGGGGTTAATAATCATGGGCAGACCATTGTCTTTGCTTGTGCTTTCTTATCTGATGAGACTGTAGATTCTTTTGTTTGGCTTTTCAATCAATTCCTAGAATTTATGCCAGGTGATGCTCCAAAGATGATTATCACTGATCAAGATCCAGCAATGACAAAAGCTATTTCTAAAACTCTTCCAAGTACTTATCATAGGTATTGTAGTTGGCACATTTTGACAAAATTTTCTGAGAAGTTAGATTCGGTAAAATATGCTCAATACTATAAGGAATTTTCAGATTGTATATGGAAATCAGAAAGTACAGAAGAGTTTGACTCTAGGTGGTTGGGTCTTGTTCTCATAAGTGGGTTGAATGAGAATAAATGGCTCAATTCAATGTTTAAAATTCGTTCAAGATGGGTGCCTGCATATGTTAATCATGTTTTCTCGGCCGGTATGTCAAGTAGCCAACGAGCTGAGGGCGCTCATGCATTCTTCAAGAGATATGTTAACAAAAGAAATTCATTGGTGGATTTTATGATTCAGTTTGGTAGGGGTCTTGCACACCAACGTCATGAAGAATTAAAGGCCGTTAATAAAGACATGAATGAAAAGCCTAAGGTGAAAATGGTCCACTCTTTTTTGTTACAAATGGTTGATATTTACACATGTGAATTATTTTATAATTTTCAAGATGAGTTGTGGGGGAGCTTCTTGAATTATAGATTCCAGCTTATTGGAAATTATGATAATCATTGTGTGTATAATATTAAAAAAATGATGATAAGTATAAAATGAGGGAGATTGTTTATGAAAAAGACTTGGATTATGCTTCATGTAGTTGTAAAAAATTTGAGAGCATTGGAATTCCTTGTAGGCATCTTTTAGCTTATTTGAACAAGTTTCATGATCTAGAGAAACTTCCAAATAAGTACATATTAAAGAGATGGACTCAATCTGCAAAATGTGGGAATGTTAGAGATAGTGCAGGAATGGAGATAAATGATGACAAATTATATCTCACGTTGCGGAGTCAATTGGTTCAAGAATCTTTGGAAGTTGTTGATAAGACACTTGTAACTGTGGAAGGAACTAAGATATTTAGGGATGCTTTGAGTAATGCACTTGAGAAAATGAATATACTGAATAATGGTGATAAAAGTGTAGGAGTTTCTGCTGAAAAAATTGGTCTTGATATACTTAGTTCAGTGAAATTGAGTTCAACATATGAACATATGCTTCAAGAACTGAGTCAAGTGCAGGTAAAGGGGTGCGAAAAAAGGCTCAAAGGAGGAAAAGAAAGAGCATTAGGGAGGCCAAAAAAATAGAAACCGAGAATGTGTCGTGGATGTGGAAAAATTGGACAAGCACATGATAAAAGAAATTGTCCAATGCTTCAACTCAGGTAACAAATCTTTTTATTTCTGTTTTATAATTTTAATTTGATTTTGGTAAAATTATGAATATTTTTTTATTTAATGTGATTTTATTGAATTTTTTGTAGGTCGTCAATATGCTCTGAAGATTCCAATTCAAATGCAAGTGAAGACGATGGCGAAAATTATTCATCTACTTGATTGACTACTATTTTTATTTTTTTGACTATGTAATGTCTATTGAAGTTATGTGCAGTTAACTAAAGTTGTTAATTCACTAGAATTATGTTTTATTGACCAAATGTAATGGCTATTGAAGTTATATTTAGTTAACCAAGGTTGTTAATTCACTGGAATTATGTTTTCTTGGTCAATGTAATTGAAATTCAATAGTCATTGGATTGATGTTTTAAATTTTTTGGCTACTACAATTGCTACTGAAGTTGTTATGATAATTGATAATTTGTAAAATTGATAATTCTCACTAAAATTGTGTTGAAATTGATAATTTGTAAATTATGTTGAAATTGATAATTACAGTTTTTATTTTTATTTTCAAGTTGGAACGATTATTTTTATTATTTTACTATTTGTTTTATTCTTATTCAAGTTGGAACGATTTATTATTATTATTTTAATTGTTTTTATTTATTTTTCCTGATATTTGGTTGTACAAGCGTATGTTTGGATGCTTTAAGCTTTTTTGGATGCTTTAAGTTTTGTCTTTTAGTGAATGTTTTGTTTGGGTGAGAAAGTGAGATAGTACATATGAGCCCACTTATTCAATTTAAACTGAGACTAATTGTGTATATATATATATATATATATATATATATATATATATATATATATATATATATATATATATATATATATTATAAGTTTTATTTTTTATATAAAATAGAATATATTATATTTTATTATATGCATAGTATTGTATAGCGTTTGTATAGTACTGCATAGTGCAACATAGTGTTGCATAGTAAAATCAAAAAATTTCACATGAATTCGCCGCTGCGCTCCCGTGAACTTCCCCTACTGTGCAGTCCGTGATTATTTCCTAAATAATATCATGTCATTCTCCTATAAATTATATGCTTAGTTTAGAAATAAAAATCACACTAGAATTAGAGAATTCTTCTTCTATAATATTGAGCATATTTTTTTTGAGTTAAGAAAACTTTGAGTGTAGCAAATAGTGCAAGTTTTTCTTCAAAAATATCTATGACAACCCGGAATTTTAGATTATCCAGAATTTAGGTTTAAAGAATTAGTTATTAATAAAATGAATTTTTATTAATACTATTATGTGCTATGTATTTATTAATCGTTCTAGAACCTATGATGATTATAAGTCGGGAGTATTCTGGCTACGAGCTAGATTGAACGAGTAAGAATTTTCAAGATGATAATGGAAATTTTCCGGGAAAAAAAATATTTTCGGGGAAAAAGACGAAATAGGCACTATTCATCAGTTTCTGTTCGAATATTTATTTTGAAATTCCTAGAATTTAATGATTACGTATAATTTTGAGACGTGATCGAATATTCAATAATATTTCAGTTATGGCAAAAACGAAGTTTTCGCCTGCGGACTCAAAACTTAAGGGTTAGGGAAAGTGAGTTCTGAGAATACTATGACCACGTATAATAATTAGGGTTATTATGCGTGAGAGATACGAGTATAATACTAGTTATTATATGAGTATAGTACGAAGATTAGTACGACGTATAATACGAATATCGTACGAACGATATGCGAAGAGAATACGAGAATACGAGAATGGAATGCGTAGAATACGATTAGTCTTAATGGATTTTGAGTTCATGGACTTTGTAGAATCCAATTGGACTTGGATTATATCAAGCCCAATGCTTTGTGATAATCAAGCCCAAGATAGGCCCAATAAGAATTAGGGTTAAGGCCCAAACCAAGAAAAGAAACTGCAGATCGAACCGATGGGTAAACGGATGGGTAAGAACCATTGGGGCAACCCATGGGCATGTGGGCCGGTCACTTGGCCACCAAGTAAGGGTGGAGGCCAATTTTACTTGGTGACTAAGTGTTGGAGGAGGTGGGAATAGTAAGGAGGTGGAATAGTAAGGAGGTTAAGGGGGCGAAATGACTAAACTACCCCTAACTTTGGTTTTCTATAAATAGGAAGCACATTTCATTGTTTTGGGATTTTGAAAATCCTAAGACACTTGAGAGAGAGAGAGAGAGAGTTCGGATGGGAGGAGGAGGAGGAGGAAAGGCTAACCCGTGTACAAACTTTGTCTGGCGGGAGAAGATTAAAGAAGAACAGTAATCCGAACCCTAGTCTCTTCTAATATTTTCTTTAAGTTTAATATGTTTAAAAACATAACTTAATGAAGATAAGAAGTAAATAAGGTTAGAGATGATTTCATATGGTTGAAATCATAAGAAAAATGAAGAAATAAGAATTAGAAGTTTAGTTTATAAATTTCTTAAGGTGGTATAAGATTCGTAATGAATTAGAACGATCCGAGTGGATTATATGAATAAGTAGGTGAAATAAGTAAGGAATGATGTTATATAACATCAAATTCCAATAAAAAGGGAAATCGTAATCCAAAATATCGATTAAAAATGAAGAACGAACGAAGAACGCGAAGAACACACGAAGAACATTGTTGATGGACAAATTTAAAACCATCGTAGGATAATTGTTGTTGATGGACAAGTTTAAAACCATCGTGTATAAGTTAGTTGCATATTCCTTGGTTAGGAATGGTAGAAACGTTCATGCAGAACGGATTAAAACGTATCTATAACGAAGTTATAACGAAATTTCGTAAAAGACGAACGAGAATTAGAAAGTTAGTAAATGGACCCGAACGTGTAGGGTTTTATAAGAAAGTAAGAGAATGTAGAAAACGTGAGTCGTGGACTCAAGAACGAACGAGTTCCGAGTTCGGATGACCGAATTACGGATGACCGAACAAAGAACGTTAAAAGCGTAAAAAATGAACGAAGGGTGAAGATCAAGCCAATAGAATGGTATATTAACGGATTCAGAATGAAGTTCTATCTAAGGGGTATTGAAATACGTAAGATAAGGAAGAGAATGGCTTTGGAACGATCTCGTTCCGAGTTATAACGAATAAGTTACGAAATTTCGAAGTAAGAAATTCAAGCTTGTAAAAGACTTAGGAAAAAATTTCTAGGGTTTAGGCTCGGCGCCGCAGCGCCGGCTGAGCTTCGAGAAATGGCACTGCAGTGCGAGCTCAGAGCCTCAGGTACTGTTAGTTGGCGCCCCAGCGTGAGTGATAACAAAGGGTTCGGCGACGCAGTGCCAGACCAAGGGAAGAGGGTGAAGTAGGTCGCGCCGTAGCGCGAGAGAAAGGAAGGGACACGGCGCCGTAGCGCCGGTGCAGGGCAGTTCCCAGTAATGAGATTTTTATTGCTCAAGTACTGGGGATGTGCAAGAAAGAAATAGGAACATATAGTTCACCTAAAATAACACTTAAGCAAGTAAGTTAAACCTTTAGTGAAGGTTGAACGAAAGGATTAAATGAGATTAAAAGATAGAGAATGTAAGCGCTAGATTATGTAACCGATATCCGGGGACCATAGTCGTGATGAACGAACGTGAGTGATTGGTATGATTGTAATTCCTTAGATGTTGAGTGACGAAGATAATGAATAACATTTCGATATTATGTCATGGTGATGAGAGATAAGTGTAAAGCGTATAGACGTTGTGAACGTAATGCTGTTGCGATGAACGGTCGGTCTTAGCATACAACGAACCGTATAACTTCGACATTAAGGAAGAAGAATGAACATGGGGTTCATGGGTTGGATAACGAATGAAAGCGATTAAAACCTTGAGTAAAGTTTGAATGAGAGAATAAAAGTCGAGCAGCGTGAACGTTGACTACGTAAACGATTCTCGTGAATTGTATTCGCGTCGGACGAACGTTCTAAGAGTACATTGGTTGTATGACTTAGACATTGATGTAGGTAGTAAGTAAGATATGATTTATCAAGGAAAGCCATAGCGAATGGTAATGAGATTAATGAAAGTCTGAATATGAGTCAGATAGAGAATGGGATAATGAAAGGTAATCGTTAAACACTTTAACCAACGTAAGGGTTGAGTGTACGTGAATATTAAACATGCAGAACCTACACTCCATGTATGGTTTGACCGTAAGGTAATGAATACTAAGATTTAACTGAGAACGGTGAAGAAACTAAATTAAAGACAATAACGTATAACGTTAAAAAGACGAGTTAATAAGTATAACTTGGACAATGTTCCGAATCGAATGAACCAGACGTTGTAAGATATGAATAAGATAATATAAAATGTTTAACGCTATGTCCACATAGTATTGACATGGAATGATCATTCTGAGTATACGAAAGACTGTATGACTTAGACGATAAAGAAATGAATCTTGAGGTATGACATTTAGTTGCCAGAATGCCATAAGGAATAAGAATTTGACTTAACGAAAGTTATAGTTTAATGGTTCGGATAAGTTAGGTTGTGGTACAATTGTAACTTTGATGGTTGACATATGGGAGCTGGGCTAAACAATTCCTTCAGAGAGCGAAGGTATACACAAAACTGGCAACTGATCTAACTCACTGTGTGGGCAGTGTAGATGAGACGGGAACTTGTTTGTTGGTTGTTTGTGGGAAACCACTCAGAGTACCATCTGGACTACTAGCAGAGAAGCGATGTATGTTGAGTCCTATAAAAGTTATAAGAAGAAGATTAGAATGTAAATCATCAAAGATAATGAACGTTTTGAGTAAGAAATGTCCGTATGTCATGAAGCTGTAAACCGATAGTAAAGGAAGTTAGTCGCGTAAACTTAAATTACAAGAGCGCGAACCTTAAGAAGTAAAGTTAAGTAAACCAATACGTAAGTCAAGTATATGACTAATTGGTGTACGTGTTATTTCCTTATGTGTTACATAGGAATTGGAATGAGCAGTTCAGCATAAACTATAGGCTGTAGCTGTGCGTAAGGCAAGTTTCCTAACTTCATTCATTTTATTTGAATGCTAGTTTCTTAAACTTCTCAGATGTTGAACTTGAGAAGTTCTGTCTATGTGCGAATGTGCGATATTTGTACAAGGTGGTAGAACGTATGAGACCTTGTGCCACAATATGAACACTTCGGTGTTTTTTTGAGATGAACTGTTCTGTGATTGAGCTGTTCAATACGAGTATGTTCGGTTTATACATGAATCATTACTGTTAAGGCTGTGCTAATGATTCTAGCCAGATAGGATATGTATGGAAAAAGGTAGAAGAATGAATGTAGTGTAAAGAGTATGTGATGAATGTTGTAAGATGATAGGAATCGAGACTATTCCTATTGTTCAAGCTGCTTCATAATCTTTGTTCGGTTATTGAAGTTCTGAAGAATGTTTAAACTCTTGAAGTTGTTTGTTCAACTGTTATGACTTGCTGGGCAATTGAATGCTCACACTTGGTTTAAATAAAAAACATTTTCAGCGAATGATGTTAGAAAGAACTTAAGGATCCCGTAAAGATCAAGTTGATCGGTATCCAGATGAAGTGTCATTCAGTATGTGAATGTGCGTGAAGAACAAGTGAAGACTTGTAATATAGAATGATAGAATTGAACTATAGACTAGTTTAATGAACAGTTATGTAACTTGGTGGCGGATGAAAGTCACTCGTGTAAGATGTAAAGAATAATGTAATTATCATTATTTGTAATGAAAGAGATTATAAGGTTTCGAGAACCTGGGATTTGAGAATGTATGTCATTATATTTAACTATATAATGAGGTATGTTTGGTAAGAAGTAGAACGGTGACGCACGGAATTCGGGTATAAGGTAGACCGAATTTCGGGGCATTATAGATTGGTGTCAAAGCTATAGGTTATAACTCTTAGGCATGTGTACCTAAGACTATAATCGTAGAGAGAAGGATAAGAAAATCGTTGAGTTAAACGATTAAGGAAGAAGATCTCCACGTGATCATAGTGAATCGTAGTAATAGATAAGCTGTTAAACGATGAATGATTTATAGCTAATGCTATGAAGGAATGGTACTACGAAGTAATGCGGGGGAAAGAAGAACTCAAATTGAGTTGAGAAGGATAGCATATGAATTAAAGAAAATTCGTATTAAGTAAAGAGAAATGTAGAAGTTGTAAGATTTCAATTGAGGACTCATGTAATGGCTGAGTTGTATGAACCTCTGTATGGGCAGAGGTTTGTGCTTGGTGTAACAACTACTCAGTTTATTATAGTGATAATCATTGGAATTGGTTGCGCTATTAAGATGTATATGACGAGAAGGTGAATCTTTTCTCATGTATATACTTGATAGGTAGAGAACGATAAGGTAGGTGCGAGTTTTTGAAACTCATACTTATGGTAAGTTCGTGACTCATAATAATATGGTATGTTTTTGAACATCTCAGCGAATGGACGCCTAAGGTTCGTCTGGATGTTCTTAAACTCATACTATTGCGGAAAGTTCCTGAACTCATAATGTGTGGTAAGTTGATGGACTGTACTAAAGTATAGAGATGTTTAGACTTAAAATGAAGTATTTTCAGTAGACTTAGCATTGAAGGTGCTAGAGAAGTTTAAATATTATCGTAGTAAGACAATGAAGGAAGATGGAGACTAGGATATTCCAAATCTTCTAGCCATGCTAGATTTTGAAGTTTATTGAAATCGTGCTTATGTGTACATTTCAAAAAGGAAAGAATTGGTTCAACTTTTGGAACCAATAGATTTTAAAAGAGCTATTCTTTTTATGTCTATGCCAATTACTTCGGCTAGACAGAAGTTGATTTGAAATATCAAAATGAATTTAATATCATCAGTGCATTTAATGTCAGGATGGTAAAAAGATGGAGTTGTTAATGCAATTGAACCTGGGGGATGTGATCTTAGGATCAACAAACCGCTATGGTAAGATGTATAATGACGAAGTCATAAACTGACGAAGTCCTCAACGCACTGTGAAAAGTGTGGTATCATGACGTCATGAAACGTTTTGATGTATTGCGAAAAGAATCTAAAAAAGTAGTCGATGTCAATTGAGTTGACTAGACAAATGTTTCAAGTGATATCCAAAATTTTTGGTATTAAGTCTAAGGTGAATATACCACGAAATAGGGATATACTGTAAGACCCCAAATTATTAATAAATGAAATTTAATTTCCTCTATTTATTATTCTGAAATAGTAAGGGTTAATTTGATTAATGTGGTTAGTTATGGGTAAAATGCGCAAATATTTTAAATAAGCAAGTGGTTATAAAATATTCATTGTTGTCGGGGAATATTCGCTTGGTCGTGGAATATTCTTACTGTCGGAGAATATTCGTACGACGGCGCAGTCTTTTGTGGGCCTCATAACGGAAAGCGATTGGATGAAGAAAACGACAAAAACAAGTTGTTTATAAATAACGGTGTAGTTGTTACCGTTAATACTGTTGGAATACCCGGTGGTTAAAGCACAGTAATACGCGTTGTTGCACAGTAGCACACGATATTGCACCAATTATTGATTCTTACGTAAGAAGGCACTACTCAATAATTGTTACAGTAATTACTGTTCAATATTGTATTTTATTGATTCAATAATTGCTGCGTTGATATTTTATATTACTGTTGTTTTAATAATTGTCACTACACAGTATTTTCTATTATCGGAACAATAATTCATATTATTTGAATAATATTATTAGATAACATTATTGGCAATGTCTAGAAAGTTCTGTCCAAGGAGAGGTTTGGTCATCTAATTGCGCGCCAGTAAGGAGATATCCTTAGTGGAAAGCCCCCTCTTTCCTGGGAACGGCCTGGTTGCCAGTACTGTGGTTCTGTAATATTATTTGTGTATAATTAATTATTGATTTATATGATGAGAAAAATATTGATTTTATGTGGATATAGATGGAGAAAATTTTTAATGTGACAATTGTTGAATTAATATTTTATCTTTTTCTGATAAAATAATTCATTTAAATATATTATTTTAATAATATATTGATGGTGATATTTTTACAATGAATGTGGGATATATGAGTATATGAGGAGGAAGAGTATTTTTGTGGTATTAAATGATTAACACATGTTTTGTGTGTTGGTGGACACAATTCTTGATCGAAAATTTATTATTGACTGTAAAATCGTCCGTTTATGGATTTCAGTCAATTTCTGTTTGGAATTTGGAAAAACTTTCTTCTGTAAAGTTGTAGAGAATTGAATTTCCTATAAAAACTCGCGAGATTCGAATTTTCTGATAAAAGGGCTATTTATTATGAATTATTGAAGTTCCGAAGTTCCGAAATAATTGATTTTTGGAAGTTTTATTTATTAGAGTTAAGAAAAACGTTTTTTGTATTTTGTTGGACATCATTAACATGTGTGGCTGGTGTTTTTGACCAAAGGTGTGCTAAGAAAATTAAGAAAATTATATTATTAATTTATTCAATTTTCTACTTTGGTGTTCTAAGCATTTTCCTATAAATAGGGTGCTTAGGTTAGAATTGAAAATCACACCAGAAACACAAGTTTCTCTCTCTTTCTCTCTCTATATCGAGCGTATTCTTGTGAGTATTTGATACTTTGAGTGTTGCTATACGGTGCAAGTTTCCTTCAGCACTATATCTAGTATTCCAGTCAGAAGTACCGTCTTTCCGAGGTAAGGAATGTTATTTCTTCTTAAATGATATTATTATCTTCAATATCATTATGCCGAAGTATTGATCTGAACTTTTTATCAAATTTAGAACTTTTCATGTCGGGATTACTATTCATGAGTTACTATTCATGAGTTACTATTCACGAGTTACTATTCACGAGTTACTATTCACCGAAAAATAAAATTTTCTTTTTTTCGTCCAAAATATCTATTCTGGATACTAGCTTTGATTGTATCCATGTTTTGATCATTCTTGAATTTTACTCCACTATGATTATTTATGAGGTATTTTTGGACATGGAATAGTTGAAATACGAATCCTTAATATTTGTTCTTTTGTTTCACTGGATTCGTTTCTTTAAAATATTTTTCATCATCCTCAGTCTTAAATGATGATATAACTGAATATCTTTGGCCTGTAGTGCAAAGATGAATGATTTCTGATGAATATCTTTGGCCTGTAGTGCAAAGATGAATGATTTCTGATGAATATCTTTGGCCTGTAGTGCAAAGATGAACAGGTGTTGAGATGAACATGATCGACTGATGATACAAATATCTTTGGCCTGTAGTGCAAAGATGAATATTTGATTAAAGATGGTTATTGATTGTTGTTACAGGGATAAAATATTGATGATGGACTTTTAAATCTTAGAAGATAGTAGAACTCATTCTCTACTTGACTCTTCTAATGGTTTGCTGTTTCCGCTGCAGTTATTGATTTAAAACTTGTTGTCTATTGTATTCTATTAGATTTTTCCCTGTTGAAGACTAACGATAATTTGTTGTATATTATCTTAGTCATAATATTCTTTACTGGGCTAGTTGAGCTCACCCTTTTCCTTGTTGTTCCATTTTCTTCTCAGGAGGCGAGAATATAGCAGTATCTAGTCGGGGTGTGGAATGATGGTTCAAGAAAGTTGTTTTAGTAGTCCTCACTATTTTGTAAAATAGTGTATCAATAAGTATAATGGGGACTTAATTGAGTATGAATACTGTCTAGATGACAATATTTGTATTTAAACTCACAGTGTATGTGTTGTCGTATTTTGCACGACAATTGTAATAATAAAGTTGTAGTTATTTTCTGTACCATGTATTTGGCGACTCAGAATGGGTTGGATGGATTGAACCTGTTTTGGGGGCGTCACAGTTGGTATCAGAGCTATAAGTAAAGAGCCCCGAGCCTCTCGCTGGTGACATCCTGTTGACGGGGAATGCACCGAAGCCAGACTCTCCGTAGGGGACGCCGTTTTGCGGTGGCAAGCTGATAGGTACCCTTGTGAGGTGCTGACACATGATGGTGTCCAATGTCACAGTTGGTATCAGAGCTTAGGGATATGATCTCTGGCGGAGATCGGAGAATAGGACTAGGAGGGGAGAAACGAGTAAATCCTTCACTAGTGTGTCCTACCTAAGCTTATTTGTTGGTCGGTCATAATATAGGGATATTATGTGATTTGTTAATTTGTTAAATTAACCCTTGTTTTATGGCAGTATTTGAGAATGTCGACTGAGAATGTTAACAGTGGAGTAAATGAAACTATTCAATGACAAGTACTTTCCTGAAAGTATTCGTCATATGAAGGAGGTAGAGTTTATTAGACTGGAGCAGAATAACATGACGGTGTCCCAATACGAGGCGAAATTTGCAGAGTTGTCCAGGTTTGCACCTCATTTGGTAGAGAATGAGGAACGTATGACGCGGATGTTTCTGAGAGGTTTGAAACCCGGCATACGTCAATATCTCATTTCTCATAAATTTTCTCTCTATTCAGATGTTATCAACAGGGCTCAATTATTAGAGCGAGATAGCGAGTATGATCAATCGAGGGACCACAACCAGGATTATACCGGTGACAGCAGTCATCAGAACAACGATAACCAGTGGAGAAAGAAGAATACGGACAAGAACGGCAACCACTCTGGTGGTAATCGTGGCCATGAATATAGAAGAAGCGAGTCGGGAGGAGATTTTAAAAAGAGGAGATTCAACAATGATAATACGAAGACGTCAGCACCAGCAGTAACTGGTTCCAAGGGAGGAGAGCGACCACCGGTCATATGCTATAACTGTGGAAAGGAAGGACATATCGCTCGAGATTGCACTGTAGCGAAACCAAGTCTAACGGGGGTGGTGACTCAAAAAGTTGTCCCAGAAAAGTCAAAGTCAACGGTTCCTGGAAGAGCGTTTTTCGTGACTGGTCAGAATGCGAGGAACCCGAACGAAGTTAGCACGGGTTAGTTAATTATAAATTTTTGCGAAGTCTATACCTTATTAGATACCGGTTCTACCCATTCATTTATTTTTCTTGCTTGCGTTCAACGTTTAAACTTGACTCCGGAGAAATTAGACTTTGACTTATCTGTTGAAACTCTGTTAGAAAAAATTTTCATCACATCCATTGTTTATAAATCTTATTTGATCCAAGTTGGCACCATCACATTACCTGTTGATCTTATCTCTTTAAAGATACTTGCTTTTGATGTGATTTTAGAAATTGATTGGTTAACTACTCATCATGCCAAAATTGATTGCTTTCGTAAGGTTGTTAGTCTTTATATTCCTAAGCAACCTGTTATTCAAATTCAAGCAACCAAACCATTGAAGTCAAACTCTTTCATATCAAGCCGTAAAGTCATTCGTTTATTGAAAAACGGATGTCAAGCTTTCTTAGCTATGTTATGGACTTGAACAAAATACGTCAGATTTGAATGATATTTCTATTGTTAGTAAATTCCTGACGTCTTTCCTGAAGAATCTCTTGGCCTACGTGTGATATTGAATTTTGTATCATTTTTGAATCTGGTACAAAACCCATTTCTAAAATCTCATACCGAATGGCTCCTATTGAACTTCAGGAGTTAAAAATTCAACTATAGAAGTTGATAACCGAGCCTCTATCTGGTGACTTCCTTTGTGGAATGCACTGAAGCCAGACTCTCCGTAGGGGATACCATATTCGTGTGGTAGTAAACTGATAGGTGTCATTGTGACGTGCTATCCAAGATTGGGATATGAGTCACAGTTGAGAGCAACCTAAGTCAGTAATCGAAATACGTAGCTTTCTAGTTATTATCGGAGATTCGTAAAAGGATTTTCTCAAATCGCTACTCTATTAACTCAGCTGACTCGAAAAGATACAAACTTCGAATGGACCGAGGAATGCGAGAAGAGCTTCCAAGAATTCAACATGCGACACCGACGTTGGCTCGAGCTGTTGAAAGATTTCGATCACACCATCCAATACTATCCTAGAAAAGTAAACGTGGTAGCTGACGCATTGATCGTATGCGAGTACGAGTGCGATATTGTTGAACACAAAGACCTATTTTGTATAATTTATAAATGATAGAGATAAAGTTAATGACTCTAGGGACCCACGTGATGATATACGAGTAAAATCGACTTTAATCGATAACGTTAAAGCCACTCAAGCTACAGACCTGGAGCTGATGAATATAAAGAAGAAGGTGCAAGAATGTGTTATTCTAGAAGTAAGAGTCGATGAAGAGAAGAAAGCTCAAGCCTTCAATTTATTTGAAATCCTCGATCGAGTAGGAACTGTGGCCTATAGACTCGCCTTAACGCTAAGTATGTCACGTGTTCATAACGTTATTTACGTATCGATGTTACGTAAATATGTGGACGACCCGAACCACGTTATTGAGTTAGAACCAAACGAGATAGCTGAAGACTTAACGTACGAAGAGGTACCTGTCAAGATCTTGGATAGGAAGGAGCATGTCCTACGCACGAAGGTCTTACCACAAGTTAAAGTTTTGTGGAGAAACCATGCTATTGAGGAAATAACCTGGGAGTTGGAAACGGAAATGAAAGCGAGGTATTCTCATCTTTTCGAAACACCAGGTACGTATGTCAATTTCGAGGGCGAAATTTCATAAGGAGGGGAGGTTGTAAGACCCCAAATTATTAATAAATGAAATTTAATTTCGTCTATTTATTATTCTGAAATAGTAAGGGTTAATTTGATTAATGTGGTTAGTTATGGGTAAAATGCGCAAATATTTTAAATAAGCAAGTGGTTATAAAATATTCATTGTTGTCGGAGAATATTCGTTTGGTCGTGAAATATTCTTACTGTCGGAGAATATTCGTACGACGGCGCAGTCTTTTGTGGGCCTCATAACGGAAAGTGATTGGATGAAGAAAACGACAAAAACAAGTTATTTATAAATAACGGCGTAGTTGTTACCGTTAATACTGTTGGAATACCCGGTGGTTAAAGCACAGTAATACGCGTTGTTGAACAGTAGCACACGATATTGCACCAATTATTGATTCTTACGTAAGAAGGCACTACTCAATAATTGTTACAGTAATTACTGTTCAATATTGTATTTTATTGATTCAATAATTGCTGCGTTGATATTTTATATTACTGTTGTTTTAATAATTGTCACTACACAGTATTTTCTATTATCGGAACAATAATTCATATTATCTGAATAATATTATTAGATAACATTATTGGCAATGTCTAGAAAGTTCTGTCTAAGGAGAGGTTTGGTCATCTAATTGCGCGCCAGTAAGGAGATATCCTTAGTGGAAAGCCCCCTCTTTCCTAGGAACGGCCTGGTTGCCAGTACTGTGGTTCTGTAATATTATTTGTGTATAATTAATTATTGATTTATATGATGAGGAAAATATTGATTTTATGTGGATATAGATGGAGAAAATTTTTAATGTGACAATTGTTGAAAATTAATATTTTATCTTTTTCTGATAAAATAATTCATTTAAATATATTATTTTAATAATATATTGATGGTGATATTTTTACAATGAATGTGGAATATATGAGTATATGAGGAGGAAGAGTATTTTTGTGGTATTAAATGATTAACACATGTTTTGTGTGTTGGTGGACACAATTCTTGATCGAAAATTTATTATTGACTGTAAAATCGCCCGTTTATGGATTTCAGTCAATTTCTGTTTGGAATTTGGAAAAACTTTCTTCTGCAAAGTTGTAGAGAATTGAATTTCCTATAAAAACTCGTGAGATTCGAATTTTCTGATAAAAGGGCTATTTATTATGAATTATTGAAGTTCGAAGTTCTGAAATAATTGATTTTTGGAAGTTTTATTTATTAGAGTTAAGAAAAACGTTTTTTGTATTTTGTTGGACATCATTAACATGTGTGGCTGGTGTTTTTGACCAAAGGTGTGCTAAGGAAATTAAGAAAATTATATTATTAATTTATTCAATTTTCTACTTTGGTGTTCTAAGCATTTTCCTATAAATAGGGTGATTAGGTTAGAATTGAAAATCACACCAGAAACACAAGTTTCTCTCTCTGTCTCTCTCTATATCGAGCGTATTCTTGTGAGTATTTGATACTTTGAGTGTTGCTATACGGTGCAAGTTTCCTTCAGCACTATATCTAGTATTCCAGTCAGAAGTACCGTCTTTTCGAGGTAAGGGATGTTATTTCTTCTTAAATGATATTATTATCTTCAATATCATTATGCCGAAGTATTGATCTGAACTTTTTATCAAATTTAGAACTTTTCATGTCGGGATTACTATTCATGAGTTACTATTCACGAGTTACTATTCACGAGTTACTATTCACCGAAAAATAAAATTTTCTTTTTTTCGTCCAAAATATCTATTCTGGATACTAGCTTTGATTGTATCCATGTTTTGATCATTCTTGAATTTTACTCCACTATGATTATTTATGAGGTATTTTTGGACATGGAATAGTTGAAAATACGAATCCTTAATATTTGTTCTTTTGTTTCACTGGATTCATTTTTTTAAAATATTTTTCATCATCCTCAGTCTTAAATGATGATATAACTGAATATCTTTGGCCTGTAGTTCAAAGATGAATGATTTCTGATGAATATCTTTGGCCTGTAGTGCAAAGATGAATGATTTCTGATGAATATCTTTGGCCCGTAGTGCAAAGATGAACAGGTGTTGAGATGAACATGATCGACTGGTGATACAAATGAATATCTTTGGCCTGTAGTGCAAAGATGAATATTTGATTAAAGATGATTATTGATTGTTGTTACAGGGATAAAATATTGATGATGGACTTTTAAATCTTAGAAGATAGTAGAACTCATTCTCTACTTGACTCTTCTAATGGTTTGCTGTTTCCGCTGCAGTTATTGATTTAAAACTTGTTGTCTATTGTATTCTATTAGATTTTTTCCTGTTGAAGACTAACGATAATTTGTTGTATATTATCTTAGTCATAATATTCTTTACTGGGCTAGTTAAGCTCACCCTTTTCCTTGTTGTTCCATTTTCTTCTCAGGAGGCGAGAATATAGCGAGTACTAGTCGGGTGTGGAATGATGGTTCAAGACAGTTGTTTTAGTAGTCCTCACTATTTTGTAAAATAGTGTATCAATAAGTATAATGGGGACTTAATTGAGTATGAATACTGTCTAGATGACAATATTTGTATTTAAACTCACAGTGTATGTGTTGTCGTATTTTGCACGACAATTGTAATAATAAAGTTGTAGTTATTTTCTGTACCATGTATTTGGCGACTCAGAATGGGTTGGATGGATTGAACCTGTTTTGGGGGCGTCACAGTTGGTATCAGAGCTATAAGTAAAGAGCCCCGAGCCTCTCGCTGGTGACATCCTGTTGACGGGGAATACACCGAAGCCAGACTCTCCGTAGGGGACGCCGTTTTGCGGTGGCAAGCTGATAGGTACCCTTGTGAGGTGCTGACACATGATGGTGTCCAGTGTCACAGTTGGTATCAGAGCTTAGGGATATGATCTCTGGCGGAGATCGGAGAATAGGACTAGGAGGGGAGAAACGAGTAAATCCTTCACTAGTGTGTCCTACCTAAGCTTATTTGTTGGTCGGTCATAATATAGGGATATTATGTTATTTGTTAATTTGTTAAATTAACCCTTGTTTTATGGCAGTATTTGAGAATGTCGACTGAGAATGTTAACAGTGGAGTAAATGAAACTATTCAATGACAAGTACTTTCCTGAAAGTATTCGTCATATGAAGGAGGTAGAGTTTATTAGACTGGAGCAGAATAACATGACGGTGTCCCAATACGAGGCGAAATTTGTAGAGTTGTCCAGGTTTGCACCTCATTTGGTAGAGAATGAGGAACGTATGACGCGGATGTTTCTGAGAGGTTTGAAACCCGGCATACGTCAATATCTCATTTCTCATAAATTTTCTCTCTATTCAGATGTTATCAACAGGGCTCAATTATTAGAGCGAGATAGCGAGTATGATCAATCGAGGGACCACAACCAGGATTATACCGGTGACAGCAGTCATCAGAACAACGATAACCAGTGGAGAAAGAAGAATACGGACAAGAACGGAAACCACTCTGGTGGTAATCGTGGCCATGAATATAGAAGAAGCGAGTCGGGAGGAGATTTTAAAAAGAGGAGATTCAACAATGATAATACGAAGACGTCAGCACCAGCAGTAACTGGTTCCAAGGGAGGAGAGCGACCACCGGTCATATGCTATAACTGTGGAAAGGAAGGACATATCGCTCGAGATTGCACTGTAGCGAAACCAAGTCTAACGGGGTGGTGACTCAAAAAGTTGTCCCAGAAAAGTCAAAGTCAACGGTTCCTGGAAGAGCGTTTTTCGTGACTGGTCAGAATGCGAGGAACCCGAACGAAGTTAGCACGGGTTAGTTAATTATAAATTTTTGCGAAGTTTATACCTTATTAGATACCGGTTCTACCCATTCATTTATTTCTCTTGCTTGCGTTCAACGTTTAAACTTGACTCCGGAGAAATTAGACTTTGACTTATCTGTTGAAACTCTGTTAGGAAAAATTTTCATCACATCCATTGTTTATAAATCTTATTTGATCCAAGTTGGCACCATCACATTACCTGTTGATCTTATCTCTTTAAAGATACTTGCTTTTGATGTGATTTTAGAAATTGATTAGTTAACTACTCATCATGCCAAAATTGATTGCTTTCGTAAGGTTGTTAGTCTTCATATTCCTAAGCAACCTGTTATTCAAATTCAAGCAACCAAACCATTGAAGTCAAACTCTTTCATATCAAGCCGTAAAGTCATTCGTTTATTGAAAAACGGATGTCAAGCTTTCTTAGCTATGTTATGGACTTGAACAAAATACGTCAGATTTGAATGATATTTCTATTGTTAGTAAATTCCTGACGTCTTTCCTGAAGAATCTCTTGGCCTACGTGTGATATTGAATTTTGTATCATTTTTGAATCTGGTACAAAACCCATTTCTAAAATCTCATATCGAATGGCTCCTATTGAACTTCAGGAGTTAAAAATTCAACTATAGAAGTTGATAACCGAGCCTCTATCTGGTGACTTCCTTTGTGGAATGCACTGAAGCCAGACTCTCCGTAGGGGATACCATATTCGTGTGGTAGTAAACTGATAGGTGTCATTGTGACGTGCTATCCAAGATTGGGATATGAGTCACAGTTGAGAGCAACCTAAGTCAGTAATCGAAATACGTAGCTTTCTAGTTATTATCGGAGATTCGTAAAAGGATTTTCTCGAATCGCTACTCCATTAACTCAGCTGACTCGAAAAGATACAAACTTCGAATGGACCGAGGAATGCGAGAAGAGCTTCCAAGAATTCAACATGCGACACCGACGTTGGCTCGAGCTGTTGAAAGATTTCGATCACACCATCCAATACTATCCTAGAAAAGTAAACGTGGTAGCTGACGCATTGATCGTATGCGAGTACGAGTGCGATATTGTTGAACACAAAGACCTATTTTGTATAATTTATAAATGATAGAGATAAAGTTAATGACTCTAGGGACCCACGTGATGATATACGAGTAAAATCGACTTTAATCGATAACGTTAAAGCCACTCAAGCTACGGACCTGGAGCTGATGAATATAAAGAAGAAGGTGCAAGAATGTGTTATTCTAGAAGTAAGAGTCGATGAAGAGAAGAAAGCTCAAGCCTTCAATTTATTTGAAATCCTCGATCGAGTAGGAACTGTGGCCTATAGACTCGCCTTAACGCTAAGTATGTCACGTGTTCATAACGTTATTTACGTATCGATGTTACGTAAATATGTGGACGACCCGAACCACGTTATTGAGTTAGAACCAAATGAGATAGCTGAAGACTTAACGTACGAAGAGGTACCTGTCAAGATCTTGGATAGGAAGGAGCATGTCCTACGCACGAAGGTCTTACCACAAGTTAAAGTTTTGTGGAGAAACCATGCTATTGAGGAAATGACCTGGGAGTTGGAAACGGAAATGAAAGCGAGGTATTCTCATCTTTTCGAAACACCAGGTACGTATGTTAATTTCGAGGACGAAATTTCATAAGGAGGGGAGGTTGTAAGACCCCAAATTATTAATAAATGAAATTTAATTTCCTCTATTTATTATTCTGAAATAGTAAGGGTTAATTTGATTAATGTGGTTAGTTATGGGTAAAATGCGCAAATATTTTAAATAAGCAAGTGGTTATAAAATATTCATTGTTGTTGTGGAATATTCGTTTGGTCGTGGAATATTCTTACTGTCGGAGAATATTCGTACGACGGCGCAGTCTTTTGTGGGCCTCATAACGGAAAGCGATTGGATGAAGAAAACGACAAAAACAAGTTGTTTATAAATAACGGCGTAGTTGTTACCGTTAATACTGTTGGAATACCCGGTGGTTAAAGCACAGTAATACGCGTTGTTGCACAGTAGCACACGATATTGCACCAATTATTGATTCTTACGTAAGAAGGCACTACTCAATAATTGTTACAGTAATTACTGTTCAATATTATATTTTATTGATTCAATAATTGCTGCGTTGATATTTTATATTACTGTTGTTTTAATAATTGTCACTACACAGTATTTTTTATTATCGGAACAATAATTCATATTATCTGAATAATATTATTAGATAACATTATTGGCAATGTCTAGAAAGTTCTGTCTAAGGAGAGGTTTGGTCATCTAATTACGCGCCAGTAAGGAGATATCCTTAGTGGAAAGCCCCCTCTTTCCTGGGAACGGCCTGGTTGCCAGTACTGTGGTTCTGTAATATTATTTGTGTATAATTAATTATTGATTTATATGATGAGGAAAATATTGATTTTATGTGGATATAGATGGAGAAAATTTTTAATGTGACAATTGTTGAAAATTTATATTTTATCTTTTTCTGATAAAATAATTCATTTAAATATATGATTTTAATAATATATTGATGGTGATATTTTATAATGAATGTGGGATATATGAGTATATGAGGAGGAAGAGTATTTTTGTGGTATTAAATGATTAACACATGTTTTGTGTGTTGGTGGACATAATTCTTGATCGAAAATTTATTATTGACTGTAAAATCGCCCGTTTATGGATTTCAGTCAATTTCTATTTGGAATTTGGAAAAACTTTCTTCTGCAAAGTTGTAGAGAATTGAATTTCCTATAAAAACTCTCGAGATTCAAATTTTCTGGTAAAAGGGCTATTTATTATGAATTATTGAAGTTCCGAAGTTCCGAAATAATTGATTTTTGGAAGTTTTATTTATTAGAGTTAAGAAAAACGTTTTTTGTATTTTGTTGGACATCATTAACATGTGTGGCTGGTGTTTTTGACCAAAGGTGTGCTAAGAAAATTAAGAAAATTATATTATTAATTTATTCAATTTTCTACTTTGGTGTTCTAAGTATTTTCCTATAAATAGGGTGCTTAGGTTAGAATTGAAAATCACACTAGAAACACAAGTTTCTCTCTCTTTCTCTCTCTATATCGAGCGTATTCTTGTGAGTATTTGATACTTTGAGTGTTGCTATACGGTGCAAGTTTCCTTCAGCACTATATCTAATATTCCAGTCAGAAGTACCGTATTTCCGAGGTAAGGGATGTTATTTCTTCTTAAATGATATTATTATCTTCAATATCATTATGCCGAAGTATTGATCTGAACTTTTTATCAAATTTAGAACTTTTCATGTCGGGATTACTATTCATGAGTTACTATTCACGAGTTACTATTCACGAGTTACTATTCACCGAAAAATAAAATTTTCTTTTTTTCGTCCAAAATATCTATTCTGGATACTAGCTTTGATTGTATCCATGTTTTGATCATTCTTGAATTTTACTATGATTATTTATGAGGTATTTTTGGACATGGAATAGTTGAAATACGAATCCTTAATATTTGTTCTTTTGTTTCACTGGATTCTTTTCTTTAAAATATTTTTCATCATCCTCAGTCTTAAATGATGATATAACTGAATATCTTTGGCCTGTAGTGCAAAGATGAATGATTTCTAATGAATATCTTTGGCCTGTAGTGCAAAGATGAATGATTTCTGATGAATATCTTTGGCCCGTAGTGCAAAGATGAACAGGTGTTGAGATGAACATGATCGACTGGTGATACAAATGAATATCTTTGGCCTGTAGTGCAAAGATGAATATTTGATTAAAGATGGTTATTGATTGTTGTTACAGGGATAAAATATTAATGATGGACTTTTAAATCTTAGAAGATAGTAGAACTCATTCTCTACTTGACTCTTCTAATGGTTTGCTGTTTTCGCTGCAGTTATTGATTTAAAACTTGTTGTCTATTGTATTCTATTAGATTTTTCCCTGTTGAAGACTAACGATAATTTGTTGTATATTATCTTAGTCATAATATTCTTTACTGGGCTAGTTGAGCTCAACCTTTTCCTTGTTGTTCCATTTTCTTCTCAGGAGGCGAGAATATAGCGAGTACTAGTCGGGGTGTGGAATGATGGTTCAAGACAGTTGTTTTAGTAGTCCTCACTATTTTGTAAAATAGTGTATCAATAAGTATAATGGGGACTTAATTGAGTATGAATACTGTCTAGATGACAATATTTGTATTTAAACTCACAGTGTATGTGTTGTCGTATTTTGCACGACAATTGTAATAATAAAGTTGTAGTTATTTTCTGTACCATGTATTTGGCGACTCAGAATGGGTTGGATGGATTGAACCTGTTTTGGGGGCGTCTGATGAGTGAGTTTTATACACATGAATTGGATACATTCGGGCTTAATTTATTATTGTTCTCAAGTCTTTTAGGATGTTTTTATGTGTTTGTGTCTATTCATGCATGTTTTATATTGTTTTGTAGGAATTGGGACAAAAGTTACATGGATCGACGTTCGGGGTGGCTAGATGCGCGTTTTCGGCTTACCATTTACACAGCAGTCACTTCAGAGTCAATTTGAGTATTTCTACGGACCTTATTTCGAAAAACTTAAAGAATGAAAGTTGTAGATCTACTTCTCCTCTTTCCGGAACATCTTGAATCATCGAAATCGGAGTTCGGACGAAGAAGTTATGGCCATTTTCCCAAAGGACGTCGGAGCAGAAAATTCTAGAAAAACTTCCAGCGCCGGGGCGCTATTTCTCTATGTAATTCCAGCGCCGGGGCGCTGGGGGGCAGAATCCCAGCGCCGTGCCCAGCGCCGGGGCGCTGGGAAAGTCAATGGAAAGGCTTGGACGCGTTTTGGGGCGAATTTTGACATCTTTTTGACTCCAAATTGGATTGGGTTTGTTCCTAACCTAAAAATTAGACTTGTAACCTATAAATATATGATGTAAGACATAAAATAGAGGGGGATTACATAGATTAGACTAGATAAAACACTCTATTAGATTAGAATCTAAACCCTAGTTCTTAATTAGCCATTAGAGATTGAAGCAACTTGGAGATAATTGAAGATCAAGAGCAGGAGCAAGAGGGGAGCATCAGATTTGCTGACAACAGATTCTATTCTCTTCTCTTATCATACTTTTATCTTTTAATGTCTATTCAGTTGTGGATTCTTAGTTTCAATTCATTAATTATGAACTAACTCTTTTATTGAGATTTCAATTGAACCTTTTATGTCTATGAATTAGTTATTCGATTTTATTCCAATTATTTATGTCAAAGTGAATTGTTTATCTTGTCTTGAGCTTATTGATTAATTATCTGATCAGTAATTACCTTATTACTCTAGAAGGAATCGGAAGAGAAATTCTAGGGTTAGAACTGGGCATGATGACATGTGACTTAGTTATTTGCACAGTGAATAATTAGGTTTGTGAATAAAATGGAAATATCTCTTCACCATATGTAACGCATAAGGAATTGGGTTTGTAACGAGTTTAATTCAATTGTTTTGCATAGGAATATAGCAAGATTAATCTGGATTAAATAGAAGGCAATTGATCACTTGGAAAAGGACTTTTGGCATTTGAGAATTTCTGTTAACAATTCAGTAGGCATAATAATTGGGATGGTTGGATAATTGATTTATAGTTCATAATTGGGGATATTGAAGTCTTAATCTTTATTTATCTGAATTTAGTCATAAAGCAATTTAGTTTTTTTAGAGTAATCTAGTTTTAATTGATTAATTTAGTTTTCTTAATTAGAAAAATCATAATTTATGGTTGTTTAAATAAAATTGATTTGGTTAAGAATTAGTACTTGGTGATTTTTATTAAATAATTCCTCATGGGAACGATACTTTTATTATCACTTTATTACTTGTTGACCGGTATACTTGCACGTATTCATTGATTGCGAAATCGATCAACAAGTTTTTGGCGCCGCTGCCGGGGAATTAATTTAATAATTATTTACCAATATTAATTTCAATCAATTTAGTCTTAATTTAAACATTTTTATTTTTATTTTTAATTCTCTTCCTATATTTCTCTCTTTTTAGGTACCATGGATGACTTTACGTATCAATGGCCATACACGAACATGACTCAACCAAGGGGAGCGGAGATTGACAGACTCGAGAAACTTTCTGCATTGGCAGCACAGGTGGCCGCAATAGCTAAGAAAATAGAGACATGGAGTCCACCATCCACGCAGCAAGTAGCTATGGTTTGTGAGTTATGTGATGGGAGTCATGCTACATATCAATGTGCCATAAATGCCAAATCAACTAAGTTTGTAGGGAGCTATAGTCATGTCTATCCCAACAATTATCATCAGGATTGGGGGTATCACCCGGATTTTTCATGGAGTAACAATCAAGATCAATTTTATGCTCCAAGTCCAACATACCCACCGGATTTGTCGTGTCCACCTCCACTACAACAGGAAGACCATTCAAATTTGGAGGAAGCCTTGGAAAAATTTATTAAAGCTTCTGAAAAAAGGAACGAGGAACAAGACAAAAAATTGAATCAAATAGAACTGAACATGAAAAGCCAAGGTGCATCGATAAAGAATCTGGAAAATCAATTGGGGCAGATAGCACAAGCGTTGAACAACCATCCTCAATACACTTGGCTCTATGACATGGATGACGAAACTGATGATGAGTCCGAACCAAATCTGCAACCGGATGGGCCAAATGATATAGATGTTGAAAGAGAGAAAACAATTGGGAACAAACAAAAGGAGATCAACGAAGATTTAACTGTAAGATTTAACGAAGATGAATCGATTTCATTAGTGTCCCATGTACCTTCTCCACCAAAGTTCAAGAATCCGGGCAGTTTTGCAAAACCATGCCCAATTGGCAGTCATGTCGTCGGCAAAGCTCTTTATGACATAAGAGCTAGTACAACTGTGGAGTCATGGTGGGATGAAAAAGAGAAGATAGAGGAAGAGCCCATTGTGTTTGACAAGCTTCCATTCCACACTCTGATCACAGACACAATGGGAAAGCACCTAGTTGTTTGTCATATTTAATGGGGATCCGATCTAAAAAGAGAATGCTAGGTGACTTAGATTCAATGGCCATTACAAATGGGAACCTACCAAAAGTTATATTATTTCCGATGGATGGAGGGTTCCTCAAATTTCGTAGGGGAATTGGATAGAGAATTAAAGAAGTCAGGCTGAGAATATAAAACAAGTGCTTATTGGGAGGCAACCCAAGTTTAATTTTTATTTTTAGTTTTTATTAAGTTTTATATTAGTAGTTTTGAATTTTCATTTATTTAGGATTTAATAAAAGTGCTTATATCATAGTTTTACAGGTTATTCAAGTCAAATTCAAGTGTGGTGCCCAATTTATTCAATGTGCTTAGCCTATTCTCCAAACTTAGCGGACAAGGAGGAAGATTGCTATATTTTCAGGGAAGTCCTCTGCTTTAATTTTTTCTATTGTAGCCATTGAGGACAATGTCTAGTTTAAGTTTGGGGGCATTTTAGTGTCGTATTGCATATAGTTAGTTATTTACATTGTAGTTCGTTATATTTTCGGGTTATTTACATTTAGTTTTTGCATTCAGTTTTTTGTTTTAAAAAAAAATTTAAAAAATTACAAAAATAGTAGTTAGTTTACTATGTTTGTTGCAGTTAGTTTATATTTGCATGATTTCAACTGTTAGATAGTAAAAGTCTATTTTGGCCAATGATGAGACTGGAGTTAAGTAGATAAGTATAGTATTGAATATTCAGGCTTTGATGTGATTTCTTGTTATGAATTGAATCTTTTCCTGTTGAAAACTGGTATAATTAAGGTTAGCACGTTAATAACAACTGTGTTGACTGATTAAGTTTAAATTGATACATAATAAATTTCTTAAGGATAATACTAATGTGAAGGAATGAAAGACATGAATAGGCGGAGATGGCTAAATTTTGATAAAAACTTAAATTTGGGAGGAAAATTTGGGATATATAAGCTTCGCTAAAAAAAAATAAATAAAAAATAAAAATTACCGTGGCTAGTTTTGTTTTGGGGCCTTTGTTACTTGAGTAAGTACGCCCGAAGGGGTATCTTAAAACCTAGCGCCCTATGGTCTTATATGGTCTGGGAGTCGTTGGTCGAAAGCTCGCTAAGGGGTGACACTGTTAGCCTAATGGAATGAGACATTGCACAGTCATGGTTAAAAAAAAACAATAAAACGGGAAAAGAGCAAAAAGCCCCGTAATGAAAAGTAAAGCATAAGTATCCCGGATTGGACTCTTGAACTTGGTGGATGTTAACTTTAGTTGGATCTAGCTTGTTCGTGAATTTTGTGAGTTTTCACTGTATGATGCCTTTAAAGAGGCCTATTATGTGTTAAATTTGATTTTATATTAGTTAACATTGTTTTGGAGCACACACGCACTATATCAGTGATAACAGTCTAAGATTTGATGAGTGATTGGAAAATTACTGATTTGTTTTAATATGATGTATTATCATGTTTACTTGATTTCTCTAAGGCCGGTTGAATAGACTTTTTTCTGTCATTACTGTTGGATTCGTAGGCATATAGATTAGTTTCATTACATTGCATTGTATAACATTTTTGTGTTTTTGCTTGAGGACAAGCAAATATTTAAGTTTGGGGGTACTTGATGAGTGAGTTTTATACACATGAATTGGATACATTCGGGCTTAATTTATTATTGTTCTCAAGTCTTTTAGGATGTTTTTATGTGTTTGTGTCTATTCATGCATGTTTTATATTGTTTTGTAGGAATTGGGACAAAAGTTACATGGATCGACGTTCGGGGTGGCTAGATGCGCGTTTTCGGCTTACTATTTACACAGCAGTCACTTCAGAGTCAATTTGAGTATTTCTACGGACCTTATTTCGAAAACCTTAAAGAATGAAAGTTTTAGATCTACTTCTCCTCTTTCCGGAACATCTTGAATCATTGAAATCGAGTTCGGACGAAGACGTTATGGCCATTTTCCCAAAGGACGTCGGAGCAGAAAATTCCAGAAAAACTTCCAGCGCCGGGGCGCTATTTCTCTATGTAATTCCAGCGCCGGGGCGCTGGGGGGCAGAATCCCAGCGCCGTGCCCAGTGCCGGGGCGCTGGGGAAGTCAGTGGAAAGGCTTGGACGCGTTTTGGGGCGAATTTTTGACATCTTTTTGACTCCAAATTGGATTGGGTTTTGTTCCTAACCTAAAAATTAGACTTGTAACCTATAAATATATGATGTAAGACATAAAATAGAGGGGATTACATAGATTAGACTAGATAAAACACTCTATTAGATTAGAATCTAAACCCTAGTTCTTAATTAGCCATTAGAGATTGAAGCAACTTGGAGATAATTGAAGATCAAGAGCAGGAGCAAGAGGGGAGCATCAGATTTGCTGACAACAGATTCTATTCTCTTCTCTTTATCATACTTTTATCTTTTAATGTCTATTCAGTTGTGTATTCTTAGTTTCAATTCATTAATTATGAACTAACTCTTTTATTGAGATTTCAATTGAACCTTTATGTCTATGAATTAGTTATTCGATTTAATCCAATTATTTATGTCAAAGTGAATTGTTTATCTTGTCTTGAGCTTATTGATTAATTATCTGATCAGTAATTACCTTGTTACTCTAGAAGGAATCGGAAGAGAAATTCTAGGGTTAGAACTGGCATGATGACATGTGACTTAGTTATTTGCACAGTGAATAATTAGGTTTGTGAATAAAATGGAAATATATCTCTTCACCATATGTACGCATAAGGAAATTGGGTTTGTAACGAGTTTAATTCCAATTGTTTTGCATAGGAATATAGCAAGATTAATCTGGAATAAAATAGAAGGCAATTGATCACTTGGAAAAGGACTTTTGGCATTTGAGAATTTCTGTTAACAATTCAGTAGGCATAATAATTGGGATAGTTGGATAATTGATTCATAGTTCATAATTGGGGATATTGAAGTCTTAATCTTTATTTATCTGAATTTAGTCATAAAGCAATTTAGTTTTTTTAGAGTAATCTAGTTTTAATTGATTAATTTAGTTTTCTTAATTAGAAAAATCATAATTTATGGTTGTTTAAATAAAAATTGATTTGGTTAAGAATTAGTACTTGGTGATTTTTATTAAATAATTCCTCGTGGAACGATACTTTTCTTATCACTTTATTACTTGTTGACCGTGTATACTTGCACGATTCATTGATTGCGAAATCGATCAACAGCGTCACAGTTGGTATCAGAGCTATAAGTAAAGAGCCCCGAGCCTCTCGCTGGTGACATCCTGTTTGACAGGGGAATGCACCGAAGCAGACTCTCCGTAGGGGACGCGCGTTTTGCGGTGGCAAGCTGATAGGTACCCTTGTGAGGTGTTGACACATGATGGTGTCCAGTGTCACAGTTGGTATCAGAGCTTAGGGATATGATCTCTGGCGGAGATCGGGAGAATAGGACTAGGAGGGAGAAACGAGTAAATCCTTCGCTAGTGTGTCCTACCTAAGCTTATTTGTTGGTCG